>CATIUR010000006.1:50247500-50847500 GCA_949592205.1 Helichrysum umbraculigerum
GAACTTCAGAAGCTGTCTGCCCAGTTACAGGAACTTCTGGATAGAGGATTCATTAGACCGAGTTCTTCACCTTGGTGAGCTCCGGTCTTATTTGTTAAAAAGAAGGACGGTTCATTTCGAATGTGCATCGACTATCGAGAATTGAACAAATTGACCGTCAAAAACCGATACCCACTTCCTCGCATTGATGATCTATTCAACCAACTTCAGGGTTCAAGCTTCTACTCAAAAATCGACCTGCGAGCAGGCTATCATCAGTTACGAGTTCGCGACACCGATATTCCAAAAACTGCTTTCAGAACTCGTTACGGGCACTACGAATTCCAAGTGATGCCCTTTGGTCTAACCAACGCACCGGCTGTATTCATGGACCTTATGAATCGGGTGTGCAAACCTTACCTCGATAAGTTTGACATTTTATTTATCGATGACATACTCATTTACTCGCGCAACGAGCAAGAACATGCGCAACACCTCAAAACCATCCTTGAACTTCTTAGACACGAGGAGCTTTATGCCAAATTCTCTAAGTGTGAGTTCTGGATACAAACCGTCCAATTCCTTGGTCACGTGATCGACAGTCAGGGAATTCACGTTGACCCAACAAAAATCGAGGCTATCAAAGACTGGCAAGCACCCACCTCTGCAACAGAAGTACGACAATTCTTGGGTCTTGCTGGGTACTATCGGCGATTTATCGAAAACTTCTCAAAAATAGCTCAACCACTCACGGTACTGACTCAGAAGGGCAAAAGGTTCGATTGGACCGATAAACAAGAGTCAGCATTCCAACTTCTGAAACAAAAGCTTTGCAGTGCTCCAATTCTATCCTTACCCGAAGGCACCGATGACTTCGTGGTATACTGTGATGCTTCTCACCAAGGTCTCGGTTGCGTATTGATGCAACGAGATAAAGTTATTGCCTATGCCTCACGACAGCTGAAAATTCACGAAAAGAACTACACCACTCATGATCTCGAACTTGGAGCTGTCGTTTTTGCTCTCAAAATCTGGAGACATTATCTCTACGGCACTAAGTGCACCATCTTTACCGATCATAAAAGTCTCCAACATATATTCGATCAGAAGGATCTCAATATGAGGCAACGTCGATGGGTCGAGTTGCTTACCGATTACAATTGCGAGATCAAGTACCATCCAGGGAAGGCTAATGTTGTAGCCGACGCCCTCAGTCGAAAGGAACGACCAAAACCACTTCGAGTCCGAGCCCTTAGTATGACCATTCACAACGATCTTACCATTCAAATTCATACCGCTCAGATCGAAGCCCTGAAACCTGAAAACCTCAAAAACGAAGCCTTACGGGGTATTGACAAACAATTTGAAATCAAATCTAACGGGATTAGGTATTTCTCAAACCGAATCTGGTTGCCTAATTTCGGGAATCTACGAGACTTGGTGATGGATGAAGCTCACAAGTCTAAATATTCTATCCATCCGGGATCCGATAAAATGTACCACGGAATCAAGGAATTCTATTGGTGGCCGAACATGAAAGCCGAAATCGCCACTTATGTCAGCAAGTGTCTTACTTGCTTGAAAGTCAAAACCGAACATTAGAAACCACCTGGCTTACTCCAACAACCTGAAATCCCTGAATGGAAATGGGAACAAATTGCCATGGATTTCATAACCAAACTACCCAAGTCGTCGAACGGTTGCGATACCATTTGGGTGATCGTCGATCGTCTCACCAAATCTGCTCATTTCCTGGCAATCAAAGAAAACGATAAAATGGAACGCCTTGCACAAATCTACATCAAAGAAATCGTTTCTCATCACGGCGTTCCAATCTCAATCATCTCTGACAGAGATGCCCGCTTTACCTCTCACTTTTGGCAATCACTTCAAAAGGCATTGGGTACTCGTCTCGATATGAGCACCGCGTACCATCCTCAAACCGATGGCCAAAGTGAACGAACCATTCAGACACTGGAAGATATGCTACGCGCCTGCGTAGTTGATTTTGGTACAAACTGGGAAAGACATCTACCGTTGTGCGAATTCTCGTACAATAACAGCTATCACGCCAGCATTAAGGCTGCACCTTTTGAGGCACTGTACGGTCGTAAGTGCCGATCACCGATCTGTTGGACTGAAGTGGGAGACAGTCAACTCACTGGTCCTGAACTCATACACGCCACCACTTAGAAAATTGTGGAAATCCAAAACCGACTCAAAGCCGCACATGATCGTCAGAAAAGTTATGCTGACGTGAGACGCAAACCGCTCGAGTTCCAAGTTGGGGATCGAGTACTCTTAAAAGTATCGCCTTGGAAAGGCGTCATCCGTTTTGGCAAACGCGGGAAGTTGAATCCCAGGTACATCGGGCCTTTTGAGATCCTCGAACGGATTGGCCCCGTAGCTTATCGATTGCAGCTGCCATCCGAACTCAGCAGCGTGCACCCCACTTTTCATATTTCAAATTTGAAGAAGTGTCTGTCTGATGAGACACTTATTATCCCACTAGATGAAATTCGTGTTGACGATAAACTTCACTTCGTTGAGGAACCCGCTGAAATTATGGACCGTGAGGTCAAACAACTGAAACAAAGTCGTATTCCCATCGTCAAGGTCAGATGGAATTCGCGGCGTGGTCCGGAATTCACCTGGGAACGGGAAGACCAAATGCAACTCAAATATCCTCAACTATTCACTGATTCTACATCAAACACGACCTCGAGCTAAATTTCGGGACGAAATTCTTCTAACAGGGGGAGAATGTAACACCCGCCAAATTAGGACTAGAAATTAGTGCCTGATCATACGTTAATACATGTAATTAGTTCTGCGTTAGGCTAATTAATGTATCGAATTATATATATTGTTGAATATATACGAAAATGCGATTTGATTAAATCGTACGCAATTTAAATCGAATGTATTTCGGTTCCATAAAATACGGACGTTGGTGACCAATTTTATTAAGTAACACTGTTATGTTAAGAATATCATTTTAATAATGCTCGAATTACAATTCGTATCGTACAAACAGAACTTGCACAATTTAAAATATTTAACGCGCAAACTAACTTACATTTTATAACTCAAATATAAATTGATTAGTAAAATATCTAAATAAAATATCGCGTAATAATTTGTATTTTAAAACGTACCAACTAATATGTAAAATAATTATTTAACGTTTGATCGACGGAGAAAACGAACACCGCACGGAGCGGAAACGCGGGGCGAAAAATGGGAGCTTAACCTCCCATTCCCCTCCCTTTTCCTCATTTCTTTCTCAACTCTCTCTCTCTCTCTCTTCTTTTCCTCTTTCCTTTTCTCTCAAACAAATCACCACCTCCATCCATCGAAATCGCAAAATAAACATATCAAACGACTTCGGATCTTCAAGATTTTTAGAGATTCACAACCACCACGCAACGATCTATCTTCCTATCTTTCCGAAATTTCATTTCGGCGATTTGTAAGTTTCCGACACAACTCCGAAAACTCTCGTTTCTAAGTATTATCACTTGCTAGTTGTTTGTATAACCTTGTAATATCCTAAAATGGGTTGGGTAAAAATATTAGGCTGATCGATGGCCGGAAAATGCGTTTTTGAAGTTGAAACTCCGATCAGATCCCGTACGTCGCATTTGGCCTGGAGCAAATGCGACGCAGCGACTTACGTCGCACGAATCCTCGACGTCGCATATAGCGACGCAGCCTATTACGTCGCATTGACTTGCGAATGTCGCACATAGCGACGCAGACCTTAACGTCGCCAACTTAACCAACGTCGCATTAGCGACGCAGCACCCTACGTCGCATTAAATTGCGAAACGTCGCCTTTAGCGACGTCATGCTCAACGTCGCAATCCTACCTGCGACGTCGCACCCAACGTCGCACAAATCAGAACCTCAAAAACATAGATTTTTACTAAGTGTCGAGACTCGAAATTTATCACTCGATTTACCCAAATTCAGATCACAGATGCGTTTTTCGTCAAAGCAATATAGTAGAAATAAAAATTTTCCAAGCTGACCTGGCAGCTCGACCCCAGCCAGGGGCTCTGCCCCTTGGACCCCGCCAGGGGCTGCCGCCCCTTGGACCCCGCTACCAGGGGCGCTGCCCCCGGACCCCCGTACTTAGATTCCGTAACGGCTTCTAAAACACAATCAAAACACATTTTTCAAGTAAAACGACACGAAATCAAAATAATAATAGTTGAGATTATTATTACAAATCCGTCACCAACGGGCCGTACACTTTTCAAATACTTAAACTTATCAACCAAATAGTGGAAATTTGGACATTATAGTTGAACGAACAACTACAAGGGTGATCTGTTGAGATACCCAATCATAATTATAACCATCGCGTGTCGTGGACACCCTCAGGTTACAAGTCTTTGGACTTCATACTCGGCTAATCAACTTACGTTTGTTTAAACGCTTTCAGACTCAGGTGAGTCTCATAGCCCCTCTTTTACTGTTTTACTCAGGGGTGTGATATATTGCTCAACTTTTACATGTGAACGCAAGTACAAACATTTTATATACTACATGAGTTTTTCGAAACTAATCATTTTAAAGTCCTCCGTCAGCATAGTTGTTAATACGTTGTAGCGTGAATATTAGTATATGGTACCATATAGGATTGACCCACCTCGTCCGGGTTAGCAAGCACTAACCGGGTAAACGGACGTACTAATATTTGGGAAGACGAATGTTGATTAGGCATTCGTGGAGGCACCTCGCCCGGAATTCTCTATAGGGGACCCGGCCCTCGAGTTAAGCTCAACTATGTGCTCATGGCTGTATACACGATGACTATCATTTAATTGCTGGATGCAATTCATTATTTAATTGCTGGATGCAATTCATTATTTAAATCTTGCGGTTCATACTATATTAACTGATTTCAAACCTGTGAGCTCACCAGCTTTTAGCTGACCTTTTAGCATATATCGCAGGTACCAAGCAGTAGGATGTTTCTGCTTCAGGACTTTAGCTCGAGTCAGCATACAGACGATTGAGATTTTCTTGCATTAGTATATTTTTGTACAAGTACTTATGTACTGAAATCTCATTTTATTTAAACTCGAGCTATGTAAAGCTTTAAATGTTGTAAACATTTCTATTATCAATATATTTTGTTAAAACGACGCATATAGAGTCGTTTACTATATATCTTTGTGCTTTGTTATTGATTAGTAACACCCAAATCAAGCTTCCACAAATCATCAAATTTGGGGGTGTTACAGCACCAACCCCCCCTGGGCACCTAGGTACCGTATATGGTACCCTAGGTGCCGTATACGGCCCTATGGGTGCCGTATACGGGGGTGTTTGCTTTGTGAGGTGCCGTTTGACCCCCCTTGGTCCAGTACCCCCCGTATGCGCTTTGATGCTTGTTCTTTATGCTTTAGGACTTGTACCAAGCTTCAACCTCCTCATCTATAAATAGAGGGCTCCTCTCATTCATTCTACACACCTCTTATCTCATTCTCATTCTCTCTCTAGAATTAGGTTAGCATTCTCTCTCTAGCACTACTCTTAGGAGTTAGAGGAGAATTAGTAGGAAATTAGCATCCTCTCTCTAGCACTACTCTTAGGAGTTAGAGGAGGATTAGTAGGGTAGCTTTTGTAATAGAGTTGGAACTCTTGGAGGATCTCCTTTGTAATATTGCTCAAGATATTTCGGAGCTCTGTCCGTGTAACCTTTCAACTGCTATTCAATCTACGCATTACTTTCGGTTATTTCTATCCTTATCTCTCATAATGTTGCATGCTATTATTATGTTTGATTTAGGATACATTGCCATGATTAGTGAGTAGATTAGCTATTGTGTTTGTTATGATATAGTTAGCTTGTTAATACTTTGGGTGATGCTACTTTAAATACAATTGGGATAATATCATTATGAAACAACGGAGGTAACGTTATACGTCTTTCATTTGTATACCGCCGGAATCATCACGAATGTGTGTAGTACGGAACGTGGAAGCTATGAAAGTCGTGGGCACAATCCGTTGTGGAATAATGATCCCAATTGTTAAATATTGAAAACCGGTGTACTGTTAACTATACATTTATGATTTTAAACTAAACTAACGCCTTTCCTCCAATAAACGTGGTTAGAACCTTTATGTCAAGGATTCGCGACCCTTAGTCAAATGGTCACTACCTATCTATGTTTTCTTAAAATAACATGGTCTGATTTTGAAGCAATGGAAATACTGTCTACCTATCGTATAGTACACTGTGAATTAATCAGGGATTTATTGGTTTGGAATTATAAAGTGAACGGGTTGTTTAGCTTTCATAGATGGTTTGACTGTAGTACAAGCTTAGATATATTGAGTTCAGATGGCTGTAAAGTATGTAGCCCAGAGAAAGCCCTAATACGACTGAGTATCCGGTTTAACGTTGGAAACACCTATGGTGGAATACAAACACTTGCAAACTACGGAAAGGTCGAAGGCTGTATACTGTGTTACATCCTGGCTAAGTCTGTGATCCAGGAAAGATCGTAATACGAGTGAATACACTATGTAACTGTGAAAAGCTCTGTTGGTTGAAGACTGTATCACAGCCGAATATCTCTGAACTCAATCACGACCATTAATGTATATGTTAATCAGTCACCACGTGTCTTAAATCTTAAATGCCTTGCCTAGCTTAGATATTTTTGTCTGTGTTAAGAAAGATCAGTGGATAAATTGCGGACTGTCACCTTATTCCTGCACCCCATCTGGAGGGTCACTTGGTCTCATCATAAGAGACGGTGAGGGGGGTTTCAAGACAGTCCGATCTTATCAGAATCTTGACAGCCTAGTACTCAGTGACATACTGGTTGGTTTATCTGATCAGTAGGGTACTAGTGTTTACACCACAAGGTATCTACGTGAACGCAAGACACAAACCTTAAAAGACGTTTTCAAATATAAAATCTCAATACAGCATCACCCCACGTAAAAGCTAACAAAGTCATAACAAACACAAGTCCCTCTATACTGATTCAACCTACTGTTCTTATCTACTGCTCTAATTAGTTTTTAATTTTAATTACGGACCTAAGTATAAAACCCCCACTCAAAACTATTTTCAAACCATCGCTAATCTGAACTTTCGTCTCGACAAGTCGTTTCACAATACGGTTAACTCTTCAGAACGACCCTAGGTCATACTTCAGCTATACAGCTCTAGTAGAACTTAGGTCCCCAGCAAAATATAAATTTAAAACTTCCACACCGACGTGCTGCCATACGGTCGCGTTGACGACGCGTGACGGTTGGTGGCGCGTCAAGTTTTTGGTGCCGCTGCCGGGGAAGTTAATCGTAAGATTCTGAGGCGTCCCGACGAACTTTCTCTTTAGTGATACCCGTAGATTAGATTTCTCTCTCGTAACCACCGAAAATTCTCCCCCACAATCAACAATGATATTCGACCAGATCATCCGGATCTGAACCTCTCATTTTCGTACCCGATCCTAAGTCTATTATCCGTACCATCCGCAAAGAAAAACGTTCCCGTTTTCCACCAATGGCCGCTCGTGTTACTCTCGCCGACAGTACCAAACCATCCATCGAAGGACGAGGAGGACCGATTAGCTATCCAGTGATCGACGGACCATCTTTCGAACTCAAATATCACATCGTCCAACTCATCAAGGACAACTGCCAATTTCACGGACTACCCCGTGAAGATCCCAACGCCCACATTAACAAATTCATTCAAATCTCCAACTCATATAAGCAGAATGGGGTTGATCAGGACATAGTTCGCCTACACCTGTTCCCCTTTTCTCTCGCTTTACATGCTTTGAGCTGGTTTGAGGGACTTGACACCGGATCAATCACCTCATGGGAGGACATGGGAAACAAATTCCTTACGAAATATTTCCCTCCGTCCAAACAAACTAAAGCCAAGAATGACATCGCAAACTTTTCACAAGCTCACGATGAGTCAATCTACTCAGCATGGGAGCGATTCAAGAGTTTGGTGAGGAGATGTCCCAACTACCAGATGACCAAAACCGATAAACTCTATACTTTCTATAATGGTCTCAATCCTATCCATCGCATCACGCTTGACGCAGCTGCTCAAGGCAACCTCATGAAGTTAACCGACGATGAAGCATGGGCCTTAATCGAAGACATGACGATGCATCACCACGACTGGAAGTCCGATGAGCAATCCTCATCCCTGCCTATTGCCAGCACCGCGCAAGCTGAAGCAATCAAATCTCTGAGCGAGCAGATCGAAACTCTAACGAAGCAGATTGGAGAACTGAAGAAGCAACCGCAGCAGGTTCACCAAGTTCAGGCTTGCCAGAACTGTGCCCATCATCCTACCGAGGAATACGCTGTGGAGTATGAAGATCCTACCGACGGAACTGTCTACTATGCTCAATTCCCAACCAGACAACAAAATCCACCTGGCTTTGCTAGAACTTCTCCGCCAAGAGCACGAGGAACCCAGTTTCCTCCACGGAACAATCAACCACCCAGGTTTCAGCCTCGATATCCGATGTACCCACAACAGCCACAACTTCCATACAATCAACCACTTCCATTAACCGCCACTGAGGATACTCAACCTGCTGAACCAGTGAAGACAATCGTCCCAGTCACGAGCACTGATGACAACCTGAACAAGTTTATCCAGGGGCAGAGCGCTTTCAATCGGAAGACGACGGCTAGACAAGATCAAACCGACCTATTCCTTCGAAATCAACTCTCGGTTCTCAAGAGCCTCGAGAATCAAATTGGTCAGTTAGCCCATCGTCTTGACACTCGACCCCAAGGATTGCTACCGAGCAATACTGTTCACAATCCCCACGTTGAGGAGGCTAAGACTCTGAACTCTACGGATAACCAGAAGGCACCGAGCCCTTCTGAAGCATCTTCTCTGATGAAGAACCCTACTCCTGTCCCGACGACAGTTGAGACCAAACCCGTACCTACTCCTATTCAGGAAGTTCGAGTCCCCTTCCCACATCGTATCGGAAAAAGATATAACGCTAAATCTTTCAAACTCGACGGAAAATTCTTAGACACCGTGTCTAGAATCCCTTCCGGCTCCAAATATATTCGACGCATGCTGGTTACTAAGGAAAAGGTACCCGAAGTACCTAAAATCTCTCTTAACGCTGAATGCTCCGCCGTCATTCAGAATTCCCTTCCGGAAAAACTAGGAGACACGGGCCGATTCACTTTGCCCTGCTCTATCTATCACTCTGGCATGATCCGTTCCTTGGCCGATCTCGGAGCGAGCATCAACCTCATGCCCTACTCACTCTACTCCAGACTTGAATTAGGACCACTGCAACCCACTGGAATGAGCGTCCAGCTTGCCGATCAAACAATCCGATATCCTAGAGGCATAGCTGAGAACGTCATGGTAAAAGTGGATAGGTTCTATTTCCCAACTGACTTCGTAGTGATGGATATTCAGGAAGACATCAATATACCCATTATCCTAGGAAGGCCTTTTATGAATACTGCTCGTGCTATTATTGATGTTTACTCGCAGACTATCAGCCTCAGAGCACATGGACAAACTGTTGCATTCAGAATCAATCAGGCTGATGAGCTTCTAGCAGAGCAAGCAGAGATATATGCCATCTCTATGGGCAGGATCACTTCAGACGACGACACTTCTGATTCAGAACCATCAGACACCTACGTACCAGATGAGCACACTTGCCTCATATCATCAACAGAAGAGTCAGAGTCAGAAGAAGAGAGTGAAGATTCCGAGCCAGATGAGTCAGAACCGGAAGAAATGGAGGAAGAAGAAACTGAACCAGAACAAGAAGACATGGAGGAATCCGAAGAAGAAATGGAGGAAGACCCAGAAGAAGACTTATACCAATCCACCCCACCGCATCACTGCTCACCTGATTCTCACTATCCGACAGAAGAATTCATGCAGACCGAGAACGCTATTCCCCTGTCAGATAATGAATCAGATGATGATCCACCTACAGATGAACCATATGATGCAGGATTCGGCATAACCATGGAAAGGCTTATAGCCTCTGTCATGGACCCCTCTAAGCCTCTTATCTCGCCTCGACTCGACGCTCTGTTAAACATCGAGAAAACCATTGCGTTAGCAAAACAACACCCAGAGCTTAGAGACAAACTCCTGATAAAGATCTCAGCCTACAAAGCTTCCCGACTACCGGAGTTGCATTCAAGAGAGCATTCCAGAAGGATTCACACCTTCGACGCATCTGCGCCACGAACCCTGTTCGAATTTGGAAGCACCTCTGAATCCAGCCGAGGTACTGATTCTCAGGAGGAGAGAGACATAGAGATGCACTCTTCACAACCGATATCTCAAATCTCCGATGACACCCAGCCACCATCTGATCATGATGAGTTCCCTGATTCCCAGGCTAGGGATTCTCCATTCATAGAAAGTGACGTGGATGATGTCATCTACGCTGATATTCCAATAGATATCTGGTCTATCCATCTTCCTACGCCTCCAGCTAATCCACCTTCTCCAGAAATTCCGATTATCACCAACCATGAGGAGATGATAAGTGCTATCGAAGACTTTGAAGATGACATACCCACTATGACTAGCATTATCCTCAACTCTACCAACGAGTACACTCCAAGACAACAGGCCCTGATCGAGGAAATCATAGCCGAGTCTGAAGTCAACCAAGCCGAGAATTCCCAAGATTACAGATTCTTCCACAATCGTCTCAATGCCTTCGCCGAAGATCTCGCTGCTCAGCTCCTGCAACGAAGCACTAGACCAACATCTGAAGAGCTGGAGTTCTTTGAAGAACAGAAGCGCATCTACAGGAAAATCTATGACACTCTGATCAGATCCGCATTTCCATATTCCCGGGAGCAAAGTGAGTTTCTACACTCATTCCACGAGGAAATGTACCGTGCTACTGGGAACCCTGATGCAGATGCTGATATTCGACTGATGAATAATCTTCGGGGCATACTTAATTCTATGGCAAGGAACGACCACATGGACGAGACTTCTCCTCACAGGTTCTACATCGACTGCACTATTGAGTTCCATGCTCACAAGATTGCTGAAGATCTCGAGTATGTGAGTTTCACCGAAAGGTCGCGTGACATCCCTTCCTCTATACCAGAAGGTTCGATGGTTAACATCGCGAACTTCCTCACTGATCGGATCCAAGAAATCTTTGCTGAGGATAACCCGGACGAGCATCGACAGATATTTCACTATGGTTTACGTGAGGTATACGATATAGTGTGCAACACCTTCAAAGACTCAAATCTCATGTTCACCAACTACCAAAACAGGCTCATCCAGGATATTCATGATTCAATTCGAGAAATAAGAGGAAGCTCTGGCATAGCGGATCACGACACTTTACACCTCCAATTTCTCGGATTCATGGACTCATTCAGACAGCAGCACCCTCAGAGAGAAATGATTGAATCTGATGGTGTCTCTATAATTGATTCCCGCGGACCTATATGCAGAGCAATCAGGGATATCACCTGGGACCTTCTGCACATGAAAAGGGTTACTCAGCAACATCTTGAAAGTTTCCCTATCTTTTCAGAAGAGATTCCAAACATCGTTGAAATCATCTCTCGTCACTTTCTGAGGATCTATCCACGCAATCCCAGGGTTCCACTTTTGAGCACTTCCGACCCTGGAGGTTCCAGCACCAACTAGACTGAAGGAAGGCAAAGTCAGGCTCTCGACTCTAAAAGCAGCGCTTCTCGGGAGGCAACCCGTGAAATAAAGTCAGGCTCTCGACTTTAAAAGCAGCGCTTCTTGGGAGGCAACCCATGGAATAAAAGAAAGAAAGAGAACCTGAGAAATGAAGTAGATCTCCGACTATCCTTCACACTTGGATGAACCCAACTATTAACCAAAACATCTTTTAAAATACAACTCGTTTTGCAAATAACCCGATGTTCTTGGATGAATAGGAAAATCATCTTGTGTTTCGAGCATTTGAGGTACTTGCATACTACTTTTATGCATTCTGCTCGAACTCGTTTAAAAATACATGATTCATAAAACCGGTTTGTATTAGAAAACATCTTTCAAAATCCAAGACAACGAGTTATTTTCATTTGCAAAAACAAAACCGAGTTTGTAAAAATGGTACATCCAACGTGTTCACACTTAAGAGATCTCTTCATGAGGAAAAAATTGAGATGATGAGATGGAAATAAGCAAAGTCGCTTGAAGCCGAGCCAATCTTCATGAAGAACTCAGAAGCAGATCTTGGCCACATCTTCTTCTGCAAATTCAGAAACTCAGCTCCTGTGCAACTTACTATCTGGGGAGTATCTGATCCTTTCCTCTTTTATCTGTTTTATCTTTTATCATGTTTATTTGTTTTGTTAGTATGATAATAAAAGTAATCTATACTCTATCCTAAACTTATCACTAAGTGTGGGATTCCAACCCAAAACAAAACACTTGAGAAACATTTTCTTACATGTTCAAACTCTAAGTGTGGGATTTTTCAATCTCAACTCAAGAGAACATTAGGGACAATGTTCCTCTAAGTGTGGGATAACAGGTATAGAATACCTTAGTTTGTTTTAATGATTTTAGTTCAAAATAGTTAACACAGAAAATGTTCCTCAAAATTTTTCAAAATTTTTTCGATTTTCAAAATCCTTTTTCAAAAGAAAAAAGTTTAATCATCCGATTAACTCTGAATTTTTGAGTTTTGATGTTTTTAAAGAGAAGTCATTTTCAAAATATGAATAAATTGTTTTAAAATCTAAGGAAAATAAGTTAATAATTGCTTAAGCAAAAAATGATAATCTAATAACAACATGACTAGGCACATACAACCCATTTGCAGTGAGGACTTGAGCCTTAAAAGCATTCATCTTTAATGCTACATTGTTCATTTCTTGTGTGTGCCGATGCATGTATATCTGAATTAGAACTTGCTCTTGACATACGCTTCGAGACCATATTGGTGAGTACCGTACGCGGTATAGATGCAATTAAATGACCTTGACATTCCTTAGGATTTAACCCACTTTTTAGCCTTCTCTTTCAAAGCCCAAAACCCTTTCCCTTTCCGATGCTTATTTTTAGTATCGATGATCCGCTTAGTAAACCCTGTTGAGCCTAAACCTTTTCGTTTCATAAACCCACATGGTTAAACCCCTACTTTCCCAAAAATTTCCAAAAAAAAAAAAAAAAAAAAAAAAAAACTTATCTTAGAATTTCTGAGGTTATGAAAAACGCTTTTTAGAAACATCCCTTCAAAATTGTCTTACCCTCTCGTGTTCTCCGAAAAAAGAAATATCCTTGGTGTGAAAAATTGACACCATGAAAAGACTCGATGAAGAAAGATAAAGAAGGATTCCTGCATTTAATAATCCTTGGAAATTCTCTGACAAAGAAGTTCTGAAAGAAAAAGAAAATAGAAAAAAGAAAAAAGAAATAGAAAAAGAAAAGAAAAAGCTCTAAAAAAAAAAAAAAAAAAAATAAAGCTTAGTGCTTCATAGTATCGCCCTAAAAGAAGAAGATCCGATAGAAGACAAAAGCTACTTTACTTTCATCCGTTTCTAAATTAAGTTTTTCGTGACCTTAGGAGTCCTAGGATAAGCAACACCCTTACACCCAAAAATTTCCACTATCCATACCCCTTAACCCTCACAAACATTACAACCCCTGAATGTCTTGGGATAATTAGCATTGTTCTCACCTAAGTGGTGGAGATCCGATTCTCGATCAAGCTTATGACGATGAGTACTGCATAACTGGCTAATAGAGCGATTTCTTTGTTAAGAATGCTAGGTAACCCGAAACACTTCTGAGTGAATTGAGTGACCACTTTAGTGAGATCGCCTGGTCATGTATACTCCTAGATCACGAGATTTGGAAGTATGCTTAAAGAGAGTCATTACTTGTTTCTGAAATAATTATCTTATTTTTCATGATGTTTTTAGAGCAAATATATGAATATGAGAAAATGATGACTTTTGAAAATGTTCTGACTCACCCCAAAACCAGATTTTAAAATATCCTTTTTCACGAGGCATGGATGTGTTGCTTGAGGACAAGCAACGTCTAAGTGTGGGATACTTGATGTGTCCTAAAAAGTCATATTTTTAGGCACATTATTCTACACTTATTGGACTTATATTTGGTGAAATCATCTTAAAACATCGATTATTTACTTAAAATCACCAAAGTGGTCTAATTATAGGCGTTGCTGTTAAAATCACCAAAAACATCCGTTTATCACGCAAAACCAAGCAAATAATGTCACCTTAAATATTCCCTTCTTAATTTACTTATGGAAGTAGATCTTAATTCATATTTTATGATTCCATAGGGAAATCCAAGACCGAAGGTGAAGGAATCAGAAGAAACGGACGAAAGACGGAGAAGATACAAGTCTGGAAGCTCGCCGATCGTCATCCGGAACACGCAAAAGTTAAACACCTCCAAATTTGGCAAACTCAGTACCATTAGAAGCGTAACGGAAAAACGAAGCCAGCGGCACAAGAATCAAGCAAATCGGAGCCCAAACGAAGAAGATACGGATGAACCAAGCAACCGAGGAATCAGCGGAGGCCAAACGGAGCACCAACCCCCCCTGGGCACCTAGGTACCGTATACGGTACCCTAGGTGCCGTATACGGCCCTATGGGTTCCGTATACAGGGGTGTTTGCTTTGTGAGGTGCCGTTTGACCCCCCTTGGTCCAGTACCCCCCGTATGCGCTTTGATGCTTCTTCTTTATGCTTTAGGACTTGTACCAAGCTTCAACCTCCTCATCTATAAATAGAGGGCTCCTCTCATTCATTCTACACACCTCTTATCTCATTCTCATTCTCTCTCTAGAATTAGGTTAGCATTCTCTCTCTAGCACTACTCTTAGGAGTTAGAGGAGAATTAGTAGGAAATTAGCATCCTCTCTCTAGCACTACTCTTAGGAGTTAGAAGAGGATTAGTAGGGTAGCTTTTGTAATAGAGTTGGAACTCTTGGAGGATCTCCTTTGTAATATTGCTCAAGATATTTCGGAGCTCTGTCCGTGTAACCTTTCAACTGCTATTCAATCTATGCATTACTTTCGGTTATTTCTATCCTTATCTCTCATAATGTTGCATGCTATTATTATGTTTGATTTAGGATACATTGCCATGATTAGTGAGTAGATTAGCTATTGTGTTTGTTATGATATAGTTAGCTTGTTAATACTTTGGGGGATGCTACTTTAAATACAATTGGGATAATATCATTATGAAACAACGGAGGTAACGTTATACAGCTTTCATTTGTATAGCGCCGGAATCATCACGAATGTGTGTAGTACGGAATGTGGAAGCTATGAAAGTCGTGGGCACAATCCGTTGTGGAATAATGATCCCAATTGTTAAATATTGAAAACCGGTGTACTGTTAACTATACATTTATGATTTTAAACTAAACTAACGCCTTTCCTCCAATAAACGTGGTTAGAACCTTTATGTCAAGGATTCGCGACCCTTAGTCAAATGGTCACTACCTATCTATGTTTTCTTAAAATAACATGGTCTGATTTTGAAGCAATGGAAATACTGTCTACCTATCGTATAGTACACTGTGAATTAATCAGGGATTTATTGGTTTGGGATTATAAAGTGAACGGGTTGTTTAGCTATCATAGATGGTTTTACTGTAGTACAAGCTTAGATATATTGAGTTCAGATGGCTGTAAAGTATGTAGCCCAGAGAAAGCCCTAATACGACTGAGTATCCGGTTTAACGTTGGAAACACCTATGGTGGAATACAAACACGTGCAAACTACGGAAAGGTCGAAGGCTGTATACTGTGTTACATCCTGGCTAAGTCTGTGATCCAGGAAAGATCGTAATACGAGTGAATACACTATGTAACTGTGAAAAGCTCTGTTGGTTGAAGACTGTATCACAGCCGAATATCTCTGAACTCAATCACGACCATTAATGTATATGTTAATCAGTCACCACGTGTCTTAAATCTTAAATGCCTTGCCTAGCTTAGATATTTTTGTCTGTGTTAAGAAAGATCAGTGGATAAATTGCGGACTGTCGCCTTATTCCTGCACCCCATCTGGAGGGTCACTTGGTCTCATCATAAGAGACGGTGAGGGGGGTTTCAAGACAGTCCGATCTGATCAGAATCTTAACAGCCTAGTACTCAGTGACATACTGGTTGGTTTATCTGATCAGTAGGGTACTAGTGTTTACACCACAAGGTATCTACGTGAACGCAAGACACAAACCTTAAAAGACGTTTTCAAATATAAAACCTCAATACAGCATCACCCCACGTAAAAGCTAACAAAGTCATAACAAACACAAGTCCCTCTATACTGATTCAACCTACTGTTCTTATTTACTGCTCTAATTAGTTTTTAATTTTAATTACGGACCTAAGTATAAAACCCCCACTCAAAACTATTTTCAAACCATCGCTAATCTGAACTTTCGTCTCGACAAGTCGTTTCACAATACGGTTAACTCTTCAGAACGACCCTAGGTCATACTTCAGCTATACAGCTCTAGTAGAACTTAGGTCCCCAGCAAAATATAAATTTAAAACTTCCACACCGACGTGCTGCCATACGGTCGCGTTGACGACGCGTGACGGTTGGTGGCGCGTCAATGGGTTTGTGTAGATAGGTAGGTTTTGTTGGTTTTGGTTTTCTAGATTATCTAATTATCTTAGTGCAGAAAAGTAAAATAGAGATGAGAATCGGTAATTAGGTAGATAGATAGAGAATGTGGCTGTTGAAGTTTCAATAATCAATTATTGGGATGATGTTCATTATAAAGGTAATTGGGGACACAATTAGTTGACAGACAGATGGATTACATGTGTAAACACTAGGACCCTACTTGTTTAGTTAAACCTAAATAAGTATGTCACTGAGTACCTAGGCTATCGTGATTCTGGTCAGAACAGGCTGCTCGACCCCCCACAATGTCTTGTGAAGACCAGTGACCCATGAAGGGTGCAGGAATAAGGTAACAGACTGCCCTCAGGTTATTCTGACCTTTCTTAACACCTAAATACAACTGTTATTATCTAATCGTGTTCTAAGTATTAACTTGTTATTATAAACTATCAATTTTGTAGAGTCTAGGGGTTCTAAGAATCCTGAACCACTGCTGGGCTTGACTTTCATCTCCAGACTCGTTCCTTATGTTTTATCAGCACAATTACTTCTGTCATGATCTAGAACTCTCCTTTGCGATCAGTCATTCGTCCCTAGGTACACTAGTGGTGTACAATGCATTATTTTCCACAGCTTTCTAACCCTAGGTACTTTACGATGTACAGTACTCTAACCGTTTTCCACAGTTTCATATAACCAGAGATAGGTTCACCGTGTACTCCAGCTTTTCCATAGTCAACTAACCCTAGGTACAAAAGCGGTGTACAGTGCTTGAAGCATTTCCACAACGTTCATAACCAGAAGTAGGTTTACGATGTACTACAGCTTTTCCACAGCTTTACTATTCTTAGGTATAGCTACGGTGTACTTTAGTTAATGTATTTCCACAGATTTGTAACCAGAGGTAGACCTACGGTGTACTTAGCATTTCCATAGCTTTACGGTTCCTAGACCATATTCTAGGGTTTCTAGGTAGGCCACAATGTTGGTACAGACGGCTTTTTCCGGAGCTTCCACTGTTGTACTCCACCAGTGGTGTTTCCATCGCTATACCCCGTACTTTAGCCGGATTACAGTAACAAACATTGCTTTGTACGGTAACACATATAACAAACTACTGTATTTAGAGGTGATCAATTTCTAAACCTAGCAGCAGTCACGCGAAGGACTGGAAAGGGTGATCCGTAAACTAAGTCTAGATGCCTGAAAAGTTTAGACATAACAGAGTTTAATAATTCCCAATTACATATTTAATTAAAGATTAATTTAACATCATCCCTACGTTTAATTATCTACATTTCAACAACCGCATTAATACACTACTCAGTAATCATGGCAATACACATAACATACATCATACAAGCAGGCAGCAATAATTCGGACATAGTATAAGTATGAGAGAATAGATATCACCAGAATTTAAGCAGAGTAATATTGAGAAATGCGTAGTCTTGCACCAAGAATGCTTTACACCGTGATTACAACAGCTAGCTTCTCTCTCTCTACCTCTAACTAACTAACTATCTATATCTCTCTAGAGAGAGAAAACTCTAGAGAGAGAAACCAAAACTAAAAGCTAAATACGAAAATGAAAAATAAAAGTGTAAATGAGAAGTGTGAAAATTGGATGAAGAATGGATAATGGATTGAATGAGAAATGAGGAGGTGGTGATGAGTATTTATAGATTTGGCTCAACCGTATTTCTCAACCTTATTCCCACCTCCAAAATCTCAGCCATATCGCCCAGCCGTATCAAAATCCTATCTTGTACGGGTAAAACATTGAATACGGGCGAGATTGGCCGTATACGGGTGAGATTGGCCGTATTCGGGAGGGACCAGGCCGTATACGGGAGAGATTGGCCATATACGGCTGAGACCAGGCCGTATACGCCCTAGCCAGGCCATATACGGCTGAGGATTGGCCGTATACGGTTAGTCTTGCCCGTATACGGCTTGACTCTCCCGTATCTCGGTCTTTGGTTGCCTTGATTCTTCGTTTGGGCGTAACTTCTTCATCGTACGTCCATTTTAAGCGATCTTTATATCCACGCGATCGTAATTTCCTAGCGTAGAAAATGACATAAGTTAGAGGTCATAATTCTAAGTGTAGCTAAAAAAGTGTTGAAATGCGTGAACTAGAGATTCGTTAATCGTTTATGCTCAGTTTTTCACGTTTTTCATGTCATTTTCAATGGTTTTTAAAACATCACTTCCGTTTTGACTTATTTAACAAAATATTATGATATTTAGCATTATCGGTGTGGTTTTGTTAACTTTAGTTCTAAAATGCGGGAAATAACGTACGTAAAAACATGACTTTTTACGTGTTATCAAGATTCCCAAAGGACTTAACAAACCATACTTATATTGATGATGCTGGATACCCAGTATATAGAAGACGAAATACTGGAGTAAAAATAACAAAAAACGGCACCGAATTTGATAACAGGTAAACAACTAAACACATCTAATAAATGCTTTTACTTACAAAATCAATACATTAACTGTTTACTTATAACTAACTCCCACCAGAAATGTAGTCGGCTACAACCCTGTTCTACTAAAACAGTACCAGGCTCACATGAATGTGGAGTGGTGTAACCATCTTGGAGCTATAAAGTATCTATTTAAGTACATAAACAAGGGCCCAGACAGGGCCACCGCAGCATTTGCAAAAAAAAAAAAGAAAGGCAACAATTCAACAACAGATGATGAACAGGTGGAAAAAGATGAAATTGACGCCTACTATGATTGCCGCTACATATCAGCTTGTGAAGCTTCTTGGAGACTGTTCGGCTTCCCAATACATTATCAGAGTCCTCATGTTGAGAGATTGTCCTTCCACCTACCAAAACAACAACCAATTCTTTATCAGGATGGCGACACGATCGATAGCACCCTTACGAAACCAACAATCGCACAGTCAAAATTTCTAAAATGGATGGAGTGCAATAAACACAACGAAACAGCAAGGACATTAACTTACGCCGACTTCCCAACTAAATTTGTTTGGGATGCAAAAACCAGAAATTGGACACGTCGCAAAACAGAAACTATTGCAGTGGGAAGAATCAATTATGTTCCACCCAAAGCCGGAGAAAGCTATTACTTGAGAATATTGCTTAATAAGATCCACGGTCCAACATGCTACGAAGACCTAAGAACTGTCAATAACGTACTACATGACACATACAAAGATGCTTGCTACGCCTTAGGTCTACTTGACAACGACAAAGAGTACATTGAGTCAATTAAAGAAACAAGCATATGGGCAACAAGTTCTTTTTGCTGATCTTTATTTGTTATGTTAATAACAAATGACTGTTTGTCAAGACCAGAATACGTTTGGGAACAAACTTTTGACAAACTATCTGATGACATACTTCACATTCGAAGACAAGAGCTCTGGCAACCAGGTATCTAAACTAATGAACTACCCCATGAAATATGTCCTATGACCAACAAAGATTGTCTAACAAAACAATGAAATATATTAAATTAAATCACTAACATCGCTAAAATTGCTTCCATATGTATTTTTTAGCCTAATTGTCCTTTGTCTCTTATGTCATACAGATTTACAGCTTGACCCAGAAGCAATCAAAAATATTACTCGGCAAAAATTGAACAACTGTTAGTAAAGCACGACATGACCCTAAAGAAAATACCCAACATGCCTTATCCAGACTTCACATACATTGAAGAGGATACCAATATGTTAATTCAAGAGGAACTACAATATGAAAAGGACGACCTCAAGAAAGAACACGACAACCTGCATAGTAAAATGACACACGAGTAAAAAAATGTGTACAATACAATTATAAATGCAGTTGATCAAAATAATGGTGGCGCATTCTTTCTGTACGGTTACGGGGGCACGGGAAAAACATTTGTATGGAAGACTTTATCCGCGGTCATTCGCTCAAAAGGTGATATTGTGATAAATGTGGCATCAAGTGGAATTGCGGCTCTCTTACTTCCTGGAGGAAGAACAGCCCACTCTCGGTTCAAAATACCTATTAACCCCAACGAGGATTCTTTCTGCTCAATCACTCCTAACAGCCATTTGGCGGCTTTACCAAACAAAGCAAAACTGATTATTTGGGATGAAGCTCCAATGACACACAGACATTGTTTTGAAGCTTTTGAAAGAACAATGAGAGACATATCCCCGGCTACAAATAGAGACAAACTGTTCGGAGGCAAGGTTATTGTCTTCGGAGGAGACTTCAGACAAACACTCCCGGTAATACAAGGAGGAAGCCGAACGGAAATAGTTAACGCATCCATCAATCATTCTTACATTTGGGAACATTGTACGGTACTAAATTTAACGGTTAACATGAGGTTACAAGGCGGACAAAATGATGAAGACACAAAACAAACCCAAGAATTTGCCGAGTGGATTCTAAATATAGGAGAAGGAAAGCTTGGAGGTCCAAATGATGGAGAGGCGGATGGAAAATTCCCAAATGATGTACTCATACACTCTACAAACAATCATGTCGAAAAAATTGTTTCAACAATCTACCCTTCTGTCAATGATCACATAAACCAGCCTGGATACTTCCAAGATAAAGCAATTCTGGCACCAACAAACGAGGAGGTCGATTTGATAAACGATTATGTACTTTCAAAGATTGACGAAGAAGAACATACGTACTTTAGTTCAGATACAATTTGTGGGGAGGAAATAACCGATACATTTGAGCAGTCTTTATAAGCCCCAGAGATATTAAATGGATTAAAAATATCGGGCATCCCAAATCACAAATTGACTCTGAAGAAAGGCCTACCGGTTATGCAGTTACGAAACATGGACCAATCGAATGGGTTATGCAATGGAACACGACTACAGATTACCCGTCTCGCAGAACATGTCATAGAAGCAAAAATCATTTCGGGAAGCCATATTGGAAACAAAACATATATACCAAGAATGTGTTTAATCCCATCTGACAAAACAATCCCTTTCAAGTTCAATAGAAGACAATTCCCTTTAAGTGTATGCTTTGCAATGACAATAAACAAAAGCCAAGGACAGTCGCTCCCCAATGTTGGATTGCTTCTGCAAAAACCAGTCTTCTCACACGGACAGCTATATGTAGCAGTTTCACGCGTCACAACAAAAAAGGGACTGAAGGTGCTTGGCAAGCCAACTAATACTACCACAAATGTAGTATACAAAGAGGTTTTACAAAAAATATGAAGCCTCCAACTCAACTACAGCTGAACTTATATACATTCAAATAAGTCGTTATTATTTTCTAGCATGCTTTTAAATGCCTTTTTATCAAACTTACATAGAGATATACACTACAAGAATACTCATATACATCGAAATAATTCGTTACTAACTTCTATCATGCTTTTGCATGTCTTTTTATCAGAGTTGCATACAGATATATACTACAAGACTCCTTACATACATTGAAATAATTCGTTATTAACTTCTCCCGCTCTTAAATGTCTTCTTATTGAAGTTGCATACATATATATACTACACTAATCCACATCAGTGGCGGATCTAGAGTTTTGGAATAGGGTGTGCAAGTTATTATAAGTTATACTAGTTCGTATAAATTGTTTCTGATTCGGGTTAGGTCGGGTCGATTTTTTGGGTTTAAGTAATATAAGTTTGTTTACTTTTTTTTTTTTTTTTTTTTTTTTTTTTAATGTTCATGCTATTTGAATTTGCTTTTAGATGATGAAACAAGCATATTTGTCATCAATTTTCCAATTTGAGTTATCCAAATTCGGTTATTTCTATTGGTAGTTAGCTATATACCGATCGAAAATTGACACGTTGAAAAGTGTTGAATAATTCAAATATTGAAACCTCATATATATATATATATATATATATATATATATATATATATTATTAAAACGTGTATCACACCGACACAGTGTAGCTGTTTGTGCGAATGTTTCAAGTTTGTAGGTCAATGATTGAGTTAATAGATAAATATTAGAGTCATATTTACCGATCACACTTGATTAATTAGTAAACTTACGACATAAGTAACATTTTAAAGGAAAGACAAGGAAATGACAATAGAACTTCTGTTATCCATGTGAAGATTTAAGCTCAACTAGTTTGGTGTTTGACATCCAATTAGAACCATTCCTATATTGATGTTTGACGACCCTATTGTGCTTTTCACTTTTTCTTATCATGGTCGGCCTCATGCAAATAATGATGCTTTTCATGGGCTGGGCTTGATTAAGTGGGTATGCAAACATTTTCCTTAGGGTATGCAATTACACTACATCAGCTATAATAATAATAAAAAATAAATTTTTTAACACTACAATATTTTTGCTTAGAGTGGGCAAGTGCATACCCACTTGACAGTGTACATCCGCCACTGATCCGCATACACATCACGTGTATACACGGGTTTATAACCTAGTAGTTAATAAATATGTTTTGGGGTAATTTAGACATTTGGTAAATTCTTCTCCACTATTTAGGTAGTCATTTTACCAAACTAAGATCAATGGTCTAGATTAAAAGTTCTAATTTATTAATGGTGGATACTAGCTTAGGGGTTTCTAAAAATAAAATGACTACTTAAATATATATGACTCTGTTATAATATGTTATGTAGATAGATGTAGATGATAATAATAATAATACTCCGTAATAATAATAATAATAATAATAATAATAATAATAATAATAATAATAATAATAATAATAATAATAATAATAATAATAATAATAATAATAATCTATCTATCTATAATCTATAATATATATTTAAAGCAAAATAGCGTGGGGCAATCTCAACTTTTAATTGGGTTTCCCCATATTGATCCAACGATGTAGATTATTTTAATGATATTTACACTTAAACCCCTTTAAATTTATTATTAAATAATACTTTATATTTAGAAGGAATAAATAAATTTAATAAATATAAAATATTTAGATACGTAATACTGAATTTAAGCAAACAATTCTACCTAAACTAATTTAGGTAAACTTCAAAAACCAATTAACTCATTATTTCTTAAACTTTTAGTAAAACTTTCGGCATAAAATAACATAAATAAGATAAATAAAAATTTAAAATATATTCCATAAAAACATCGACCCAATTTAATACAACCATATATATAATATTTACATTTATATACATATATTTACAAATTTTATCACAATATATGCAATCTTATCTACAAATAACAATAACAACATATCCAAATCTTTTCTCATTATATGCAAATCTTGGTGCCTCATCTTCAAACTTTGTGGCGTCAATAACCTTAACTCATTCATCCCAAATCTATTTCTACCAATTCGATGATTCATCTCCGTTCTCTTCATTCTCTTCCCGATTCCTTATCGTCTTCTCCACATCCTCTGTAACGACAGAGGCATATTTTGTTATGTTATTTCCTCATTCTCTTGCAGTAGTGATTATTTCGATCTCTGCTATGTTATATGTGTTTCATGGCATATTTGACTACATTTCTTGGAATCATTAATGTTGAATATTGTAGAAGCTTTTGCGATCATGATTCAGTTATTAGAATTTTGTAGTTGTATGGTTGTTTCAGATCAAGTTTTTAAATGGGCTTTATAAATTTTGAAGAAATTTAACCTTATGTTAATTTTACAGTAATAATACATATGTAGGAGAATAGGATTTTAACCAAGATGGTGCAAGTGGGCTGCTGATGGTGTTTAAGTCGCGATTAAAAACATTATCTCTATTTGGACTAAATACCGATTACTATAATCACATAGTTAATTGGTACTTCTATAATAATCTATTTGGTTTGAGTAGTTACAGATTTAATATATTAGTAAGTAATTCTTAAATGATTGCACAATAAGTATTAGGACTTAGGAGTAGGCGATTGTTGTAGTATAGATTATTATAGAAGTAGCATTGATTTTTTTCTTCACTGGAAGGCACACAGACTTCAAGACTTGAAGAGGCATTTTGTTCCCTTGGTGAAAAGCTGAAGATGAAATTCATACGTGGAAGAGAAAGGTAGAACAGTATCTAATAGATTCAGGGATTCATACACCAATGTCTTAAAGTGGACTCCATAGCATCTTTCTTTTTAAGTGTTTTACAACTTTGGGATAATGATGAAGACAATGTTGTAGTAAGGTGACGTGTGGGAGCTCCTAATCTAGAAAATATGATACTGGTTTTGAAGCCACTTCTGTGGAATCTAAGGAATAAGCTTGATGTCTAGATATTTGTATTTCTTGAATATTATTAATGAAATTTTCTTATTAATTATGGTAATGTATCTTAAAAGGTTATATTCTTAGTAATAGTTTTGTACTACAGTTGATCCAAAGTAGTTTAGATTCATCCTTATTGTTTATCATTTGTATTTTACGCTACGATCCTTAGTGATCAGGTTACTTCATACTAACATTTTTTGATGATAGCATTAACGGTTTTGCTTTCACGATTTTCATATATTTACAACTTCAACTAAAATACAAGTTACAATAAATATTAAATTAACATCTTTGATTATGAAACATTATGTTAAAATTGGTTTACTTATTTCTTCATACATTTAACAAACAAATAAAAAACTATTTTATCTTACTAAATAAAATACAACTTTAATATAAAAACCTAAAGATTACTTATCATCAAATATTGCATCAAATATCAATTTGAATCAATCAATACAATTTAACCTCACCCTTAAATGCATACAAAATACTAATTGTAAAGGTAATTGCTTGATTTATAATTAGGGTTTATAATTCCATATATAAAGTCTTATTTGTTTTCAATAATAGTAAAAGAATAAACTTATTGTAATAAATTAGTAAAATAAGTTATCAACTCGATCAACTTTAACTATTTGTGCAACTTAATTGCAGTGATTGAAATATATATAGGGTGAGGTTCCTGGGAGAATGGGTAAAAGTGAGGGAAGGGAGAGAAGCCAATGAGGAGGTGACAAGTGTCTCCTCATTTCTCCACATTTTTTATTCATTTCCCCTTCCCTTTTTTCATTTCTCAACCTTTTTATCCAATTCTCTCACTTTCTTCATTTCTCCACTTTTTTTTTCTATTTTCTTTTTTTTAATTTATTTTTTTATTATTAAAAAAAAGATTTTAAACTTAAAAAAAATGTTAAATTTTTTTAAACATGTAAAAACTTCTATAACACTTTTGTTAAAAAAAATAATTAATTAGAATTTGTTAACATTTTTTTAGAAAAAATTTCAAATCTAAAAATTAGTTTTTAACCTTTTTTTCTGTTTAGTTTTTTCTTTTTCTTATATCATTTTCAAATTTGTAATGCACCAGATATTATATATAGCGATGCACATGAATATAAAAAACAAGCTGCAATAAAACTAAATTATTATTGTGTTCACCAACATTATAAATATGATACACTGATTTTTTCTGAATATGATGCATCGAGTATTTAAATATCATGCATCAACTTTCAAAATATACTATAAAACATCGTTATTGAATTAAAAAGTGGTGCATCATAGTTATAAAACATGGTTCATCATAGTCATAAAAAATGGTGCATCGATTGTTTAAAAATATCGTGCATTGACATTCAAAATGTACTATAAAACATCGTTATTGAATTAAAATGGTGGTCCATCATAGTTATAAAACTTGGTGCATCATAGTTATAGAATATGCTGCACCATAATTATAAATATGACGCACCGACTTTTAGATATACGATAAACATCATTAGTGTATAAATCTTGATGCATCATAGTTATAGAATATGGTGAATCATAATTATAAAAAGTAGTGCATCATAGTTATAAAACGTGGTTTATCATATTTTTAAAACATGGTCCATCGAATGTTTAAAATATCATGCATTACTTTCATAATATACTATAAAACATTGTTATTAAATTAAAATGTGGTGCATCATAGTTTTAAAATATGGTGCATCATAATTATAAAATATGGTGCATCATAGTTATAAATATGATGCTCCGGCCTTTAGATATACGATAAACATTATTAGTGTATAAATCTTGATGCATCATAGTTATAAAATATGGTGCATTATAATTTTAATATAACGATGCGTTGAAGTTATAATTTTGTTATATCATAATTTATTTCATTCAAGGTATAAATATGGTGCATCACATAAATGTTTTTTTTTTGTAATACTATATATAAAATTGTATTTACATATGATAATGTGAGGTAAAACAACTACAGAAAAAATGTTGAAAACGTGAAAAAAACAAAAACAATTATAAATAAGTCGTGAAAAGGTTAAATGATAAGGTTGAAAAACGCAAAAAAAAAAAAAAAAAAACAAAAAAAAAACAAAAACAAAAACAAATAACAAGAATTCTAAAAAATGCAAAAAAAATATTAAAAATTAAAAAAAAATTTTAAAAAAATACGAAAAAGTCAAGAAAAAAATTAATATAAAAAATAAAACTAAAAAAATTTAAGAAAAAAAATGGAGGAGAAATGATAATGGTGGAGAAATAAAGAAGGTGGAGAAATAAAGGAGGTGGAGAAATGGATGAGGACACTTGTCACCTCCCTATTTGCTTCCCTCCCTTCCCTCCCTAAACCTCTTCCTTACAAGAACCAATATCATATATATATACCTGACTGCGGTAAGTTAAGAGCGATCTTTTTATTATCCTACAATAAGCTTGTCAAGTTATCAACCGAAACACATCTCTATTATTTGTTCATTAATCATAGTGGTGTAAATTTTTCACCACCGGTAATAAAATTAACAACGAACCATATATATAGAGATCTACTATTCAACAATCAACCTTTTACATCGATTAATCTATTTCTTTTTAATCACTCAGCATTTCATTCATTATGTTCCTTTAAAATTTAGTTAGTAACTTTATAAACCCAAATGTATTAGACCCCTCTATCACAATTTCAATTTATAGTAGCCCGCGTTGTCGCGGGTCCTAAATCTAGTAATATAATATAATATAATATGTAGAAAACGAGATATAGATTTCACTGCAAAATACGACCTTCACAATGACGTATCGATTTACGTCCAGAAACATTGTCTTTTAGTTCATTTTGGATATTCTAAATGAGCCTTTCTATGATCAAAAAGCTACTTATTTTAAGGCTTTGAGCTACTATGACTTACCAGTACTATTGAATTTACAATAACATTGCGTATTGTAACTTACTGGTGAGGAACATACAGTATAAATGCGGAGATCCTGGATTTAATCCCAATATCTCCATGTTACTTCAAATACATATTAAGCGATTTACCTCTCCCATGTTACCGTGGGACTAGTCGATGGGGTCATCAGAATGATTTATCTTTTTGGAAGAAAGAAAAATCATGGCACGTAGAATAGTTTTACGTGTGGTACTGTTTCAACTCTAATAAGCATTTATCCTTTGAGTTCTTGATTCATGATATGTGCGACTTTGATGAGATCATACAAAATCTTTGGTATGACATGTTTTAGGGGATTCCCGTATCCGATCATCGATGACATGTAGCTCTTATGAAAGTGTACGTGACGAATGAACCATGTGATCGATATGATCTGAACTCATCATAGGGCGTGTACGTAGTAAGTTATAGGAAGCAGATATCATGACAAGATAAATGCTCCTACGTAATTTCGTAAAGATGAAGCATAGCATGAAATGCCAAGAATAGATATCATGTCTAGTTTATGATCAATCAATATCATTCTTATCATCATTCTTAATATATACAAAGCACTACTTTGCTTAAAATCAAGACACATAAGCACCCTAAATCTTGATATGTGTCCTTTATTAATCATTCTTATTATATACAAAGCACTACTTTACTTAAAATCAAGACACAAAGTACCCTAAATCTTGACATGTGTCCTTTATTAAATAATCATAAATAATAAATAATAGTAAAAAACACATGACACACATATTTACTAACGATGTATAAATTAATAAATTGATCTAATTTGTTAGTATAAAAAATAAGAGTAAAGTTCAAATGAGTACACCAATATTGAGTGAGAATGAGGGAACCAACAGATTTCTGCCATGTGTCACTTTATTCTCTCTCCTCCACACATTATTCTCTCTCCTCCACATTTTTAAAAATTAAATATCTCACAAACGGTAAGTCGAAAAATCATGAAAATTGCACCATAAAATTCAGCGTTTTCTCCTCTTCGATTTGCCGTCCCTCAAGGCATACTTTTGACAACTTTTTTTTTCTCATTTTTTGGTGGGTTTTCACAAATTAGTAACACATGTGTTAGTGATTAGTTGTACATTTAATTTGTAGTTAAGGTTAGGTTTAGGGTTTAGTAGGGTTTATGGTTTAGGGTTTATAAGGGTTTAGGGTTTAGAAGGGGTTCAAGGTTTAGGGTTTAGAAAGATTTAGGGTTTAGCGTTTTGTAAAGCGTTTAGGGTTTAGGGTTTGGGGTTTAGGGGTTAGGGTTTAGGGTTTAGGGTTTGAAGTTTGGGGTTTCGGGGGAGAAACCCCAAACCCTAAACCCTAAACCCTAACCCCTAAACCCCAAACCCTAAACCCTAAACGCAACACTTTAACACATGTGTTAGTAAATGTGAAACCCACCAAAAAAATGAAAAAAAAAAAAAAAAACTTTTTGAAATTATGTCTTGAGGGACGGCAAATCGAAGAGGAGAAAACGACGAATTTAATGGTGCAATTTTCATAATTTTTCGATTTGTCGTTTGTGAGATAATTGATGTTGGGGGTAAATGAGGTTTGTACATGTGGAATATTCTCTTTGTACACATGGCTTGATATCATTGGTTCCCTCATTCTCACACAAATTCCTATTCTCATTTGAACCCTACCCTAAGAAATAATTACATACTCTTATTTATTAAATTTATCTAATCTTGTGATACATAATATATTACATATAAAGTTTTTTTTTCCTTTTGAAGTTGTTTTAATCATTAATTGTGACAACTGCATGCATAATAGAACGATCAATCTAAAAACTATTACTATGCAATACATGATGATTAAATTGGTCATTTGAAATGATCGATTGTACGTTAGCAACATGAAGTTCCGTTGGTGTTACTTTTATTTACTATGTTCTAAGATTTTTATTGGGTTTTACAATTCATTTTCACTCCATATAATGTAAGATTTAAGGGTGATAAAGACATAAATGTTTTATTTTTTTCTCTTCATTTTGATCAATTATAAACCTCATAGATTATACGCATGTAACTTTGCAAATATCAATATATATCGTTTCTGGGTGTTGGCTACGTTTTTTTTCAGATCAATCACCAGCCTTAAAGATAATATACAAGTAGGGTTAATAGACAACAAGGACATCAAACTTTCACAAAATGTCCAATTTAAGGAAGAATAAAAAATTATTAATTTAAATCAACCCTAACTATTCGTAATGTGTTTAAGAATAAATAAAGTTTATAAAATGTGTTTTAAGGATAACTAAAGTTCATAAAAGTGCTCAAAATGATAAATCTTTATGGTTTCGTTTTCCACATAGGCGACAAGTTTCCAAACTTGAGTTATCTTTTTGTTAAAGATTTCATTGTTCGATAAATTGAACATTTTGTGAAAGTTGATATGATACATATCTATTAAGCCTATACAATTAACATCGCAAAATTAAATTAACATTTCTAAGCGTGAGCCGTGCATTGCACAGCCCTAAACTTTCACTAGTATGTTAAATATAAAGTTGAATTCTTAATTCAAAGTAACCTTCACTTAGCTTGACAACGAATAATATGAGACCATGTAATTATGAAACTAAAGCTTCGGCAACTTAATATCTGATTATTATTTCTTTATCGTTTATAGTTATCAATTAAAAAGTTTTTTAAGTAATAAATATAAAAATTTATATATAGTGAACAATATTTAGGGTGCTCCCATCGGGAGTAATCGGTTCAAACCGATTAGGAAGTGATTGGTGATTTGGTACCATTGGTTGCATCACTTCTCAATCACTTCCTAATCACTTGCAAGTGTAATCGGAAAATCGATTTGTAATTGGTTGAAACTGTAGGGCGCGTATTTCTTTTTTTATTTAATGTATAGAAATGGTGGTATATTGGTAGATGTGGGGCCAAAAAAATGAAGTGATTAGTCATTGATGGCAGTGAGTAATCAGTTGTGAATCAGTTAGTGAAAGCTTATGTGACGCTGCATTGGCAGAAGTGACGAGTGATTAGGACACGGATGGGAGTGACTGAAAAGTAAAAGCTTACCTGGTGGGCCCTTCCTGGCCCACGAAACTTCAAACAAGCCCAAGTAGTCAATATCAAACGGACTTACGTGGTACTAAAAGAATCATAACGGGCCCACAAGTGTACAATCTAACACCTTTAAACACAGATTTCAACTGTCACGTGTCACCTTCCATCGTCGTTTATCGACATCTAAATTGACCCTCCTTCCACGTGGCAACATCATACCACCAGTCGGCTTCCATGCTCACCGAAAACAACCCCCCCCCCCCCCCCCCCCCTAATTATATTCTTCAACCTTACAACAACAATTATTTATATCCTCACTTTTGCTAATTTTTTATTTATATTCATCAATCAATAATAATGTTAACTTACAACTTCATCAACTTCACCGGCGATTGTCAATGACGCGAGTTTACGGTAGCCGGAGAAGCCAGATGCCGATCGACGAACATTTTGATTCGCCGCTTAAATGCCGTGAAAGACGTCGTCGTCGAATCGAGATGCGACGGAGGTTATCTTCCGTCTCCGCGGTTGCCGGAAATGAAAATTGGCAATCTCAAAAGCTAAGTTTGGCGGAGACCGAGGATAAAAACTCCGATCCGGCGGCGATTTCGAGTTTGATTAACGAGAAGGAAATTATGACGTCACCGGTTTACAGTTCCATGTCGGTCATTGGTAGAGCGCGTGAAATGGAAGATGAGATCTCCGTTCAGTTGAATTTATGCCGGCCGGAAATAAACGGCTACGAACCGGTTCATTACTTTGGTGTGTTTGATGGTCACGGAGGGCATCATGTAAGCCACGTGTCTTTTTTTAATTTTAATTTTGTATGAGGGGTAAAATAGTAATTATAGGGTTTTTCTTTGGGCAGGTGTCTGCATTGTGTAAGGAGAACATGCACGTTATACTAGAGGAAGAGTTAATGCGCGTGACGTCTACGACGGCGCGTGATAAAGAAGAGCCATGGCGGAAGGCGATTAGCCGGAGTTTCGAGCGGATTGATGAGATGGCGATGACGTTATGTCAATGCAACGGGGTCGAGAAATATAAAGTGTGTAAATACCATCCTCAGTTGTCTGTGGTCGGTTCGACGGCGGTGGTTGCGCTTTTGACACCGGAATATTTGATTGTCGCAAACTGCGGTGACTCACGTGCCGTGCTGTGTCGCAACGGCAAAGCGGTACCGCTTTCCGTTGACCATAAGGTAAACGCAAAGTCGTTTTGTAGTGTTAGTTTTTAGACTTTTTATTTTATGTTGAATAAATAGACAAGTGGCTTTATAACTTTATTACTATGCACAGGTGTTAGATAAAATTGTGGTTGCTTTGAATACAAAAAATGATATAAGTGGGGGGTCCATGGTTTGTTAGAACATTTGGTATCGTATTGTCTTATGCATGATATCCATGTGTACGAGGATTTTACTTCAAATGCAAAATTCTGTCACCTTTTGTTTTGTGTCTCCATAGGCGGTTTTGGGTGGTGATTTTTACACTATATGTTTTAAGCTATACATCATCAAACATGCTATAAAGCGTTGTACTTTATGATACTATAAAGTACGTTTAGTGGTGTATGACTAAAAACATGTGGCGTACGTATATTTCCCTTCTACATTATTCATTAATCAATATAATATATTCGACGTTGTAGAATGGCTGTTCTAGTTGAGTAACGGGTAAAATTAAAGTTAGCTTGGGTAATTACTACTATTAAAATAGGTTCGGGTCAAACTGTTTCTTATGGGTTTGGTTGGGTTGGATAATTTTATTTTGAGTTCAAGAAATACTACTCTATTTAGTAATTATAAAATATATAAAATTCAATACTTTGTATATGTTAAAGAAGTTGGCATTTGTTTACAGCCTGATAGGGAAGACGAACGTGCTCGCATTGAAGCTCTCGGAGGGCGGATTCTGTTTGCAGGAAATGGAGCACGAGTTGAAGGTGTTCTAGCGATGTCTCGAGCTATAGGTACTATACTTTTGTATAATAACATCGATTGAGATGCATGAAATCTGATGGAATTGTTATTTTTGAACACAGGAGACAGGCTTTTGAAACAAGTGGTAACATCCGAACCAGAGTGTTTGTTTATGAAACGAGAAGCAGGGGATATGAGCTTGATATTAGCCAGTGATGGATTGTGGGACGTTTTATCGAGTGAATTGAGTTGTGAAGTTGTGCATAAGTGTCAACAAGAAGATTTGAAGGGTAATTTGAGGGTGGTTCGTAGTGCAACTGCAGTGGCAGCTGCTTTATTGGTACGCCTTGCTATGGGACGACGAAGTTCTGATAATATTAGTGTTATAGTTGTTGATTTAAGGAGCTGAATTGTGTTGGTAATGGTAGCTAAGCTAGGTACTTTGTTATTTTCTAACTTTGTAAGTACTTGTCTGATTGGTTTGTTTGGTCTTTTTTATATGGTATTTGGGGTTAATCGCGTGTGGACTTTAGTAATCAAGACTTGAATCATCAATTGAAGTGTGTTGAGCTAGCAAATTGATTTCTACTTAGAACTGATTAATCAGCAATTCTTGACCATATGTTGTTGTTAGAGGTGGGAAAAAAAGACCCATTGGTTAAATTTGGGTCTAATTGGTTACTATTTTTAAAGTGATTAGTTTAGTTGGGTTATTCTAATTTTTATAGATGGGTTTAGTTGGGTAATTAAATTAAGGCCCAACTACATCACAATTACCCATTGGGTCCATACTATAACCACATGGTTATCTCCCGTCAATTTCTAAGCGCAGTTCACACCTCAGAAACTTGATCCGCCTCAGTCTCTCGCCGGAGTTCGCAACTCAATTTCCGTCAATTATTCAGGCTACTTCAGCTTACTAATTCACAAGATCGCAACTCAAGTTCGCAAGTTCGCTCCTCATATTCGAATTTATTGCTTACTAATTCCTATCACTTTACGTCTGGATGAAGCGCCGCCGTGGAATTGGGTGCCGGCGTAATAGTATACGACTATACCCTTACGAGTAAATTGATAATATTCGTGGCCGGTAGATACTTTTAAGATTAAGTAAGTAGACAAATCAAGGCTGGAATTTCAGTTTATAGAGAGTTTTTAAGCGACGGAAGTATGATCGATTCTCGACGATTGATAGCAATGAGATGGCCGCAGGCGATTAAGTGGTCACCGGTGACGGAGGTGGGTCGATTTCAGGTCAGAGGCAAGTTTGCTCCTCAGATTCGAATAATATATATGTATATGTATATTTATATGTATATGTATGTGTATGTATATGTGTATTTGATGTATTCATAATCTGATATGTAATTTTGTGAGAGAGATTTGATTAACACATGAATGACTCTAACGGTTCATATATGTAACTGCTGTAATTTCTTTGACTTGCTTTACGAGATGCATATGTCCCGTGATAAAAAAAAATTTGTTATAAAAGACCCAAAAACCCGACCCAAACCCATTAGACCCAGACCCAAAAGACCCATCCTCCCAAAAGACCCATCTACACCCAAAACCCGATAAGACCCGAGACCCAACCCGACCCGACCCGGACATTTTGCCACCTCTAGTTGTTGTATACCAATGGACAATTTAGCTTTCGAGCACCTTGCCGGAAGCCATATAGTTTGCAAGATGGATGTCAAAATTTAATAGTTGTTGATATAGTTTTCTATGTACTCCCTGCATCCTAACTTCTCTTCACTATAAAACACTCCATAAATTTACACACAAGTTTTATAAAAGTACAGCAATTATACTGATCAATAGTAATTCAGCATTATGTAATTAAACACTGATCAGTTGAAATTGATAGTGAACATTTAACATTGATTGGTTGAAATTGAAAGTGACTCTGATTAAAGGGTAAAAGCTATAAATTGGTAACGTACTCTCATTTTTGTCTCAAAGTGGGTAACATACTCATGTTATTACCAATGTTGGATACAAACTTTTATTTTTTGTTCCAATGTTGGATACAAACTCTTATTTTTTATTCCAATGTGAGTAACCTTGTATGTTTTATTTGCATATGTGATTACTAGTGATGTCTTGTTTACTTATTTGATGACGTGCCATTCCATATTTGATATGATTACATATAAATATATTTTTGAAACACTAATCGAAGCTATTCTTTCCCTCTTCATCAAAATGTCAAGTTCTTTATACAATTTTGTTATATATACACATATATATGTAATCATATATATATAACTTATTGGTCGAGTAATAAGTTATATATAAGGTATATATGTGATCATATCCAACGTGGAATGCCACGTCAATAAATAAGTAAACAAGTCAGAGTCCACAAATGCAAACAAAACATACTAGGTTACTCACATTGGAACAAAAGATAAAAGTTTATATCCAACATTGGTAATAAAATGAGTATGTTACCCACTTTGAAACAAAAATGAAAGTACATTTTACCCCTAATTAAACACTAATTGGTTGAAATTGAAAGTGAACATTTATTTTTGACATCTTAAAAATAAACTGGACGGAGTTAGATTAGACGATGATTGATTAGGCATGTCGGAAGTAATGTATTTGTTTTTAAAAAGATCTAAATTAACTTAAAATTAAACTAGCGTAAGAAATAAATTATTAATCTGTTATGTATTTGGATTTGGGCTATGTTTATGTGGGCATGTGGGTGGGCTGGGCTGAATTAAGGTAACTATCGAGAACCGTAAGTAGGCATGCAAATTCAAACCGGGTTTCAAGACCCGACCCGATTCCAAACCGAACCCGAACCGGTCAAAACCGGTTCGGGTTATACCCAACCCGTAGGGTTGAAACCGGTTTGGCCTTTGGAACGTTGGAACCGGTTCAAAACCGGTTTGACCGGAACCGGTTTGAAAACCGGGTTGAAAACCGGTTTGAAACCGGTTTTTTGGGATTTTTTTGAATTTTTGAAAAACTATCCGTTTTTTTGAGGTTTCTAGCCGTTTTTTGTTATATTTTTTTTACATTTTTGCCATTCCAAATCACTATAAATACAAGGCTTGAGTTTAGGTTCATTCACAACTTCCAAACACTCATACATATCTACAAAAACTCAAAAAACTCAAAAACGTATACTATATTCTCATGGCAACTCAATCTTCTTCGGCTTCCCATGGTGTTGGTTCTTCAAATGCACCAACGATTGTGAAACAATTGCCCAACAAAAGAAATCCGGAGATTTGGGGTGCTTACGACAAAATGTTGTTGTCGGATGGTTTGATTAAAGCTCATTGTAAACGTTGTAAGATGTTCTTCAAACCCGACTCCAACACCACGTTGAAAAATCATACCGAGAAGCATTGTGTGGGACTTAGAGGTAATCCGGAAGCAAGTGGTCAATCTTCAATGGGAGTAGATGGTTCTATATTTACATACGATGTGGAACGGTGTCGACAAGCTTTTGCGGGTTATGTGATTCAAGAAGCTTTGCCTTTCAACCACTTCGACAACCCTCGGCTTACTAGGGTGATTCAAACCACTCTTCAACCGCGATATAACAATGTAAGTCGTACTACTCTTAAATGGGATGCCCTTAAATTGTGGAAAGATGCTAAAAAACAATTAAAAATCGGTTTTGAAAATTTAAATACATGTGTATCATTAACAACCGATGTTTGGTCGGCTCCTCATGGTTTTCCCGGTTCGTACCTTTGTGTAACCGCACATTGGGTTGATCCCGCAACTTGGCAAATGATGAAACGTACAATTGCTTTTGAAGACTTTGAGTATCCTCACACGGGTCAAAACTTATTTTACATGTTACGAAGTGTGATTAAAATGTTTAAATTGGAAGAAAAGGTTTTTTCAATATCTTTTGACAACGCTAGTAATAATACACTTGCCGTTTCAAAATTAATACTAAAATACGCACCACCATTGAAGGGCATTTTTTATCATAGTCGATGTGTTGCACACATCATTAACTTGGTTGTGCAAGCCGGACTAGCGGTTGAAGATGTAGACGAAGTAAAAACGAGGTTTAAAACTATGTTGCAAGACGTTTTTCAAAAGGGTAAAGCTAGATACAAATCTTATATGAAATTGTGCAAGGAAACGAATTCTATTTTTTTAACCCCTAATTGGGACATGCCCGTTAGATGGAATTCGACCTACCATATGTTTGTATGTGGTTTACGCCAACGCGATACTTTACAAGTTTTTCATGATCATCTTGTTACAAAAGGTCTTGTAATACCATTTCCAATCGCATATTGGGAGTATATTAAAAAGATGGTCGAATTGCTCAAACTTTTCAAAACCGCGACCACTTTATTATCGGGTGTTTATTATCCAACTAGTCATTTGGTGCTTAATCAAATTTGGTTAATGACTACAAAATTAAACGACTACTTGTATGAAGGTCCTTTATTTGAAGAAATGGTGGCTCCCATGAAAGAAAAACTAAAAAAATATTTTCAAGAAATGCCACCAGTAATTACTTGTTCCGTCGCAATGAACCCTTGTTTGAACGTTACCGGAGTGGAAATGCTTATCGATAACATTTGTCACAATTTGGATTTGAATGAGGCCGACCCAATGTTTTCACATAATGCAAAAAAGGATTTTAACAAATATTTGGGAGATTTATTTGGCGTATATTTTCAAAAATATAGTTCAACCACACATGTGTCCGGTAGTACGGCTAACCCAATGTTTTCTTCATCTTCTTCTAGCAATCCAATGCTAAACTTTTATAATAGTTTAAGCCAAGAAAACAATAAACGGGCAAGGGGTGATGGTAACCAAAATACCACTAACGAATATGGGAGATATACGACTACGGATTTTTTGGCCACTATTCTACCCAATGAGTTCGAACAATTTGATATTTTGGCTTGGTGGAAAGAGAGGGAATCTCAATTTCCCGTTCTAGCCATCATGGCCCGAGATTTACTAACCGTCCAAGCTTCTACGGTAGCTTCGGAATCCGCTTTTTCTCTTAGTGGCAGGGTATTATCTATACGAAGAACAAGACTCACACCGGCCTCCTTAGAGATGTGCATTTGCTTGAAGGATCACTTGGACGCCGCGGAACGCATACAAAATGTATCAAGTCTTGAAGGTGAAATGGAATACGAAGAAGACATACACAATATCGAGGTGGATGAAGGTGTAACAATATCACTTTCCGACGAAGAAATTGCTCTTGATCAAGCTTCGCGCGAGGCTACCTCCGAAGAAGATTTCGACTTTTGAAGATTAATACAAGTTGAAGATTACTACACGATTACATTTTCGGGTGATGGCCATGCCGAAGCTCGAAATGTATTCGTTGGTATATTTTATATTTTTAGTTGTAATTGTATTATGAAGACTTAGAAGACTTTTGTTTAAGTTATTGTTCAATTACGTTTGTATTACTAATGTTCTACCAATTCAATAAAAAAAATTTGCTCCAAACATTGTTTATCCTTAAAAAGCCTAATGCTAAAACGTGTTTGATAAATGCAAGAAAGTTTTTACTAAACACACGGAAATGTACAACTCTTTATGCATACAGTATCACTTTTTATGCACATGTTTCCTTGCATTTAGTAAAACATTCCTTGAAAGTATCAACTCACTTTGAATTATATAGAATTTTCGGATTCAATAATATTTTTAAGGAGATTTAGAAGCCTTTTGGTTATGTTATTGATCAATTATGTTTCCATTACTAATGTTCTACAAAGTTAATGAAAAAAATTTGGCTCAAAGGTTGCTTTTCATTAAAACGCTTAACGCCCTAACGTTTATGAATTATATAGAATTTTCGGATTCAATAATATTTTTAAGGAGATTTATAAGCCTTTTGGTTATGTTATTGATCAATTATGTTTCCATTACTAATGTTCTACAAAGTTAATGAAAAAAATTTGGCCCAAAGGTTGCTTTTCATTAAAACGCTTAACGCCCTAACGTTTATGAATTATATAGAATTTTCGGATTCAATAATATTTTTAAGGAGATTTAGAAGCCTTTTGGTTATGTTATTGATCAATTATGTTTCCATTACTAATGTTGTACAAAGTTAAGGAAAAAAATTTGGCCCAAACGTTGCTTTTCATTAAAACGCTTAACGCCCTAACGTTTATGAATTATATAGAATTTTCGGATTCAATAATATTTTTAAGGAGATTTAGAAGCCTTTTGGTTATGTTATTGATCAATTATGTTTCCATTACTAATGTTCTACAAAGTTAAGGAAAAAAATTTGGCCCAAAGGTTGCTTTTCATTAAAACGCTTAACGCCCTAACGTTTATGAATTATATAGAATTTTCGGATTCAATAATATTTTTAAGGAGATTTAGAAGCCTTTTGGTTATGTTATTGATCAATTATGTTTCCATTACTAATGTTCTACAAAGTTAAGGAAAAAAATTTGGCCCAAACGTTGCTTTTCATTAAAACGCTTAACGCCCTAACGTTTATGAATTATATAGAATTTTCGGATTCAATAATATTTTTAAGGAGATTTAGAAGCCTTTTGGTTATGTTATTGATCAATTATGTTTCCATTACTAATGTTCTACAAAGTTAAGGAAAAAAATTTGGCCCAAAGGTTGCTTTTCATTAAAACGCTTAACGCCCTAACGTTTATGAATTATATATAATTTTCGGATTCAATAATATTTTTAGTAGATTTAGAAGCCTTTTGGTTATGTTATTGATCAATTATGTTTCCATTACTAATGTTCTACAAAGTTAATGAAAAAAATTTGGCCCAAACGTTGCTTTTCCTTAAAACGAAGACGTGCGAGCGAAAATTCGATTTTTATAAAAAAAACCGGTTTGAAACCGGTTTTGAACCCGAACCGGTTTGGACCCTACCCAAACCGGTTTGGGTCGGGTTGGGGTTTTGGGGTGCCCAAATCGGGTTGAACCCGAACCGGTTTTGGGCCAAACCGGTTTTGACCAAGTTTGACCAAAACCGGTTTCGGGTCGGGTCGGGTCGGGTTTGACCAAAACCGGTTTTTGCGCATCTCTAACCGTAAGCACCATTACCGCATTACGGCACTTCACCAAACATTTAGAGCTTATAAACAATTATCAGATAGCTAACTGATGTGGTGAAAGTATAGGCAATTATAATCACAAGTTTTAAATTAAGGAAATACTAAATAATACTATCACACAATTCAGGCAAGATTGACCCGTTCATGTAATATAGCTTAATAAGTAAGTTCAAATTCGAACGCAAGGAACACAAGAAACGTGATTCTGATTTATAACTAATTATCTATTTATTTCTAATTACAAATATTTAAAATTATGATACAAATGAATAAAGGATACAATTTACAATAATATACAAGATAAAGGGGACGTTTTAGTTCCGAACGAACATATTTATATTTATATTTTGATACAGATTCTAATAGATAAGTTTCAGGAACAACTTAATAATACTCAGATGGATAGAAGATTATAATTATTCAAACTATTATTTATTAAACCTATTATATGTACTTATGTCTATTTGCTTTGTTGGCTATTATTACTGGTGAATTACTAATGTAGAAAATTATTTAAGGTTAAGCTAATCTTCATCATAGCAATACGTCATAAGGTTACACAAAGTATCACTAATTAATAAGATCTATCAACAGTTTATCAATACAATTTCATCGGTATGGCGTGAATCACAGTATTACTTTATATTAATGAATCATTCTTCATCTATCGCATAAGGTTAAGATCAAGACATAAACACGATCACTTAATTTATATAAACTTAATATGGTCATCCTCGTTTAATATAAATCAGTCTAACTATGTCAAGAACAATCATCAATATATCATAATAAATACAATTCTTGTATAATAAACATTCAATAATATAGTTCCAACATAAACATATAATTCATATAATAAACTCAATAAACATTCATTCCAATAACTATAACGAAAACCTAATTAACAAGTAATTCAAATAAACAATATCCATAAATTAACTCAATAAGGTTATTAAAGTTACAAGGATAAAGAAACCGAACCAATTGTCGAACCAGCTTCTCCTAAGGTTAAAAACCTTCAAACCCTAGCTCCTTAACCTCCAAAATCGCACATTAAGTCGACCTTAAACCCTAATAATCGGTTTTGGTATTCTTGAATCGTATATCAAAAACCTAAACTTAAGCCTCTATCTATACTTATTCTGGCCGACCTCCCAACCGCCGGTTGGGACCTCCAACCGCCGATTGGGCTTTTTGAATCCTGGTCCAACTCCACGTGTCTCCACCGCCTTACAACCCTAATACAACAACCGCCGGTTGAGCTTTCCAACCGCCAGTTGGACTGAATTCCAGAATGTTCTTAAAAACGGGCTTGGGCTTAATTTTGGACTCTCTTAACTTTATCTACGGCTTTAACTTCTTTCTTGACCCAATTCTTCATTTTAACACTTTTAGTCTTCAATTCTTCAATGTTTAAAGCTTCATATCTTCAAGTGCTCTATTTTCTTCAGTTTTAGACTCGTTCTCGTTCCTTTTTCTTCAATTAAAATACATCTCTGCAAATATTAACAAAATAAGTATCTAAAATCATATAAATGCACTAAAATGTATATAAATATAGGGATAAATTACTATAAAATATAATATCTATTTGATGCTTATCAAATATCCCCACACTTAAGTTCTGCTTGTCCTCAAGTAGAATACTGAATAAAATTTAAAATAAGCATCAAACTAATATTTAAGAATCAGAATACCAATACTAAAAATCTGTTTCATAAATTAAATTTTAAACAATTTAATTAACATGGATAACTATAATGTATAAATAAAATTATTATTATTGGTGTAATATATAGCTCATGAAGGATTACTAATATATTTGTCCACTTTAAACAATCTATATTTATATTTCTGAATACACTTTTATTGTTAGTATGTATATTACTTATGATTTTCATATATGATATACTCTTAAACTTAATCATGCAATTTACTTTTATATTCCCATTTAAATATATGAAACCCATTTTTAAGAATCAAGACATCGGTGACAGGTCTACATTTTCATGCAACAGAGCGACATAACTTGATTCAGGTTTAAGCAAAACTAGACTTGGTCAAACCATTTTGGCGACCTTATTAGGTATCTTTTATTTTTAAGACTTTACAAGTACTTTTGACTTGTGTTTGCTTAATTTTTAAGTATATATTAATAGAGACCAGGTCTATACTTTCGTATAACAGAGGAAACCATCAATATATACCTCCAAATGTATCCACATAGGTAAAAAGATATAAAATTATTGCATAATAAATTTAAAAATTAAGACTTTTATGTCATACATCATATTATGTACCATAAAATAATAAACAAGTTATATTATTAATTTTTTTTAAAATCCAGAAATCCTCATATAGATTGCCTATTAGTACATCATATCATGTAACTATATATCACTTATTATTAAGTAACTTACGTTATATATACAAAACAGTTAATCCATATTAAAGTCTAAACTTTTAAATACAAAACAAAACTTTTAACAAAAGTATTCTAACTAATAAATACTTAGTTATTAACTTAAAAAATTTTAAATTTTTAATAAAATTTAAGAACAATAGAAACTTAAATAATTAATTAAAGAAATTCTTTTTCTTACGAACCCTATCCCCACACTTAAATTATACAATGCCCTCATTGTATAAAAATTGATAAACAAAAGTGAGTAAGGAAAAAAAAATAGAACAGAAAACTCCCCTGACTGAAATTACGAATTTCATCATCGGCTAAGAAAAATCTGCTTGGTTGGTTCCTTCATCTCTTGAAAAATAATATACAACATCCACACTTTCGTAGTTAATCACGATTGCATTTAGCATATGCAATAAGCCTTTAAACCCCTCGATATCCCGAGTGGACGAGTTATAGTCTCGTGAGGGTTTCCAGTGAACATACCCACAAAATTCAATCCTGAAAATAAAAGAAAAACATAACATATATAAAAATAAACATGGGTTGTCTCCCAAGAAGCACTTTTGTTTAAGTGTCGTTAAGTTCGACATGGTCTGATAAATTATTCTTGCAGAGTTACATCTGAAGTATGTTCAATAACAGTATCTTCATAATATTTCTTCAATCGATGTCCATTAACTGTAAAAATAGCTCCATCGAAGGCTATCAAATCCACACTTCCATTTGTATGAACTTGGTGAATAACAAACAGTCCGCTCCATCTGGATTTCAATTTACCCGGAAATAACCGAATACGTGAGTTATATAAAAGCACACGTTCTCTAGCAACAAACTCTTTATCTCCTCGAAGTCTTGCATCGTGCCATTTCTTCGTCCTTTCTTTATAAAATCTTGAATTCTCATAAGCATTCCAACGAAGCTCATCTAACTCATGTAACTGTAAAAAGCGATGCTTACCAACTTCATCGGTATCCATGTTGCATTCTCGAAGTGCCTAATATGCTTTGTGTTCTATTTCCACTGGTAAATGACAAGCTTTTTCATAAATTAATCTATACGGAGTACAACCCGTAGGTGTTTTAAATGCTGTCCTATATGCCCAAAGTGCATCGTCTAACTTTTCCGACCACTCTTTTCTGTTAGAACCAACCGAACGTTCCAAAATACGTTTTAATGCACGATTTGTATTTTCAACTTGTCCACTAGTCTGAGGATGATAAGGTGTAGCAAAACGATGACTAACTCCATATCTTTTTAATACCTTCTCTAATTGAGTATTACAAAAATGAGTACCTCGATCACTAATCAATGCCTTGGGAGTTCCAAATCTGGAGAATAATTATTTAAGAAATTTCACCACAACTCTAGCATCATTTGTAGGTAATGCTTTTGCCTCAGCCCATTTAGAAACATAATCCACAGCTACTAATATGTACCTATTACCATGACTCATAGGAAATGGTCCCATAAAATCAATACCCCAGACATCAAAAATTTCACAAACCTGTATACTAGTCTGCGGCATTTCATCACGTTTAGAAATGTTCCTAGCTCTTTGGCAAGAATCACAATTCCTAACGAATGCATATGTATCTTTAAAAATCGTCGGCCAATAAAAACCTGCGTCAAATATTTTCTTTGCAGTGTAACTTGGTCCATTATGACCGCCTATTGGTCCTTCATGACAATGCTTTATAATCTGTTGAGCTTCTTCACCATCTACACATCTTCTAATTATGCCATCTGCACAGTATCTGAAAAGAAATGGATCTTCCCAAAAATAATACTTTAAATCAGAAAAGAGTTTCTTCCTCTTCTGGTAATCCATCATCGGTAGAATTTTAGTAACCAAATAATTTGCATAATTCACAAATCAAGGTATCTCTGTTAATTCTTGTACTGTCATAAGTTTTTCATCCGGAAATGAATCTTGAATTTTCTCTTCATCTAATGCTTCCAACTCTGGATTTTCTAACCTTGACAAATGATCAGCTGCGATATTTTCAGCTCCTTTCTTATCTTTGATTTCAATATCAAATTCCTGCAATAAAAGAATCCATCGCAATAAACGAGGGCGCGCATCCTGCTTATTAAACAAATACTTCAAAGCATAATGGTCAGTATAAACCACAGTTTTAGTTAAGACAAGATATGAACGAAATTTATCGAAAGCAAAAACCACTGCCAGAAGTTCCTTTTCCGTAGTTGTGTAATTTTCCTGAGCATCTGTTAATGTCTTACTGGCATAATAGATTGGCTTAAACTTCTTATCAATTCTCTGTCCTAAAACAGCTCCAACCGCATAATCGCTAGCATCACACATTAATTCGAAAGGTAAATTTCAGTTTGGACCTGTCATAACTGGAGCATATTCTAAATTTTCTTTTAATGTATCAAACGATTGTTTGCATTTGTCTGTAAATTCGAATTTTGCATCTTTTTCCAACAAATGATTCAGCGGTCTTGCTATTTTTGAAAAATCTGGTATAAATCTCCGGTAAAATCTAACGTGTCCTAGAAAACTCCTTATTCCTTTTATATTTGTAGGATAAGGTAATTTTAAAATAGCTTCAATCTTTGCTTAATCTACCTCAATTCCTATTTTAGAAATTTTATGACCTAAAACAATTCCTTCTCGAACCATAAAGTGACATTTTTCCCAGTTAAGAACTAGATTTGCTCCTTCACATCTCTGCAACATCTTCTGTAAATTCTTTAGACAAGAATCAAATGAATCACCAAATACTGAGAAATCGTCCATAAATACTTCCATGAAATCCTCTACCATATCATTAAATATTGTGATCATGCAACGCTGAAATGTAGCCGGTGCATTACACAAACCAAACAGCATCCTTCTATAAGCAAAAGTACCAAACGGACAAGTAAATGTTGTTTTATCTTGATCTTCTACTGCAATTAGTATTTGAAAATATCCTGAAAATCCATCCAGAAAACACTAGAACTCCTTTCCTGCTAGCCTTTCTATCATTTGATCAATAAATAGTAATGAAAAATGATCTTTCCTAGTAGCATCATTTAATTTTCTATAATCAATACAAACTCTCCATCCCGTTACCGTCCTTGTTGGTATCAAATCGTTCTTTTCATTTGGTATAACCGTTATTCCGCCTTTCTTTGGTACAACATGTACTGGACTTACCCATGGACTATCTGAAATAGGATAGATTAATCCTGAATCCAGCAATTTAATGATTTCTTTCCTGACAACGTCTTTAACATTCGGATTCAATCTTCTTAATGGTTGTACGACTGACTTAAAATCTTTTTCCATCAAAATTTTATAAGTACAGTATGTAGGACTGATTCCCTTGATATCCGTGATTTTCCAGGCTATTGCTTGTTTATGCTGTTTAAGAACCTGAACTAATCGTTCTTTCTCTGCTTTTGATAGTTTTGAAGATATTATAACCGGCAAGTCTGATGTGCCTTGTAAATAAGCATATTCCAAATGCGATGGTAGCTCTTTAAGTTCCAACTGTGGTGGTTCTTCAATAAATGTCTTGATCTCAAATATCTCTTCTTTAAAACAAGGAATATTGTTGACAGAATATGGTATCAATTCTTGGTTAATGATTTTAGCAACTGGCTGTATTGCTTCCTCTTCAGGATGTTGTTGAATAACCACGGTTACTTCTTCCAAATCTTCATCTTCCTCCAATAACTTATCAAATTCTGCTAAATCCTTTTCAGTGTCAAATTCTTCAGTCCATCCTTTAGGAATTCATGTATCTGCTTGATCTTTTCCTAAAAATTCTTGAAAAGAAGGGTTATCCATGTATTCATATGAATTTAAATAATAACAAGTATCATCCACATAATCAGGAAATTTCATGGAATTATTAACATCAAAAACAATTTTATCATTCCCTAATCTCATGGTAATTTTTCTATTGAAAACATCTATTAAGGCATGTGTAGTTGCTAAAAATGGTCTTCCTAATATAATAGGGACTTTAGGGTCTTCTACCATATCTAAGATTACAAAATCACATGGAAAAACAAATTTATCAACTTTAATTAAAATATTTTCAACTATTCCCCTAGGGTATTGCACAGATCGGTCAGCTAATTCAATACACATACGAATAGGTTTTGGTTCTCCTAATCCTAATCGCATATAAAGAGTATATGACATTAATGAAATACTAGCACCTAAATCTGCTAATGCGTTTTCAATAGTAATTTCACCAATTTTGCAAGGTATAGTAATACTCCCTGGATCTTTGACTTTTGGAGGTAGCTTATTCTGCATTATTGCTGAACATCTCGCATTCATGGTCACCTTTGTCACATTATCCAGTTTACTTTTGTTAGTCAGCAGCTCCTTAAGATATTTTGCATACTTCGGCATTTGAGCTATAGCTTCAACAAAAGGAATATTAATATGAAGTTGTTTCAGATTTTCCAGAAATTTGTGGTATTGTTCATCTTCTTTGTCCTTCCTTAGAGCAGCTGGATATGGAGGTGGGGGTGTATAGTCTTTGATGACTTCTTTAACCTTATTTTCTCCAATGCTCGTTTTGTTTGGTTGTATGTCTTCATCAATTGTTTCTTTTTCAACCCGCTCAGATTCAACAATTTTATTAGTTATAACAGGAGAGTCAACATTCTTACCACTTCTGGTAATTACTGCTTTAGCTTGCTCCTTTGGATTTGTTTCAGTAAATCCTGGCAATGTTCCTGGAAATCTCTCTTGTAGTGTTTTAGCAATCTGATGAACTGATCCTTCAATTTGTTTGATTGATGCTTCATTATTACGCATCCTTGCATCATGATCATCCATTCTTTTATTACTTGCTTCAACCATTTTTCCCAAAATACTTTCTAACGAATTGATCCTGTCAGAATAGGACGGATTTTGTCCCGTTTTGACATAGAAACCTGGTGCTCCTTGTTGATACTGTTGTCCTGGTTGATTAACTCTTCTAAAATTAGAAACTTGACGATAATTTGGATTTCCTTGAAAATCCCCATACATAACTTCTTCAGTATTCATTTCACTATCATTATTAGGACATTCTGTCTTTAGATGATTTCCTCCACATATTTCACAACCAATCCTGATTGCATGAACTTGTTCATTCACTTTCTTAATATCTCTTCCCATACTTTCCAATTTTGCTGTGATAGCTGCGAGACCATCACTGTCTTCAGATATCATTTTTCTTCCAGATGAACCATCATCCCATAACTGAGAATGCTTAGCTAATTCTTCAATTCCGGCTTTTGCTACTGCTGGAGTTTTCTTAGGTACTGGGCCTTGTGCATCTAACTGTTGACGTGTTGCTCGATCAACTCCTTTATAGAATACCGTTATTTCTTGTTGAACATTCAAATCATGTTGTGGACATTTATGTAACATCTCCTTATATCTTTCCCAAGCTTGATATAGAGATTCATCAGGTTTCTGCTTAAAGTTCCTAATCTCATCAATCATCTTCGAAGTCTTGGAAGGTGTACAATACATTTTTAGAAATTTTGTACCAAGATCTTCCCAAGTAGTAATAGATCCGGCTGGTTCATTATTAATCCATCTCTTAGCTCCATCCTTTAGTGTTAGAGGAAATACTCGTAACATAACCTGATCTCTTGTAACATTAGGAATATTAAACATATCTGCAATCTCCAAAATTTTCTCAACATGCTCGTTTGTATCTTCTTTATCTTTTCCTTTGAAAGGATTTTCTCTTAATTCTTTCAGAAATTGCCCCTTTAACTCAAATTCTACTTCTCTAGCTATGGCAGGCCTAACCACTCCCGATCTCGAATCTCCACGAGTTTGAATCGTGTAATTCTCAAGCGTCATGTTAGTTATGTCTGCCATGTCTGCCATGTTTCTTTGTTCAGGTTCAGAATCACTTGGATATACTGTATGTTGTCTAGAAGGTACTTTATCTAACTCCGAATCGGAGTAGTACCTTCTTTTAGCCGTTTTGACTAAACTGTTACGAAATATTAAGTCGTCTTCCTCAGATGAAATTCCGTGTTCTGGCGAATTAGGTGGCGCGTATGATAATCATCTTCTAGAATGAAATTCTCGTTCTGGTTCGTCAAATGGACTAAGTGGATCCGGATGAAGTGTCCGGGTCATACATCCATCTGCAACAAAAACATAATTTAGTAGTACTTTAAATTCAAAAGTAAATGTTAATAATATGTTAGAAATATTCAAGTTGGTGTATATGAATCCCGATAATTACTAATAAAACACATTCAAAATTAAATAATCGAAAAAGAATACCCCAACCCAAATTTCCTATTTATTAATTATGCAAGTTAGTTATTTATACAATAGTCTGAAATTACAGTGGGTTTTGTTAAATTTCTTTTACAAAGCTAGTCAATAGATCTCGGTAGCTCCATTGATAGTACACAAAAGCTGAGAAATAGGTCAGCGCGAAGCTTATTAAAAACCTATTTCTTTCGAGAAGCACCTTATCTCTTATATGATAAATCAATGAGGTAGGGTTTTACTCTCCTTATACCTTTGTTTTTGTCAGTATTCTCAATGGGTGAGCCGATATTTCTTATTGATTTTGCAAAGTATCAGAAATAAAAATTATACAAGTAAAATAATTAGTTTAATTAAAATACACCGCTTCCCCGGTAAAACAAGAGTTCAACCGGTTAAGTGTTTCCCGGCAGCGGCCCCAAAAAAACTTGATGTGGTGAAAGTATAGGCAATTATAATCACAAGTTTTAAATTAAGGAAATACTAAATAATACAATCACACAATTCAGACAAGATTGACCCGTTCATGTAATATAGCTTAATAAGTAAGTCCAAATTCGAATGCAAGGAACACAAGAAATGTGATTCTGATTTATAACTAATTATCTATTTATTTCTAATTACAAATATTTACAATTATGATACAAATGAATAAAGGATCCAATTTACAATAATATACAAGATAAGGGGGACGTTTTAGTTCCGAACGAACATATTTATATTTATATTTTGATACAGATTCTAATAGATAAGTTTCAGGAACAACTTAATAATACTCAGATGGATAGAAGATTATAATTATTCAAACTATTATTTATTAAACCTATTATATGTACTTATGTCTATTTGCTTTGTTGGCTATTATTACTGGTGAATTACTAATATAGAAAATTACTTAAGGTTAAGCTAATCTTCATCATAGCAATACAGTCATAAGGTTACGCAAAGTATCACTAATTAATAAGATCTATCAACTGTTTATCAATACAATTTCATCGGTATGGCGTGAATCACAGTATTACTTTATATTAATGAATCATTCTTCATCTATCGCATAATGTTAAGATCAAGACATAAACACAATCACTTAATTTATATAAACTTAATATGGTCATCCTCGTTTGATATAAATCAATCTAACTATGTCAAGAACAATCATCAATATATCATAATAAATACAATTCTTGTATAATAAACATTCAATAATATAGTTCCAACATAAACATATAATTCATATAATAAACTCAATAAACATTCATTCCAATAACTATAACGAAAACCTAATTAACAAGTAATTCAAATAAACAATATCCATAAATTAACTCAATAAGGTTATTAAAGTTACAAGGATAAAGAAACCGAACCAATTGTCGAACCAGCTTCTCCTAAGGTTAAAAACCTTCAAACCCTAGCTCCTTAACCTCCAAAATCGCACCTTAAGTCGAACTTAAACCCTAATAATCGGTTTTGGTATTCTTGAATCGTATATCAAAAACCGAAACTTAAGCCTCTATTTATACTTTTTCTGGTCGACCTCCCAACCGCCGGTTGGGACCTCCAACCGCCGGTTGGGCTTTTTGAATCCTGGTCCAACTCCACGTGTCTCCACCGCCTTACAACCCTAATACAACAACCGCCGGTTGGGCTTTCCAACCGCCGGTTGGACTGAATTCCATAATGTTCTTAAAAACGGGCTTGGGCTTAATTTTGGACTCTCTTAACTTTATCTACGGCTTTAACTTCTTTCTTGACCCAATTCTTCTTTTTAACACTTTTAGTCTTCAATTCTTCAATGTTTAAAGCTTCATATCTTCAAGTGCTCTATTTTCTTCAGTTTTAGACTCGTTCTCGTTCATTTTTCTTCAATTAAAATACATCTCTGCAAATATTAACAAAATAAGTATCTAAAATCATATAAATGCACTAAAATGTATATAAATATAGGGATAAATTACTATAAAATATACTATCTATTTGATGCTTATCACTAACAATGGACACTTTACGTTTTTCCAAAGAACCGAATGAAGCTTTATCGAGTTCAGGTGGTCTCACCATTTGTCATATAAAGACAAAGAAGCAAGTGAATGTATCAAAGGATATATCTGGTGAACACGAACCAAGTAGTAACACATAATAGCTTCGAGTATGGAACTAATTGCTTCGAGTAGGGAACTTAACACGTAAGCCTCCGTACGAGTACGGGATCGAGCTAACATGCTGATCAATTATATCAAATGGAGTTATCATTCAAATTACGAAAAGGTCTATCAATGAATTCCACATGGATTCATGGATATGTAACTTATAAAAAGGTTCAAGTATCGGAAAATATATCAAACTCTTCAAGAAATTCTATTGTATTTGTTTATTTGCGAAATCGTCTATTATATGTATCAAACTTTTAATATTATATTTCCTATTTGTAAATAGCTGATTATTTAGTCCTTAGGTAACCAATAGCTTAAGCGACGTCAACGTGCAACCCATATAAGTTGACACGTCATCCGCCACATTATCGCGATTTTCATCAAAATCGGAGCTGCATCACTGGTCATAAGCTATAAGAGACCAGATGCATAGAATCGCAAAAATCAAAAGTTAATACATTTAAACAGAAAGTTTTATAATTAAATACATACAATAGACTTCAAATTAAAGTTGAACGCATTTTCAAACATTTAACCCATATAAAAAAAAATTAGTAGTATATTAAGTAATTCAAATAAAAAAACAAATAATCAAAGTGTTTTCTATAGTTCACGTATTCCACATATTCTTATAACTCGTGCACTTGATATAAATTAGCAAATTATAGCTAGGCAAGTCATTTTATTTATAGTTTTATATCGGTTTGAAGAACCCATTGTTGGTAAAGAGATTCTTTTATAGCTCGTGCACTTGATATAAATTATTAGCATAGTAGTCCAACCTCCATTAATATCGATCTCTAACAGAATCTTCGAGCGGTATATTTATTTAATTAAATATATTATTTCAATTAAGCATTAAGCATAAGATCCAACTGATAATATTGTCACATATAATGTATTATATATAATATATAATCAATGCGAATTAAAGAATAACGTTACGTGACCTACTACAAACAGTGGCGGATCTAGGAATTTGATTTAGACTATGCACCTTTTAATTCAATAAAAAAAATTTTACTCGTGTTAATTCAGTAAGCTCCTGTTTATCGGTTCGGAGCTTAGGTTCGAGATTTCGATCCACTTGACTTATTCAACTACTCAATAATTGAAGTAATGTACATAAATTGGCAAAAAAACGTAGCATATTTTCTTAATTATGAAGATATGCTAACATAGTTTTTTGGTATACCAATTTATACTAGAATAAATTTGAATAATTTTATTTGCTAACTAATTAAATTCTGACAATTTAATGGGCTTTGTGTGGAATTTGCGAAAATCTTTCATGTTGGGCTCAAGATTTTGCATCGGGTCAGTAATTATTCATCTAAAGAATTGACGTAATGCAATTCACTGAATTCAGGGTATTCACAAAATATTTACAGGGTATGCACTTATTGTATTGGTACCATTAATAAAAGCAAGAAAAAATGAATTAACACTACCAAATTTCTTGGTAGGGTATGCAAGTGCATACCCTACTATACATGCAAGTCCGCCACTGACTACAAAAGGGGAATCATATATATATCGATCAAATCTCATGATTGAAAGATCTTATAACGTACGTCTTGGATGGGTTAGGTGCTACGTACCTTAAACGTTTGTCATGCATGGCGCGCATATTAAAATATCAACATGGAAGCTAGGTGATTTATTACATTAAATAAGTTAATTTATCCATGTATACATCAAAGATTATTATATCATTTATGCTCGATCTATATTGGTATTGTAAATGTAATACTCGAAAAGAAAATGAATAATTAAGTATCCTACATTCCTACGGGCTAGGATTAACTTCATCGGACGTAAATAAATGATTTGGACACTACAAGAAAAAATGGCTATAGTGATGCATCAGATTTCATCACTAAAGGCATAAAAATCGTCACTAAGGTACTTTAATGACAAAATTATTTTCGTCACTTTCTGTCACTATAGGTCCGTCACAAATTTCAATTAGACACGAAAAACTAAAATTATCACTAATTAGTCACAGAACAAAAGACGTCACTAAATTTGTGACAAACGGATTTGTCACCAAATTTTGTCACTGACTAAGAAAATGCATCACTCATTGATCAACTTAGTGACAAAATCTGCAGAGAACCAGATACGTCACTGATTGTTCAGATTAGTGTCGAAAGCTATTGAATAACAAACAGGTCACTGGTGACAAGATATGCAAGCATAAACGCTCAAATTCACATAAACCTAATGATTTACGACAATTAATAAAAAAATTTATCAATTTCATTAACACAATGCAAATTGGATCATTCAAACTCTAAATTAAAACAGAACCAAAAGTCAATATATCAACAATGTACCAACAATTGTCACAATTTTAAGTCTTAACGTTTCCACGAAAAAGAAAAACTAAACATGACTACACACTTCCAAGATGAATCAAAATGTCTTTTGCTCCCCTTGTAAACTTCAAGCACTTTCACCTGTCAATGACCAATATCAGGTTAGTTTTACTATTATTATATGTTATATATAAGCTTCTACAAGACATGTAATGAGCTTTAGAAGTGTCAAAATGGGTGGGTGGGTGGGTGGGTCAGTTTGGGAACAGGGTCAAAGTGGGTTAGGGTAAAAGTAAAACGGGTCCTGGTCATAATGAGATCGGGTCATGCAATGATGGCGATCCTTGAGCTTTGGGTTAAACTGGAACATACCTGTATGCATAGTAATTTAACTTTACTGCCCTGTGAATTGTTGAAGTTCTAAAGTTGTTACTTTATTCATACCAAGTAACCAATAGCATTATACTATTAATTTAGTGACGCAAATTTTTCATGACTAACATACATAAACTAAGTCACAACTAATTTCGTCACTCTCTCTCCGATTATTGTAGCTAAACATATTTACATCACTAATTTTTGTCTCTAAGTTTAATCAAATGTGTCTGACAACTAATTCAATGATCGATTAATGACAACCACTAATTCCATCACTAATTAGTGTCGACATGTATTTTTCGTCACTAACATAAAAGTATAGTGACATTAAAAAAAATCGTCACTAAATTTTCATCACTAATGCCCTTTTTTCTTGTAGTGGGACTTCAATTCAATAGCATTTCACGGATTTATATATGCATGAAATATTAGTCTTAATTAGTGTTCAACTCGATCTCGTATGTCAATTAAGTTGTCAACCATAATTGGTGTGCATCAGCGCATGCATTTATCGGTCTTGATCGGTACTCGCATCATTCAATATAAATATAATCAACCAAGTAATTTTTTGCATATTTAAAAAAAGGGTTTATGGTACGGATCGCCAACGTACTTTACCTTTTGTCCCCATGTCACAAATGAACCGGTTTTATTATCAATGTCGGCAACAAACTTTTTACTTTTGTCCCAATGTCACCAACGAACAAATTTTATTACAAATGTCGACAACGAACTTTTTAAAAATGTTTCGAGGTCACCAAAATATATTTTTTTAACGAGATACATTTTGAATATGTTGATGTGGTGTTTCCATGTCATTTCATTTAGGTCACCGGGTTTCCACGTAAACTAAACATGTACACGTATGGTTAAATTCATCTTCTCCGATCGAATAATATGTACTTTTTGGTTACTTTAACGATAACCACGACTTTTCGAGTGGATCTAAATGCAATTGCTACATTTGTTTCAAAAATTAACCGAAAATTACATGTTAGTCGATCGGAGAAGATGATGTTAACAATACGTGTACATGTTTAGCTTACGTGGAAGTCTGGTCACATTAATGAAATGACATGGCAACAACACATCAAAAAATTCGAAACTTAGCTCGTTAAAAAAAAGTATTTTGGTAACCTCAGAACATTTTTAACAAGCTCGTTGTCGACATTGGTAATAAAATTAGTTCGTTGGTGACATTGAAACAAGAGTAAAAAGTTGGTGGCCGACATCGGTAATAAAACCGGTTCATTTGTGACATTGGGACAAAAAGTAAAGTACGTTGACGATCCGTACCATAAATCCTTAAAAAAATAATATAATTAACTAAGTAAAATTAGTTAAACTACTACTCCGGAACATAGTTAATAGCAATAGGAATAGTATGTTTCACAATATCCATTGGTGGCGGGAATTTTTGGGATTGTGTTGGTGGATCCCCTTTTTACACCCAGTTCACTCGGTGGGCAGGGTACAGTAGCCGTGAACAAAGTCGGTTTTGGGGCCAACCCGACCCGACCCGGTTTCCAAACCGGTTTTTCAGTCAACGCAAGCAAACCGGTTTTGACCCAAACCGACCCGAAACTGACCCGGTTTCAAAGAGGATAAAACCCAACCCGATGGAAACCGGTTTTGATAGGTTTGGAACCGGTTCGGGTTTCAAACCGGTTTCTTATATTTTTTTCCAAACGTTGGGCGTTTTGGGTAAAAACAATGTATTCCGATATTTTTCTTCAATATATTGTTAGTACATTATGAATGAAAACATAACTTAACAATAACTTAAAAAAACCGCTTCAAAAATCTTCATAAAAAATTGTTGAAAACAAAAAGTCTATATAATTCAATATTATTCGAGCGTTAGGTGTTTTAGGTAAAAACAATGTATTCTTCGACTTTTTTTAAATAACATGTTAGTACATTATGAATGAAAACATAAGTTAACAATAACTTAACACAAAGGCTTCTAAAATCTTCTTATAAATATTTTCGAAAACAAAAGGTCTATATAATTCAATCTTATTCGAGCGTTAGGCGTTTTAAGTAAAAACAATGTATTCTTCGACTTTTTTTCAATAGAATGTGAGTACATTATGAATGAAAACATAAGTTAACAATAACTTAAAACAAAGGCTTCTAAAATCTTCTTATAAATATTATCGAAAACAAAAAGTCTATATAATTCAATCTTATTCGAGCGATGAGTGTTTTATAAAAATAACGTATTCTTCGATTTTTCTTCAATATAATGTTAGTACATTATGAATGAAAACATAACATCACAACAAGTTGAAACAAAGGCTTCAAAAATGTACATAAAAAAATTATTGAAAACAAAAACTCTATATAATTCAATGGGTGCGGATAAATTCAAGGAATGTTTTACTAAATACAAGGAAATAGGTGCATAAAAAGCTGTACTGTAAGCATATAGAGTTGTACAATTCCGTGAAAGTAGTAAAAAGTTCCTTGAATATATCAACTCCCAATAATATTATTCGAGCGTTAAGCGTTTTATTGAAAAATAACGTAATCTTCAAATTTTATTTAATGGAAATCTAATACATTAGGAATTGAAACATTACTTAGCAAAAATTTAAAACAAAGTCTTCTAAATATTCATAATAATATGCTTCGTAGAAATAAATCTTCATAATTATTATCAATCTTCATCTTTTATTAGTCTTCAATTCTTCTAACATCTTAAAATGCGTAGTCTCTCGTGCATAGTCTTCAAATGTCGAAATCTTCATCGGTAGTAGCCTCTCGCGAAGCTTCATCTAGAGCAATTTCTTCATCGGAAAGTGATATTGCCATACCCGCTTCGACCTCGATATCGTGTATATCTCCTTCGTATTCCATTTCACCTTCAAGACTGGAAATGTGTTGTATACGTTCCGCGGCATCCAAGTGATCCTTTAAGCAAATGCACATCTCTAATGAGGCCGGTGTGAGTCTTGTTCGTCGTATAGATAATACCCTGCCACTAAGAGAAAAAGCAGATTCCGAAGCTACCGTAGAAGCTTGGACAGTTAGTAAATCTCGGGCCATGATGGTTAGAACGGGAAATTGAGATTCCCTCCCTTTCCACCAAGCCAAAATATCGAATTTTGCGAATTCATCGGGTTGTATAGTGTTTAGAAAATCGGTTCCGGTATATCTCCCGTATTCGCTAGTGGCCGATTGATTACCATCACCCCTTGCCCGTTTATTGTTTTCTTGTCGTAAACTATTATATAAGTTAATCATTGGGTCTCGAGAGGAAGATGAACCAAACATTGTGGAACTCGAACTAGAACAAGGAATTGTTGAACCATATTTTTGAAAATAATGACCAAATACATCTTTAAAACATTTGTTAAAATAGTCTTTTGTATATTGTGCAAAAAACGGGTCCTCGTCATTCAAATCCAAATCGTTACAAATGTTATCAATAAGCAATTCCACCCCGGAAACATTCAAACATGGGTTTAATGCGGCGGAACAACTAATTATCGGTGGCATTTCTTTAAAATATTTTCTTAGTTTTTCTTTCATGGGAGCCACCATTATTGCATACACATCACCACACAATTCGTAATCGTTTAGTTTTGAACACATTAAATAAATTTGGTTAAGTACCAAATGAATCGTGGGATAATAAACACCGGATAACAAAGTAGTTGCGGTTTTAAAAAGTTTGAGTAATTCCGATATCTTTAGAATAACCTCCCAATATTCGGTTGGAAATTCGTTTGCACGACCCTTTTGAACAAGTTCAAAATGAAAAGCTTGTAAAGTGTCGCGTTGGCGTAACCCACAAACAAACATGTTGTAAGTCGAATTCCATCTTACGGGCATGTCCCAATTAGGTGTTAGAAAAATGGAATCCGTATCCTTACACAATTTCATATAACTTTTGTATCTAGCCTTACCCTTACAAAATATATCTTGTAACATAGTTTTATACGCATCTCTTACTACACTTATTTGTGGAACCGCTAATCCGTCTTGCACAACCAAGTTAATGATGTGTGCAACACATCTACTATGGTAGAAAATGCCTTTCAAAGGTGGTCCATATTTTAGTATTAATTTTTGAACGGCGTTTGTATTGTTACTCGCATTATCAAATGATATTGAAAAAACCTTTTCTTCTATTTTAAACGTTTTCATTACATCTCGTAACATTACAAACAAATTATGACCAGTGTGAGGATAGTCAAAGTTTTCAAAAGCAATGGTACGTTTCATCATTTGCCAAGTTGCGGGATCAACCCAATGAGCGGTAACACAAAGGTACGAACCGGGCAAACCATGAGGAGCGGACCAAACATCGGTTGTTAATGATATATTTGAATTTAAGTTTTCAAAACCGGTTATTAATTGAATTTTAGCTTTTTCCCACAATTTAAGTGCATCACGTCTAAGAGTAAGCCGACTTACATGATTATATCGTGGTTGAAGAGTATTTTGAATAACCTTAGTAAGCCGAGGGTTGTCGAAGTGGTTGAACGGCAACGCTTCTTGAATCACAAAGCCCGCAAACGCTTCTCGGCAACGGTCCGCATCGTAAGTAAAAATACCCCCATCTCGTGACATAGTTGCTTGACCCTCCTCCGGATTATTTTTGAGTCCGTCACAGTACTTTGAGGCATGATTTTTCAACGTTGAGTTGGAGTCGACTTTCATAAATTTCCCGCAACGCTTACAATGTGCTTTTGTTGAACCATCCGACAACAACACTTTGTTGAAATTACACCAAACCTCCGGATTACGTTTGGTTGTTAAAACTTGAACGATAGTCGGTGCACTTGAAGAACCAATACCGTCGACAGTTGATGAAGATTGCGTAGCCATTTTTTGAGATTGTTTTGAGGGTGTTGAAAAAATATTTTTAGAATTTCGTACGTAAATCGTATAAGTTTTGTGAGTTGTAACACTAGAATGAGAAGGTTTGTGAGTTGTAATTGTACCAAACCCATACTACCTATTTATACTAAGTGTTTGATGGCAAAAATGTAAAAAAAATGAGATATATCCGTTGCCTAACGTCTACAAACGGCTACAAAAAGATGCAGCCTCGAAAACCGGTTTCAAACCGGTTCTTAAACCGGTTCCTGGCCACAAACCGGTTACAACCCGGTTACAAACCGGTTGGAACGGTAAAATCCCCAAACCGGTTCGCAAACCGCCGGTTTGACCAAAAACCGAACCGGTTTTGGTCAAAACCGGTTTTGACCAGTTTCGGTTTCGGTTTTTTTTTCGATTTCGGTTTCGGTTTCGGTTTTTTTGTTCACGACTAGGGTACAGTGGTACACAAACACTAACTATATACTTTTTTTAGTATCACTAAAAGTGTTAATTTTGACTTTATACACGGTTTTAAGATATTTTATCAATATAATTATAGTTTTCACAAATCAAATAACATATATATTTATCCGCTAAAATCTCTTTCAATTGGTTGAAACATAGATACAAACACTTATTTGGGACAATCTAAAATAATAATATAGTCAATTATGATGACACTCATGGAGTAGTTTAGTTTCCACCTCAATGAGGTTTTTAAGGCATGAGCATGGGTATGATATGAAAGAAAAAATTGAAACTGTTTTTGAAACATTGAATTTTATGATGATTTATGTTCTTTTCCTGATTGATTATTGTGTAAGAAATTTAACGATATGATTGTATGATTCTTAAAGTTATTTAGAAACCATCGTGAATCTAAAATGAAAACTTACCTAGTCGTATGTAATGCAATGTTTTGAAAAACGGTTGAACCGGACCGGTTCAACCGGTTCGATCTGATCGGGGTACATTGCCGGTTCAAATTCGACCGGTTTTTAGTCAATTTTCCAAAATGGTTGAAACATCCGGTTCACCGGTTCAATCCGGTTCGACCGGGAACCGGACCGGGTATGAATTAGTTCATGTTGGATTTATAATGTCAATTGTGCCAAAGTTTGTTAGTGTTAATATGGGTCTTAAATGTAATGGGTTAAGTAATCAATAAAGGGCTGCTGTAAGTTTCTGTCTAATGGGCTGTACAAAACAGAAACGCAGGAAGCATTAGGTTAGTTATTAATGATACGTTGCCTTGTAAGTTATAAGCGGTTAGTATGAACCGTGGCAACGGCTCATTGTGTCAGTTAAAGGTGTCGTATCATTATGTATATATATTGATCGTATGAAGTCTGTAAAACCTACCACAACATTATCATTCAGTTATATTATATATCAGTCTGTATATACATCTTCTGCGAGTGTTATTATCATGGTGAATCACAATTCATTGATTGAATCAAAGTTGTTTGTGAATCGGGCAAAACCTGGAGAACATTGGTATCAGAGCACGAGGCCTAGAGCCTGGGAATACCCGATTCAAAGACAACACCAAGTTCCAAAACACAAACTCTGGAGGAAACCAATACGAAAACATCTACAAACAAGTTTCATGATGCGCAGACTTCAAAGAAACATGGCTGCAAAAACACCAACTTGGCATGGCCAAATCAAACGCCTATCAATGGAATGCAAGGACATGCTACGGGAAAAATTGAAAGAGATTGATGCATACAATGCATCAATTACAGCAGTAAAAGTCAGGGCAGAAGAACCGAATAAAACAAAGAAGAAAAAGCAGGCCCGTTGCTTTAATTGTCGAGTAAAAGGGCATGTGTTCTGGAAGTGCCCAAATAGAAAAGGGAAGAAATCTGTGCAAGAACAAATCATGAAGCAGGAAGACAACATGCCAAAACCGATATGTGAAGAAGAAAAACCAAGATTCTCTGAACAAGTTCATGTAGAATCGGATCACATGGTTGAAGGAACGGATCAAGAAAATTGGGACAATATTTGGTATGTAAGTCAGAAGTATCATAATCACATGTGTCCGAATCGTTCATTGTTTAAAAGATTTAAGGCACACTTTGAAGTAGATACAACCCAACATGAAGATAAATTTATTTTTACTCATGGCATGGGAAAGGCACTTGTGAAGATGAATGGAAAAGAAATTGTGATTCCATACGTGGGTTATACACCAGAAACAAGTCTGAACATTCTGAGTTTAGACCAATAAAAGTCACAAGGATTTGAAGTCAAGTATAAGGGCGACAAAGTGCAAGTGAATTATATGTTTGATGATTACAAATCAAGTGATGAAGAAGATGTGGAAGACATGGCTGCAAAACAGCAAGATTATTTAAGGGCATACTTTGACTCGATAGACCCGAAAGACTCGTATGATGAAGTCAAAGATATTGAAGGACTGATGTGGGAACCGAATGAAAAAGAAGAATTTGTTGATGAAGATTACATCAACGTGAATGGAAGTCTACATGTGGTGAAAGTAGACTCGTTGGACAGGTTCATATCGTTTCTTAAACTAATAGAAGATGATAAGTTAGTTTATGAACATTGGGAAGTGCTTAGAGAAAAATTCAGGGATTTGTTAAAGTGGTTTCATCTAGTGTATTTGAAAAGAAGCAAGTTGGGTCCATTACCACCTGTAATTGGACATGTAGAAGTTGATTTGCTTGGGTTGTACAAAATGGTGGATAGCATGGGAGACTATCTAGAAGTTTTACTTGAAAACAGATGGAAAGAAATTGCAAAATTAAATGGGTTAGCCGATGAAGACGAGGAAGAATTAAAGGAATGCTACAAGAAGTATTTGTATATGGTTAAGTGTTACTATCAAACAACCTTGAGGCCCGGGTTCATGGAAGAACCGGTTAAGAATAAGACTCCACAAGATGGTGTTGAGTCAAGCGTGCACGGTGATGGCTTTGTTAAAGCCAAGGATAAAATGACTCCACAAGTGTCAAGTGTGATTGGGCTAGAGGTTGTAAAAATAGGCACAAGTCAAGAAGATTGTGAGAATCTTCAAGGAAAGCAAAGTCAATTCGGTGTAACTTTGGAAGGCAATGACAAAGAGAAAGATGTTGATACTGATGTCAACATTATTGGAAGCAAAGAGAAAGCAACAAGCAATCAAGAGGATGCAAAAGATGAAGCAAGCACATTGAAAGATGATGACTTTGTCATCATCATATGAAGAATACAGAACCTGCTGTAAAGAAGATTGGCCATTGACATTAGGGGGGAATGTTGGATTTATAATGTCAATTGGGCCAAAGTTTGTTAGTGTTAATATGGGTCTTAAATGTAATGGGTTAAGTAATCAATAAAGGGCTGCTGTAAGTTTCTGTCTAATGGGCTGTACAAAACAGAAACGCATGAAGCATTAGGTTAGTTATTAATGATACGTTGCCTTGTAAGTTATAAGCGGTTAGTATGAACCGTGGCAACGGCTCATTGTGTCAGTTAAAGGTGTCGTATCATTATGTATATACATATTGATCGTATGAAGTCTGTAAAACCTACCACAACATTATCATTCAGTTATATTATATATCAGTCTGTATATACATCTTCTGCGAGTGTTATTATCATGGTGAATCACAATTCATTGATTAAATCAAAGTTGTTTGTGAATCGGGCAAAACCTGGAGAACAGTTCACACCATTTTTTTATTTTATTTTTTAGTTTTGTTTTTCTTTAATATGGTTTTATTTATTAATTTATTACTATATTGTTACAATAATACACATCATAAATAATTTATGCGACCAAAAAGGTTAAAATCGAATTAATTTTTTATTTATTTTAAATATGACTCTAAACCGGTTGAACCGGTTGAAACGACGGTCCAATCGATTGAACCAGAATCGGAGCCTATTCTGGTTCAATAAAAAAACCGATTTTTAAAACATTGATGCAATGAAGTCTTTGTCATCAATATTATGACTTGGTCATCAAAAATATTGTAGGAACCGACATAAAGTCTACACATGTATCACATCAATTAGTAAAACTGTAAAAGCATGATTAGACTTTATTGATTAAGTTATAATTTAAATATGTGACAATTTCATTATTCGTGCACACGTTTACGGTAATGCATGACATACGACAATTGGATTATTATAGTGGAATTATGAAGACACCCCCAACTTCAGTTCCCGTTCACTCATTTTTCAGTTCAGTTTTATTTATGATCGGTCCAGTTCAGTACAGAATCAAGTTCAGTTTTAGATTAAATAGGGGGTAGGAATTAGAAAAAGATGGGTGAGGGGGTTAAAAATGGGAAAAAGTACAAAAAGAGGGTAGCTTTATTAGGACCCTTAAAAGAATCGTAGTACTGTTCTTCCAAATTGCTCAAAAGCATTACAATATTAGAAATGGCATGTATTTAGTGTCATGTGTTTGATAAGTGCCATTTTAATCTCATTGTTTCTCTCATCAATATCAATCAATATATATTATATACCAATCCGGTATAGTTCAAGTGGTACCGTCATCGCATATACTCAAACGTCACATGTGTGACCGACAGGTTTGTCGTTCGAAATTATGCCTCAACACATGTGGGTGATTTGTGGACACGTGATTTGCCCGATGTCGATGCGGGTGGGGTGGACAAATACCATTAAACAATGGTACGAACTCGAAGTTACCACTTTTTTTTCAATATAATTATATATACGTTATTGAAGACCATATAATTAACTCCATAACCATTGGAAGTTTATATATTTAATTATATATTACATGATATCTATATATATGGCCGGTGATTGATATTCAAATGGATAAGATAATTTATCTAAAATATCATCACATATAATATAAATTATAGGAAACATTTTTATGATGTCGTTATATAATTTTAAATTGGTCAATTAAGTCCTTTAATCTCACAAAATTTGAAAAATAAATTCAACAAATTTAATACTTATTCAATAATAGAAATTCACGTATGCTACCTATTATTGTTTCCCTATCGAAACATCTTCATCAATTATATCTTTATTAATACGATTATTCTCAAAAACGTTCACTTCACTACAAGATAAATGGCTTTCAGTGACTGAAAGAAAGTGTCAGTAAAGCTCAAAAAACAGTCACTATATCCGCTTTGGTCTTCTCCCTCTGAAAAATTAAGTGTCACTAATACTGCCATCGCTAAAAGTCTATTGTTACACACATTTTCAGTCACAGTACATCCAAATCATTTAATGACTGTAATTTCAGTCAATATAAGGGTTTTGAATTAAGGTTAAATATGTTCACTAGTGACGGAATATTCAGTCACTAGAAGCCTTGATTTGTTAATTAAGATTTATTGTTCCTTTTTTGCTTTTTAATAAGTGTTCAAGACTTCAAGTAATTAAAGATCACAGTGTCACACATATGTCAAACAAACAACTTTTTATTTCTCAAATTCAAACATGTGTTACAAGATACATACCCTACAATACTTCTAACTTTATAAGAATCCTATGTTAAAACGTTACAAATTGTATGCTTAAAATAACTAAGTAAAATAACAGCTCTGTTGGTTGATAACACCTGCAAAACAGAAAACAGAAAATGTAAATGTACAATAAAAAGTAATGAGTATAAAAGTGAACAGAGTTTACGTGCAAAACTGACCAAGTTTAGTCTTACCTCATGTATAGGTATTATGCATATATGGTTCATTAGGGTATAAAGGCTAAATTATTTGCATAAATAACTCAATCAGTACAGGCACTATGCATAAACAGGTCAATAAGTTCTTACAAATTTATTCAAAGTTATAATGTTTCAGTGGAGATGGCAAAATGAGTAAATTAGTTTGACCCGTTTCAGGCTTTCAGCTGCTAGGTATACAACCTAAAATATTGCACAGTGAATGATTAGCTATGTCAATTAAAGAACAATATAAAGTCATTTTTCTATAAAAATACCGAAAAATTCTCAGTATATAGTATAACATACCACGAGGAGGAGCAATTGTAAAGGAATCGCAGATAGGACAACAAACTCACTAATTGGCTTTAAGAACATCCTCAAAAAAACTGACAGCCCCATACAAACTGCATCACACATATTAGAAGTCAAGTAGACTAGTTATCAATTTCATCAATACTTATGGACCCTTATCACAAAACTCATTGCCATAATCAGAGTAGGTATAAAAAAAATACATACCTGCGCTTTTAACTTCGTGGTGATTGAATATGAAACTTGACAACTTACGCAAAACCGACTGTAAAACAGCATACAATTTAAAGAAGTCATTGTCTAGAGATTCAAATGAAGTAAAAAGTTCAAGAGCAGAGAAACCTTGCACATAAAATAAAGCAGATAAGATTTATGATTGATCAAAAACTAAAGCAAGGAGCCCTTACAATAATCTCTAGAATGGTTGTTTTCCAGTACCAGAAGGCTTAATTCATCCAACTGCTTCTACGTACTTGATCTGTAAGCACAAAGTAATCCAAAAGTTATATATTTGTAGAAAGAAAAATCCTAACTTTAAATTTCAAAGCTAATACCTCTAACCTTAGAAATATACATCTTAATTCATGAAATAAAGCACATGTATGATTTGTTGCCTCTTTCATTCATGGCAGTAGTACTTCTAGCTCATTTTTAAATCCAATTTTCAATAGCCCCACAACACCTGATGGTTCATTAACCAGAGTTACTATAAGAAACATCACTAGCAAAAGTTACCATAAGTGCACAGAATCAATATCTAAACAAAGCAATTTTTTTAATTTGCTTACAACAAACATAAGTGTGCTTATCAACTGTCAGCTATACATAATTTGTATGAATGTGATATACACTCCTTAGAAGGTACAAACATCCTTCTAGACATCGTCACTGCAATAAGTTCATAAAATGCCCATTTCAATAAAAATACGCAAGAAACCAAGAAGACATACAAGCAGAGTAGAAACAGAAATAGGTAACAACTCATGAGAAGCTTCAAAAAAGTATAAACTGTCAACTGAACCATCCTTGTTGTATCTCCATTCACCCCCGTGGCATGAGCCATCATTGCAGCTTCGTTTGGTACCTAAGATAATGAATATTCAAATGAGCAGTTTCAAACATATGAACCGAACATCATGGACTAATAATCATTTAGGTTCCTAGATATAAAATATAAACAAATATACACTTTGATGACGTATCAACATGGTCAATGGAATACTAAATAACAACAAACTCAATAAATCTTTGATTTGCAGGTTCAAATGTGTGTTTCTACTTGACGAAGTAAGCTATGAATGTCAAAGATACATCGAAAGAGCAGTACTAACATATACCCGTTTTCTACATGTAACAACTACTTATAATCTCAATAGAAATACAAACTCAAAAGCTAGAATAATTTCACATATATGTAAATTAGAGCTTAACCAGATCCTACTTGATATCAATGAGTTATAATGCAAAGGACTTTACCTTAAAGAAATGTGTAAACACATGAACATAAGAGATCAATGAAATGTAAAAGCAATTCAAAAAATTAGAGATCGATTAAGTGATCAATTAAGTGTACATAGCATCAATTAAGTGAAAGACGTGAACATATGATATCAATTAAGTGTACAGAGCATCAATTAAGTACAAAAGGAATTCAAAAAATGCCTAAATCTCAATTAGGACTTGTGAGTACTAATTACGTACAACTTGAAATAGATTAGAGATCATACCACTCGAGGAGCACAACTCATGACCGAATACAATCAAAAGACTACAACGATGCAGCGACAATGAAGACGTAACGGACGTCGGCGACGGAACAGCCAAGGTGAACCGGAGTGCACAACGGTGAATGGAACTGACGTCGATGAAACGGAACGAACATCGGAGATGGCGGAACGGACGTCGGAGATGGCGGAACGGTCGGAGATGGCGGAACGGACGTCGGTGACGCCGGTACGATTAAGAGTGACGGCGTAACGGACGGGGGTGATGGCGGTACGAACGGAGGTGACGCCGGAAGGGACATCGGGGAATCGCTAAAGAGAGGCTAGGGTTTCGAATTATATTTTAGAAACGGAAAATGCCCTAAACCAAACAATTTCTATTTTTATAATTTTATAATATTTACTTCCTAGTCCCTGTAGTAATGTTTTATCCCCTTTTACTTTCGGTTTGGGTGGGCTATGCCGACTTTTTATCTTTCAGTCCATAGAATCTTCAGTCACTGTATGGCATTTTTCTTGTAGTGTTTATTATAACATGTTATTTAGATTTGATGACCCGTGTAAACACATAGGTCGTTTAAAATCCGGTATAAATATAAAAATCTATTTGGTTTAAATAATATCAGTTGTTTAGAGCCTATATGCACATACATATATCCATCTTAATAAATGAATTATTTCTAGGACATGATATAAGCGTTTTGTTAACGACAACTATTACCACATTCTTAACAAATTAATTTAGACACGTATACAATGATTGTGTTTCAACCAAGATTTAGAGTGATCGGCATTGAATTATTATCATCTAAATGCAAGTATTGATGCATGTTTACCCTCGTTATCCATTCTATTAAATAATTAAACAAAGCAAAATTCAATGTTATTTCAGTGTGTTTTCCAGGTGTTTAATATCACATAATCATAATGTTTAATATCAAAAACTAATGTTAATCATAGGTAGCTAGAAAGTAAGTTGGACTGCGGGTGTGAAAACAAATCGACATGGTTGCGTTTGTACAAAAGTACAGTTAATTAAATTATAGTATAAAATTAAAATAATAATATAATAATAGTTGTAATAAAACAAAAGAGAAAAGGAAAATATATTCAGCTGGTGGTACTCGTGATTCTACTTAATTAAATTAATTGCAAAATAAAAGAAAACCCTACTTAATAAAGATTACAACTTTACAAATCTGGAAGATTTACAAAAATGGATGTACCACACAAAAACCATACTAATAATGAAAATGAAATAATCTTCTCTTTACAGCAAAACAATCATGATTTTGTAGATCATGACCAACCTTGTTTGATTTCATTCCAACAAGAAGACAATATACCAGATCTTGAAGAACTACTTACGGTTAAAAGTAGTGTACGCCCTCCGGCAAGCAGCTCCAAGAAAAGGGCCGGATCTGATAAACCGAATTCGGGTGGTGGTGGTTCGGTAGGAAATGGCGAAGAAGGCCAGACACAAAAGAAAATGGTTCATAGAGAAATCGAAAGGCAGCGAAGGCAAGAAATGTCTAAACTATTTTCTTCACTAAGAGATTTACTTCCTCTTGAATACCTCAAGGTGAAGATTTTCTGACTTTATATTGTATGTTAGCTATATATGGTGAACTAGTTTTAATTTTCTATTAATGTACTTAATAATTATGTGTTAAGTCATGAAATGAATATAGGATGTTGAAACTTAATTAATCCCGGAAGATTAAAAATTTGTTGATGTATATAGGGAAATCGTTCAATGTCAGATCATATGCACCAGGCAGTGCCATATATTAAACAAATGGAGGAAAATGTTAAAGGTTTAAGTATGAAGAGAGATGAGCTTAAGAAATTAGCAGAAATTAATGAAAGTTCGAATCATCGCCTTGTTAATACAGTCTCAGTCAACTTTTGCAATGGGGGAGTCGAGATTGTGATCAATAGTTGCTCAATTGAGGATGGTTTCAGCCTTTCTGGAGTACTTAAAACTCTTCTCGAACAAGGTCTTAATGTTACAAGCTGCATTTTAACCAAAGTAAATGATCGATTACTTCACTCTATTCAGTCTGAGGTACCTTATATGTACAATTCATGTATATCGATTGTACATAGTTGTTACATGTTGTCAATTGGTGAAGTTTTTATATGCTCATAAGAAATTATCAAAGAATACTACTAAAGTTTTACACTATATATACTTGCAGGTAAGTGATGGGTCATTGATTGATCTATCGATGTTGCAGCAGAGACTAGTCTTCGCAGCCAATAAGCGGCCAAATTTTGATTGAGAATGTTTTAGATAGCTAATATATAAACTTGAAATCTAGGTAGAATTGATGTCTCATGGAGCTCGCATTGTAGATGCTATCAACCATGCATATTCAATTCATTCATTTTAGTTTGTCGTCGTAATCTAACATCTGAAGGTGAGTCTGCATATTAAAGTTTGTCGCGTTTTCGTAAATTCCATCTGAAAAGATAAATTCTTAAATATATTTGCATGTATTAACTCTCCATATCAAATTATACGTCTAAATGATCAAACTTATACTCCGTACCTAGCTAGTTTTTTGGATTATTCTTACAGGCAAGTGATATAACAATCAATTATGGAACTGTTCAATATGTTGCAACAAATATTAATTAGTCGTCATAGCACATACTCGATCGGTCATATTTTGATTAAGCTTAAGCTTACAACTACAACTTGATTTCATAGAGATTGAACACTCCAAATTAAGATTTCTATGGAGTATTAGTTCACACCAAACGGTTCCAATGGTAAATTTTACATGCATCAACAGTGTTCTGATATATAAACAAGAATTTCGTCTCTTGTGACCGGTTTATCAAAACTAATTATTGTATATTACCATGTGATAGAGAAATGAAAAACTAGAAACTTTAGGGTGCGTTTAGTTACAGAAAACTCTCTACTTTTCCAGAAATTTTTTCTAAGAAAACAAGAAAATTAGAAAACGTATTCAAATTCGAGTTTTCTAACAAACTTTTCTAACAAAGGATAATTTTTGTTTTCATTTTTATAACTAGAAAGTTGAAAACTACTTTTGATGGTTTTCTAAGTTTTTCATCTCTACTCTTCTTTGGAAAATTATAACTCCATCCCTTATAACTAAATACGTTTTCAAGATTTTTCATGCATTTTTAGAGAAGTAAAACACTTCTCATTCTCTAGAAAAATGGACAAATTAAAATAAAGAAATTTTTCTGTAATTAAATGCGCCCTTAGGTTTCCATATATTGGGCTTCACTATTTTAGTCATTGAACAAAATGATACCATGCATGAAATTACCAAACAAGGTAGATTATTCAACAACATCATCATCAGTTTGTTATAAAATGTTACAGAAAGGGCTTTTGGTACGGTCCGGTTTTCTGTTTGAACCTAGAGCTTGTACTGTAATTTATTGTGACCAAATTAATTAAGGAGTTACCGTTGATATCGGGCCCTTAAATTCAAAATTTGTCATATTATTAATTTATTAAGGCAGCAATAATCTAAAGAAACACCAACAAAGAATCTATTCAGTTAATTGCTTCTTTCAAGACAGCACTACTATACTTGCAAAGATTACTTTCTTCAATGAGCTTGGACATCCACTCTAGGTTTATTTATAAATTCGATAAAACCTATTTCAACATGTGCTAGAATTTGAATTATAAATGGAACTTTTATTACTCCCTTTTTGAATATATTATTATATGTAAGGTATCTATAAATAAAGACGAACACAATAGCCGTACAATGTTACGGTAAAAGTAGTGACAATAATATTTATAGTAATGGGTTAGTAATAAGAAATGATTTTTTTTTATTAATATAGAATGTTATAAATAAGTTACGGAGTAATAGGTATGTACATAGTGCTTTGAATTTGTACACAAAGATTTGGTCTACTTTGAAAATGTACAACAAGACATGTTTTGGTAATTGAGTTAATGTTTTAATTCCATTTAAGTATATTCAAAGTGATGTAAGAGGGGATTTAGTCATATTAATTTTATTTAAGAAGTTTAAGATTCAACGTACAGTGGACACACATTAGAAGTAGGGAAATTAATCGATTTGCCACTTTTTCTAAAAAAATAAGTCGTTTTGCCCTCGGAAAAAAAAATTAACGTTATGCCCTATCAAATCGCAAATCGCAAATTTGCTTTTGCGACCCGTGCACGTGACCGAGCAATATTCGCGATCAGGATACGTTGGCAAATGGCAAATCGCAAATAAGATCGATATCATTCCTATTTTAGAAGAGGTAATCATTCCTATTTTAGAAGAGGTAATCATAAGATCGATATCAGATGGCATGTAGTATCATCAACCTTCAATATGTTATATATTTGTGGTATGGGAGGTGATTTGTACACCACTAAATTTAGCCATACACCACTATTTATGCATCAGACTGTTGTACTGTACAATACTTTAAAGCGTACTTGGTAGTGTATGGCTAAAAGTTGGTGATATACAAATCACCACCCTTATAGTATATATAATTAAGATACTTACTCATGCACTTGACATTTATTATCAAAAGCAGTTCCATCAACCTTCAACATCTCGAACAGAATCTTCGAGAAGGGTCCTATATTTATATTTAGTCAACTACTTCGTGTATATCTTCGGCTTTAATTTATTGATATCCATAACCTGCTACCAAATGGGTTGAACCGCATGATGCGCGCCTTGACTGTGTGAGATTCTACTACTCTCTTATGGATTTGACCATATGGTTGGCCTTTAGTTATTTATTTCTTTTTCAAGATTATGAAAAAAAATATTCACGATTATGAGAAATTAACTACGGACAGAGACGAATTGAAGAGCAAATAAAAGGAATTCAATTCGAGAGATATATATGGGTTTTGTTAACGTAAGCCCTTAGTTCTTTCGTTAAGACACTCGGACATGCATTAAGTAGTTGTACATTTATCACAATTCAGGGGTCAAAATCAATTCAATGGGGGACAAAAAATTTGTTATGTTTATATATAGTACAATATTTAATACATGTTCGAGTATCTTAATGAAAGATCCTATATATATATACACCAAGAGGGAGAAGTATACAGAAAAGTATTTGTAATTTTTAACTATTTCCAATTGGTAATTCAAGTAATGGACGTGCTTTTCGTGAAATTGCATAAATCACGGGTTGTCACCGAATTTAATCATTATAAGTAACATATTTATTTAATCGATTAGTACCTCAATCAATTTTAAAAAATATCAAGTAAGAAGAAAGAATTAACAAAAACTCATCACCACTTTAAAGTTTAATCAAGTTGTCTTTGCTTCCATCTTCACGAGTCAGGACTCCCAACAATTTATTATACACTTCTACTAAGGGTGTGCATGAGTCGGTTTTTGGCTAAAACCGAAAACCGAACCATAATCTTCGATTTTTGAAAACTTGAAACCAAAAGCGTTCAGTTTTTATGGTTCCGATTATTTCGGTTTTGAATTCGGTTTTGGATCGGTTTTCGATTTTTTCTGTTTTGACATTTTTTGAGCCTGGGCCAATGAAGCCCATTAGCTTTTGCTAAATTTTTTTATAGCTCAACAAATTAATTCAAACAAATCATATTATCATACCACATCTTTATAATATCTTTTTAAAGTGATCCAACCTATTACGATTTAAGTTATATGAAAGTAAAATCTATATTACTTGTACATACGAATATTAAAGCTATAATACATAGTATAAAATTTTAGGTATATGTTTATAACACCCCTCATTCACTTGTAATAATATTATAGATAATACGGAAGCGAAGATAAATAAAATGCCATAATTTGTTACATATTCTCCGAAAATACCAAAAACAGTTTAGATGTTTAAGACACATCAACTTAATACTTGTTCAAAAGATTAGCATGACGGGGTATTATATAAACTAAACTGAGCTGTTACAAAAATAATCAGAGTAGCTTGAATATCAAACATTCCATGCATCCAAGGTTTGAACTTCCTGCTACCCACCCGCATGCATAAACAAAAGTCTGCAGGAAGTAACAACGAGGGATTAGCACATAGCTAAGTGAGTAAATCCAACACTCAACATTTAACTTAGCTAAACCAATTAACTACAACAAGTATACGCAACCACAACAATCAACAACAACTTAATGAGGATCGGCGGATCCGGGGATAACCTTAGTACCCGGGCGGCTCCCCAAGATCACTTATCCAAACATATCCGTATGGCCATAACGGACGAGACCGATAGCTAGTGTTCGTTATACTTAGGTACAGTTCAGCACACACAACAAATGAAGTACATCCCTGTACCATTCACACAACAACACACTAGCCCAACCAACAGTTCATCAACTCGTTGACCTCATTAACAACAATGCCCGAAGGCCACACAAGGCATATATAGGCAATATGAACAACAATACAACTAATCAACTCAATAATCAAGTCTACGTTTACCCGTCGTAATCAAATGATTACAACTAAGTCAAACGGTGAGTTTTGAATCCACTCACCAATACCTTCGTCCTCAACTACTCAGATTCTCGGGGCAACTTTGTCTTTCAAAGGATCTGAGATTCATCACCAATAAAAAGTTAGTAATCGAAATCGCTCAAATATAACTTATAAAAGTTCAACACATTTGGAACTCATTAATATAAACATCGAGATTGCTAGCTACTAACCATGCATATTCAATCATAATGCATCATTTAATTATCATATAATAACGATTGGAAGGTGTTTTAACAACTAACATAAAATGCCCTGGAACAGCCAGAAGCCGCCGGCTGGGCTCACTTAGCCGCCGGCTAAACCAACCAAGCCGCCGGCTTCCACGTCCAGCCGCCGGTTCCCAACCCTGGGACGCCGGCTCTAAGGCATTTTGAGCAACCAGAAATAAAACGAGTTTTAAAGCTATTTTTACCCGCCGGCTAGGGTCATTGACCCGCCGGCCAAATGCATTTAGCCGCCGGCTAGGCTTCTTAGCCGCCGGCTTCCCTACCTTAAAACAGAACCCGCCGGCTTGTCTCATCAAGCCGCCGGCTTCTCATGCAGATCAAGAACAGCAGCAGCAGAAATGAAGTATACACGAACCAAAACTAACAAAATCTCAATTTCTAACAAATTTATGCAACAAACTCGATTTCTAATCCAACAACAACCTCATACAACAACTATATAACATTAATCAATCTCCATAACATCCAAATAACTAAGGTTCACATCAAATTCATAAATTCTAATTAGGTTATTTAACCATTTTCAATCAAAGCTCATGATCATGAATTTGATGCATATAACTAGTTAAGAATCATCACTTAGTATCACATACCACATATAATCACCAACTAACACCTCTATCTACATCAAATTATCGATTATCATCATAAATTCTAAAACTTGAATTCATGAACTAAAATCACTTACAAATGGAATGAAGATCAAGATGAGAAAGCTAGATGATGAGGATGATACTAGTAGAAGATCACTCTTCAATTCACACTTCAAATTGTTGATTTAACCCAAAATTTAAGTTAGGGTTTATGGGTTTTACTTGAAAGAGAAATTGGGGAAAGAGGGATTGGTAAAGTGATGCCCACCTAAAGGTCGGCCCTCATTTAACCCGATCTAACATTTTGGGTATTTTATACCCGCTCTAAATCTATTGTCTGGCACCTAATTACTAAATTCGAGAAACTTATTTTATTATACCGTCAACTTTAATAAATTAAAACAAGCAACATTTCATTATCCACAATAAGTCCTAAGACCTATTTCACCAAATTTCACAATTAAACAATTATATCGCAAAATTATTTAAAACAATTAAATACGAAATTATAACTAGAAAATACCAGGCTATCGGAGAGGATGTTACAAATCTCCCCTCCTTAAGGAGATTTCGTCCCCGAAATCTCAGCCCTATCAAACAATCCAGGATATCTGGACTTCATCGACTCCTCACTCTCCCAAGTTAGGTCGGAACCTAAACTATGTCGCCACTTAAATAACACCATAGGAATTTGTTTCTTCCTAAGTTTGGTAACTTTCCTATCAAGGATCTCAACTGGTTCTTCAACCAATTTCTGCGTTTGATCAACATTTAAATCTTGCAATGGAAGAATTTGTGACTGATCCTCGATATTACACTTTCTCAAGTAACATACATTAAACGTGTCATGAATACCAGAGGGTTCTGGAGGAAGATCTAATGCCATTGACTGATCGTTTACAACTTGACGAATCTTGAATGGACCAATGTACCGCGGCGCTAACTTTCCACGTTTTCCGAATCTAATCACACCTTTCCATGGAGAAACTTTAAGATATACTAATTCACCTTCGGTAAACACAACCGGTCGTCTTTTAGGATCAGCATACTGTTTCTGTCTATCTCTTGCGGCTTTCAACTTCACACGTGCAATAGCTACTTTATCAGCGGTTATTTGTACAATATCGGGCCCAGCAAACTGTTTCTCACCTGCCTCTAACCAACATGTAGGTGTTCGACAATGACGGCCATACAACATTTCATACGGAGGCATCCCAATACTTGAATGATACGAATTGTTGTAAGTAAATTCAACTAATGGGAGATGTGAATCCCATGAACCTCCATATTCCAAAATACAAGCACGAAGCATATCCTCTAAGGTTTGAATTGTACGTTCTGACTGACCGTCTGTCTGAGGATGATAAGCTGTGCTAAGGTTTACACGTGTACCCAACTCTTGTTGCAGACTTTGCCAAAAACGAGAAGCAAACCGAGTATCTCTATCTGACACAATCGATAAGGGAATACCATGTCTAGAAACGATTTCGTTAACATACAATTGAGCAAGTTTAGTCAACGAAGCGGTCTCACTCGTAGCAAGAAAATGCGCGCTCTTAGTCAATCGATCCACTATAACCCAAATCATATCATTGCCTCGAGCAGTACGCGGTAACTTAGTCACAAAATCCATAGTTATGTGATCCCATTTCCACTCAGGTATTTCCAACTGTTTTAACGACCCATACGGCTTTTGATGTTCCGCCTTGACCTGAGCACAAATATGACAAGATCCCACAAACTTTGCAATGTCGGTTTTCATCGTTGGCCACCAATACAACGGTTTCAAATCATTATACATTCGAGTACTACCCGGATGAATAGACATTCGTGACTTATGAGCTTCATTCAAAATCAAATCTCGAATACCACTAATGGAAGGAATCCAAACACGAGACTGATAAGTCTTTAATCCCCTCGAATCATCCACTAATTCGTCTTTGCGTTTTAACATGATTTCAGATTTCAGATTCTGATCTTTCAATGCTTCAAGTTGTACAGCTTTAATTTGATCAATCAAATCCGAGGAAACATTCACTTTTAAATAGAAAGCTCGATCAGGAGTATTCTTTCGACTTAGAGCATCGGCAACCACATTAGCTTTTCCCGGATGATATCTAATTTCGCAGTCATAATCTTTTATCAATTCCAACCATCGTCTCTGTCGCATATTCAATTCTTTCTGAGAGAACACATACTGTAAGCTCTTGTGATCGGTACAAACAACACATCGAGTCCCATATAAGTAATGTCTCCAAAGTTTTAGGGCAAATACAACTGCTGCGAGTTCTAAATCATGCGTAGGATAATTCTTCTCATGTGGTTTCAACTGTCGAGAAGCATAAGCGATAACTCTATCCCTTTGCATTAAGACACAACCCAAACCCGAATATGAAGCGTCGCAATACACCACAAAATCATCAGTACCTTCTGGTAATGCTAATATCGGTGTCTGACACAACAATTGTTTCAATGTCCGAAAAGCTTGCTCCTGTTGATCAGTCCACACATACTTCTCCTCTTTACAGGTTAACTTAGTTAACGGACCGGCTATCTTATAAAAATCTTTGATAAATTTCCGATAATATCCCGCTAACCCAAGGAAACTCCTTATCTCAGAAACAGATTTCGGCGCATTCCAATTCATCACAGCTGCAACCTTCGATGGATCCACTTTCACACTATCTCGACAAATTATATGACCCAAAAACTGAACTTCTCGAATCCAGAATTCACATTTGGAAAACTTTGCATACAACTGTTCTTGTCTCAATGTTTCAAGAACCAATCTCAAATGTGTGGCATGCTCAGTTTCAGATTTCGAATAAATAAGTATATCATCAATGAAAACAATCACAAATTTATCCAAGTATGGTCGACACACACGGTTCATCAAATCCATAAATACCGCTGGAGCATTCGTCAAACCAAAAGGCATAACCAAAAATTCATAATGACCGTACCTAGTACGAAAAGCAGTTTTAGGTATATCTTGTTCACAAACCCGGACTTGATGATAACCCGACCTCAAATCAATCTTAGAATATACCGAAGAACCCTGTAACTGATCAAACAAATCATCAATTCTAGGCAATGGATACTTGTTCTTCACAGTCCTCTTATTTAATTCCCTATAATCAATACACATCCGCAATGACCCATCTTTCTTTTTCACGAATAACACTGGTGCACCCCACGGCGAGGAACTAGGTCTGATAAAACCTTTATCCAACAATTCCTGAATCTGATTCATCATTTCACGGATCTCAGAAGGAGCTAATCTATAAGGAGCTTTAGCAATCGGCGATGAGCCCGGAACAAGATCAATTCTGTATTCTACTTCCCTAACTGGCGGTAACCCAGGCAACTCATCGGGGAACACTTCAGGGTATTCACAAACAACAGTAACATCCGAAACAGTTTTCCTTTCTAATTTGGCATAAACTACATAGGCTAGGTATGACTCGCAACCTTTTGACAATGACTTCCTAGCTTTCATCAACGAAATCAAAGGAATAGCTACACCATCCCGTTCTCCTCGAGCCACAACATATGACCCTTCGGAGATTGGGATCCTAACCAACTTCTGATGACAATCAATACTAGCCTTATTCTGACTCAACCAATCCATACCAATTATTATATCGAAACTAGGAATTGGCATCAACAAGAAGGAAATAGGAAAAACATGATCATCAATAGTAATATTAGCTCCAGTCACCGAGGTGGTAACAGGAACTAACTTCCCACTAACTATTTCTACTTCTATAGGCTTTGTTATCACAGTAGGGGCTAATTTCAACTTATCACAAAATTGCACAGAAATGAAAGTACAATTAGCACCCGAATCAAACAATACACGTGCAGGTACAGAGTTTATAAGAAATGTACCCGTGATAACATCTTCAGTACGCACGGCCTCATCAACCGTCATCTGAAAAGCCCTACTAGTTGCTGGAGGAGGGTTCTTTCTTTTCTGACCGGAAGATCCCGAACTCCCGACCGAACCCGACCCCGTCGACCTTGCCTCCGGACATTGACCAACCCTATGTCCTTCCTTCTTACAAGTCCAACAAACAAAATTTGGATAACGGCAACTCTTTATCTCATGACCTAACTCACCACACTTCATACATTTGTTTGTCTTAGCCGTACACGGACCATCATGCCGAGACCTACACGAACTACACCAGTTGGAACTATTAAAACTTCCCGAAGAACTACTTCTTCCAACAAATTTCTTACCAACTTGTCGATTCCCTTGCCACTTAGATTTATTCCTACCCGACGATTCAGTTCTTGCCTTAAAGAAACTTGTATCCTTTCCTTGCCATAATCTCAAACCTCTCAAATCACTATCGGCAGACCGCGCAAGATTAAAAGCATGCGATAAATCCTTAGCCAATCTCACAACCGTACGGTAGTTATCCGGTAAAGCATCCACAAATTGTTCAATTTGAGTTTTCTCATCCGGAACCCATTGTTGCACGAACCTAAGCTTATCCGTAAACTGTGAAATCAATTCATCAATAGTCATGTCATCCTTTAATCGAAGATTCACAAACTCTCTTCGAATTCTAGCAATATCAAAATCCGAACAGTATTGGTTACGAACCGCCTGATGAAATTGAGTCTAATTAATAGATTCCTTTTGTTGTTGCGGCAAGTGTCCGGTAACAGAATCCCACCAAACCATTGCATCATCCTTCATGCATTGAACCGCATATTTGACTTTAAGTTCCTCATCACAGCAAGTCACATCAAATTTGCGTTCCATATCCCTAAGCCAATTCAAAGTTACCGTAGGATTTTTTACTTCCCTGAAATTCCGGTGGTCGACTAGCCATAAAAGTCTTGTATGAACACTTCTTTTCTGATTGAGAGGATGAACCAGAACCAAAGACTGGGGCTTGCTGAAATAACTGTCTAGTCGCAGCTTCCTCAGCTTTCCTCTTGAATTCCCTAAGGAATACCAACTCGTCTTCCATCTCATGAATATACTCATCTCGGTTAGATTGTTGTCCGGTTGGTTGAGAAGTACCATTATGATCATGTTGCTCGGTATGAGTCCCGAATTGAGGAGCGACGATCCGGGAGGCATTGTTGGGGTTGGTGGTCGGTGGTTCGTTATCTGCCATTTCTGAAATTCAACACAACACTTGAACTTTTGTTAATCGTTAGCATCTAAACACTAACTACCTTCAACCATTACTAATCCCATACCCAAGAATGTTTGATATATCATGCTCGAGTTTCGGGATTGATCATTCAACAATGAACAATTATCCCAAAACTATGCTCTGATACCAACTTATAACACCCCTCATTCACTTGTAATAATATTATAGATAATACGGAAGTGAAGATAAATAAAATGCCATAATTTGTTACATATTCTCCGAAAATACCAAAAACAGTTTAGATGTTTAAGACACATCAACTTAACACTTGTTCAAAAGATTAGCATGACGGGGTATTATATAAACTAAACTGAGCTGTTACAAAAATAATCAGAGTAGCTTGAATATCAAACATTCCATGCATCCAAGGTTTGAACTTCCTGCTACCCACCCGCATGCATAAACAAAAGTCTGCAGGAAGTAACAACGAGGGATTAGCACATAGCTAAGTGAGTAAATCCAACACTCAACATTTAACTTAGCTAAACCAATTAACTACAACAAGTATACGCAACCACAACAATCAACAACAACTTAATGAGGATCGGCGGATCCGGGGATAACCTTAGTACCCGGGCGGCACCCCAAGATCACTTATCCAAACATATCCGTATGGCCATAACGGACGAGACCGATAGCTAGTGTTTGTTATACTTAGGTACAGTTCAGCACACACAACAAATGAAGTACATCCCTGTACCATTCACACAACAACACACTAGCCCAACCAACAGTTCATCAACTCGTTGACCTCATTAACAACAATGCCCGAAGGCCACACAAGGCATATATAGGCAATATGAACAACAATACAACTAATCAACTCAATAATCAAGTCTACATTTACCCGTCGTAATCAAATGATTACAACTAAGTCAAACGGTGAGTTTTGAATCCACTCACCAATACCTTCGTCCTCAACTACTCAGATTCTCGGGGCAACTTTGTCTTTCAAAGGATCTGAGATTCATCACCAATAAAAAGTTAGTAATCGAAATCGCTCAAATATAACTTATAAAAGTTCAACACATTTGGAACTCATTAATATAAACATCGAGATTGCTAGCTACTAACCATGCATATTCAATCATAATGCATCATTTAATTATCATATAATAACGATTGGAAGGTGTTTTAACAACTAACATAAAATGCCCTGGAACAGCCAGAAGCCGCCGGCTGGGCTCACTTAGCCGCCGGCTAAACCAACCAAGCCGCCGGCTTCCACGTCCAGCCGCCGGTTCCCAACCCTGGGACGCCGGCTCTAAGGCATTTTGAGCAACCAGAAATAAAACGAGTTTTAAAGCTATTTTTACCCGCCGGCTAGGGTCATTGACCCGCCGGCCAAATGCATTTAGCCGCCGGCTAGGCTTCTTAGCCGCCGGCTTCCCTACCTTAAAACAGAACCCGCCGGCTTGTCTCATCAAGCCGCCGGCTTCTCATGCAGATCAAGAACAGCAGCAGCAGAAATGAAGTATACACGAACCAAAACTAACAAAATCTCAATTTCTAACCAATTTATGCAACAAACTCGATTTCTAATCCAACAACAACCTCATACAACAACTATATAACATTAATCAATCTCCATAACATCCAAATAACTAAGGTTCACATCAAATTCATAAATTCTAATTAGGTTATTTAACCATTTTCAATCAAAGCTCATGATCATGAATTTGATGCATATAACTAGTTAAGAATCATCACTTAGTATCATATACCACATATAATCACCAACTAACACCTCTATCTACATCAAATTATCGATTATCATCATAAATTCTAAAACTTGAATTCATGAACTAAAATCACTTACAAATGGAATGAAGATCAAGATGAGAAAGCTAGATGATGAGGATGATACTAGTAGAAGATCACTCTTCAATTCACACTTCAAATTGTTGATTTAACCCAAAATTTAAGTTAGGGTTTATGGGTTTTACTTGAAAGAGAAATTGGGGAAAGAGGGATTGGTAAAGTGATGCCCACCTAAAGGTCGGCCCTCATTTAACCCGATCTAACATTTTGGGTATTTTATACCCGCTCTAAATCTATTGTCTGACACCTAATTACTAAATTCGAGAAACTTATTTTATTATACCGTCAACTTTAATAAATTAAAACAAGCAACATTTCATTATCCACAATAAGTCCTAAGACCTATTTCACCAAATTTCACAATTAAACAATTATATCGCAAAATTATTTAAAACAATTAAATACGAAATTATAACTAGAAAATACCAGGCTATCGGAGAGGATGTTACAATGTTTTTCTACGTATGGTTCGGTCGGTTTTTCCGTAAAAAAACCAAAACGGAACCAATACTTTGATTTTTCTAAAATCAAATACCAAACCGTTGGTTATTGATCTTGATCGATTTTTTCGATTTTGATTTCTCGATCATTTTTGATTTCTAGGTCAGTTTCGGTTTTCCGTGCTCACCCATATCTTCTACATAAAACTTTTATCCAAACACCTAAAAATATGAAAAATATATATTAGATATGGACTCATGGACACACATATTGATGCGGGCCCAAGCGTGGAGGATCGGGCCCTTTGTGTTTCTTGAGGCCCAAGATCGTGTGGCTTCACGAAAAAGGTCGTAACTTGGGCTACGAGGCTCCGTTTCAGGTCCATAAGCTATCGATTCGAAGCTTGGAACGAGGCGTAGGCGATTTACCCAACTTCGAGGCCCCAAAAGGGTTCCTAGAATAAGTTATGGACAATTTTATGTTTTTTTTTAGTTATTTCTGAGTTTTTGTTCTCGGCTTTCTATTTGACCCGTTATGTATTTTAGGCCAATTCGAATTTCTGTTTTCCTTTTAGGGTTTCATTGTGCCTGTGAACTATTCAGTTTTTGTTTTGATGTAATTTGAGTTTTCTCAGAGATTATTCCTGGTATTTAGGGAATCAACAAGATTTAATTCATATCTCGTTATTTGCATCCTACATCACATCTCGTTATCTAGTAATTACCTCCTTAGGAGTTACGACAAGTGGGTTTAGAACTTTAGATTATTACTCCGTATATATTAAGTTGACCAGCTTTACAAGTACGGAGGTATATTAAAATACGTACACGGTACACCTTATCCTACAACAAATTATATTAGTGTTAGTTATTACTTATTAGTATCGATCATTCGATCACTTATTTAATACCCTTAATTAATTAAGAAAAATTATATTTGGAGAGATATGATCTTTGGTATTGATACTGTTGGTGGATGGCCTATTTTCTTTACACCTTGCCCACGCTTAGTGGAGAGGGTACACACAAAAAGCCAGTACATGTGGGGATCGATATCCTCGTTTGTATCCTTCTTATTACTTTATTTATTTATACTAATACTAAAATCTAATTAATTTAAACAACCCTGTTGAATTGCAATGGAGCATAATACTGATTTAAGGTCTCTTGAGTAGGTTTTAACATCTAATTAATTACACACTTGCTTAATTAATTAAGCCCTGTTTAAACAAGTGTCACAAAATATAGAGAGTACTTTTCAATGTGTGATATATGGGTTGTTAGAAATAATTGAAAAAATTCCATGTCCATAACTTTATAAATGTCACCCAACTTCATATATATATTTTTAACCTAGAAGAAAGGAAGAAATTGAACATGCAATCAAAAGTTAATCGTGTGATAATGAAAGAAAGAAAAGGACTGAGATACATACGACAAAAAGTAAATAGATATATCAATGGTATGAAGTTAAATCACATAAATGTTATGTTAAATCAAGTATATTAAACTTTTTACATTCTTATGAAATTATAGTATATTTTATTTCTTACACATCCCTTCCGGTCGCCTCAGCTTCTGAATCCAATCTTGAACGTTCAGTTAGACATTCACAAATTCACTTCTCTTTCAAGTTCCAATAAGATTGTTATGCTGATTTAGCAAACCAACGCCTTAAGCCACTCAGCCATACCTCCAAGTTTTTGATCGTTTCTCAAAATGCAGGACATAGTGGCATGCTTTAGGCTTCAAGTCTTTAGTAGTTTTTTAATTATAGATAGCTAGCTTTTAGGAAAATTCTAAATAACCCAAGACAGCTTATAGGAAAAATCAATTGATCATAATCAATGTTATATATATATATCATCATTACTGCTAATATTTTCGTAATCTCGGGTTGTATTTATTTGAGACAACCCGACAATACATTTGGTGCTTTCTTACCAAACCGATAGAGGGGGACCTTTATTATCGTTTATAAAACTTAACGTTTGAGTATAAGAAGAATGGAACTACATATATATATTTGCCCATTAATTATCATCATTCAATTCAACTTTTACTACGAGTATATTCTTTTTAACGGCAACTTAATATTAACAATATTCATTAATATACATCGGCAGGAGAGTAGAACATATGAAACACCAACGTACAGAACTTGAAGCGAGACAATGAACAGAACCAAAACTACCTAAAGCCTCTAAAACCAAACCTACCTAAAATCTCCAAAACGGAACACACAATTTAAAATGAAGCGTAACTAACACAAACCCCTAGCCCAATTCCTCAAAAACTATTGATTAAGAGCAAGAAGCTCTTAATACCCTTTAATTGTTGGGTGCAAACACATGTACTACATCAGAAAATACAAGAAATAGATGTCTACATATATACTCATGGACAAATTAATCTCTTTATCACCAATTGATTTTAAAATGAAATCTCATAGGGCTTATACGTTAGATATGTTGTTGGGCTAAATTATCGGTCATAACAAGTGGTATCAGGGGGTATCAGAGCTACGGTTGTAGCCTGGAATTGATATATATAAAACTCATATTAGCACATGCTTGATCATATGAAACATTATTGCATGCTTGTTCATATGAAACATTTAAATCCTTTTTTAAGTGGAAAAATATGATGCGATGTTCACATCGATCGCATTATGATAATAATACTATGCTAGCTATGTTGTGTGGATAGAATTTCTTCAAGAGAAAATAACTATATTTCACCTCATATATTTTAATTTGAATAAAATCTTAAAAAATATCTATTTTGATCAAGAATTTCGCTACATCACATCAATTGTAGTGTTATTTTTTTTAGATTGAGCATTTAAGCGAATTACTAGCCTTTTTATAGTTGGAACGAATTCCTATGCATTTGAGCGAATTTCTTGTCATTTAAGCGAATTATGGCTATTTTTGAAACATAAGAGGGAATTCTATGTATTATTAACTTTTGTGAACTAGCAACCAATTTATACATTACAATTCGCTACAAGGTTGATGTGATGGAGCGAAATTCTTAATCAGATTGGATATAGTTCAAGATTGTGTACATAATTGAACATAGAAGGTTAAAAAGGACCATTTTCATAATTTTTTTCTTTCTTCAATTTACCATCACTGTACTATTACTATTACTATTACTATTACTATTTGAGTATATGATAAAGAAAGCTCTCGTTAACTTGAGCTTCCGACTCCGCCCTGATTATATAAATCAATAATTTACATAAATATATACCTTAAATAGTCGAACTTGTTGTAAAAGTAAAAAACAATGAACAAGATACAGGGAAAAGAGAATGAAGAATTATCTTATTCATCTCACCAAGGAGGTATATATATAGTTATAAGATGGAGTAATCTACAAGTAAGAAATAGTCTCCTAATATAATAGAATCTCTAACTAATATAACAGATATGGACATCCATTCCATATTTATCCATAACACTCCCCCTTGGATGTCCATTGTAAAAAGATTATGCCTCGTTAAAACCTTACTAGATAAAACCCGAAGGAACAAAAATCTAGTGAAGGAAAAAGAGTACATAATTCTTTCAATACGCTTGGGGATGTTGCCTCATTAAAAACCTTGCTAGAAAAACCCAGTGGGACAAAATCATAGTCAAGGGAAAAAGAGTGCAATGCGTATTTTCTCCCCCTGATGAGCACATCACTTGATCTCATCACTTGTACAAACTTGTTGATGGCTAATATCATCACATTCTACTCTTTCTTAATCCATGAGTAAATTATCACGTTCACAAAATAAGTCATGGCTCTATCACCATCGATGTATCAATCCTTACGTGTTAGCAACACAACAAATACCTTTAAAAAGAAACAACTTATATCTCGCCAACAAAAGTTGTGTCATATGACTAGTTATAAATCTCAATGCCCAATGAAAATTTTAATACTATATTTCTTGATCACTAATTTCTTTGTCATCCTTCGGGGGTCGAAAGGAATCAAATAATCACAACCATAGAAGAGCTTAGTAAATCTCATTTGCCCATAAAATCTTCTTTGCACTTCTTATATAGATTTCTTTGTGCACAAATATTTATCACTATGATGGTTAATTCTTAACCAACGATAAAAATCCTGTCTTTACATTCGTTCATTTCAATTTATTTTTCAAGCATTTAATTGCCTTTGGAAGCTCCCAAATGTATAGGTAAACATAATCATAATGGATGTACATTCAAACATCTTTCTAAAATGTAAAGGCAAACATAATCATTTTTCATAGCATACTCTATCAAGAAATATTCAGCGGGGCTATCTTATCACTAGCCCAATTAATCAATATAAACGATATAAGGACTTACAAAGTTTTATCAACTCGTGTTCTCGAGAACATTGCTTTCTATCATAAGATCTTTTAAATCGTGAAACATGCTTTATGCATTTCATATCTTTCACGGAGTTTCAATAGTATACGAGCTCTCATAACATCCAATAGACGCGATCTCTTTTATTACCAGACCTTTTAGAAAATCAATAAGACAGTTGCATCCACCAATCAAAAATATCTCCTCATATATAAATATCGGTCTTCGCAAAGAATCTTTTTATCACCAATCTTGCCTTATATCTCATAATTTCACACTCATTGGACTTTTAAAGACCGAATTATATACAATATAGTTTACACCTCACGTGTATAGAGTTTAAGAGTAATAATCTTACATCAAGATATTTCACTTTTCATAACTTTCTTGCGTCTTTTCATATTAGCCAATAATTTCCACATATGCACTTCTTGGCATCAATACTTTTACGATCCTCGTTAACGACATATAGCGCTACATTATACAAAAATATAAACGACGTCGATTTCATGCATTCGATTCCACACTTTTTGAGACACGATATGGATTACTAATATTCTTTTACTATTGCGTTTTCACTTTTAGGGTACCCAAGGTTCATCTAGAACCTTCATGTCTAGTGTCTCTTTATCAAACTCTCATGGGGTCTTAATTACCTCGATTTGACCATCTAAATATCATGCTCCCTTTTTACTTCGAGGATTTTATTTGGAATCGATTCATCTACCACTTTCCATGTGCCATGGACTTATTACCATTATTCATCGGAGCATGAGCAGCTTATATAGGTGACTTAGTCACTCAATTTTGGTCATCGAATGTGTCTGGCAATTAATAAATTTGAATTATCATTTGAAACATTAAGTTCTTATTTTTCACTATGAGGATCAATATTGTATTGTGATAATTCCAATTTAAGCTGCTTATCCCCTCCCCATACATATTCTCAACATTTTTCACATCTAAACATTTTGCATTGTGGTGGAGCAACTAAAATATATATTGCACAAACAAAACTCTTAAGATGTGATATATCTTTTTCTTGACCAAATAATAGTTGTCGTGGGGAATAATCATAATTTTGTTGGCCCGATGCGAATTTATATTATTCCATTTATAAAAACATGGCCCCAAAACCTTTGATTATAATTTTGCTCTCATCATAGTCATTGCTTTGCAAGCAATTAAATACTATATATAAGCGTCTCGACAAAAGTAATCTATGTATGAACTAATAGATGTTCAACATTTATTACAATCAACCGAATACACTTAACACGAGTTTTATTCACCGACATTGCCAAAACTAATATGATAATTAGAATACGTGCTCGCAATCTCACTAGGCGAGTCACTTCATCATGCAAACTCTAGGTTGCAATTCCATGACCATTTAGACGATGCATCGATTTAAAACTCTAAATGGTCTACTATGGGGATATATAGGCATACATATATCCCTTTTATCATATCCAGAATATTAAGGAATTCAATTCCAAATTTAGTCGGTAATGATTAACTTTCTTTGAGAGCATTTTATATACACGATTTCGCATCATCATTGACTCGGGATGGTCTAACCGGTCATGCCAATCAGTATAATAATCAAGATCCGGAAAACATTAAGGTTATGACTATATATGCTTCGATTGCATCTCTCTCAATATAAGTTAGTGCATGCATCATTACTTTATGTTGATCTTTCTTCGATGCATGCATCATCATCATGATCACTTATATGTTTCGTAAAGCAAGTGATCTATATATATAACTATTCACCGGTTATCATAAAATAATAATACAAAAATAGATAGGCACGCACATATGTAAAATACGTTTTGCATAACAACAAGTGTGACATGCATATAATAATATCATTACTCTTGTATGACACCTTTTTCTTTTTCACTTCTTAGTTATTATCACTTTAAATGGTCGTACCACTAAAATCATAGTGTACACTTCTTTAATCCTATTAGTGATGATTCTAATAAATATCACATTCACTAGTATAGTATAATGATCTTCATTAACACTACCTTTGCTCAACCACTAGCAATCATAAACAGCTATCTACACTTAGTAACCTTTTGATACTATTCATCACAGATCATTTTACATAAAAGACTATAGGCATATTTCAGCATCATGAACTTGTCATTTTTGCTCGGTCACAGGAAATCATAAACTCAAACTTGTTCTTAATGTACATGTTATATATAAAGGTTGAGAAGGGATCATATGACCAAGTTAAACCAATATATCAATTTATAATATATCATGAGCTTAAGGGTGTATCACGACTTCTGTCAAGTATATTTCAAATATACAAGCATATCTTTTATTGTGAATTAATCATGTCTATATTCATATCTAAAATCTTAGCGCATCTATAGTCCCTTCTAGTCAAACCCACAAGTCAAATACATATGATCGTATGCTAGCATAAAAGCATAATAATAATAATAATCATCAAAATAAACGACTAAATCAAACATAATATGCATAGCAAGAAGAAATAAATACTCAAAAAATAATGCTAATTAACTCTGCAAGGCTTCTCAGTGCTATATATTCAAAAAGGATACGGAGTATTTAAAATCAATTTGTCAATCCATATATGAGAAATATAATAGCCTAGGAACATATATCGTATCATAATTATAGTTTGACTTACTCCGTATTACTTATTAATGTATATATACATGACATAAGTACGTTCAACTATGCTCGGTCGAAGTCCCAGAACATATGCAATTTCCATTTGTAGAGTTACTAATTGATACACCTTTCAAGCGCACCGATTTCTAACCTTTAATATTGACACTTCAATTATATATTATATATTATATTTAAGTGGTGTTAATCGAGCAATAAATCTTATTTCACAATGAGGACTTCTATCTAATAAACATGAATTGTCCTTTAACTCTTGATCTCTTGTACTAATAAAGCACTAACAACAATCTTGGTAGTTTTCATCCGATTAACTACAAATATATTTATGATTGATCCTAGATTGTGGTATATTAAAAGACTATTTTATATATTAACTTAATAATGTAGACATTCTTCTTCGTCACATAAGTTACATTAGAGATTGTGATGATCTTTATGAAGATAAGCTAAATCACCCAATTATATTCGTATCATATCTCAAGGATAAAATAAAAATAAAAAATGAATATGCATATGCATATTATTATTTGGCCAACAATCATAAATATATTGACCTATATATAGATGTTCCAAATTATATAAGTCATATCGCACACATATATATAAAAGAAAATTTAAATTAACCATATACAAATTTTTATATGTATAGGTATCAAAACCGGTATCTATAAATTTTATGAGCATTTACGCTTAATCAAGATGTTTATAAGATGACAAAAATATAGACCTAAGCATAGCAAGCAAATAACACATAAAAATATGTCACACTATGTATTAATAATAACTTTCCAAATTATCTTATTGATTTCAGCCACATTACTCAACGTACAATAGGTCTTTACAAAACAATCTTCAAACATGAATAAAATCTTAAAAATCATAACATAGTTTAACACGTACCTTTTCCTCGTTTAAATTTTTTACTACGATCATACAATCAATTTGTCCATGAAATTATTTATCACATTCAACAACCTTTTACGTAATGAAGCAATTCATGAGTAATTTGTACTATAATTTATGTTGATACAGACCGCTATACAAAATTATCAAGAATACAAATCCTACCACTACAACAATAGAAGTCACATGGTCAAAATTAATATAATATACAGGTTTGAAGAACACAATCAACTAATTAATACTCCCCTACGGCTTACGAACTCATACATACCATCAATTAATAGCAATAGTCCATTTATATTTACGACTTAACCAATGAATACTAATTCTACTCATATATATCGATCAACAAATTGTTAAAGGAACATTGGTGATTATTATAAAGATTTCAAGTAATATTGATCACGTTAATTTGCAGTCATATCAAAATTATAGATGCAATATAACATATCATACAATAAACCAATTGATATATGAGATTGAACATAAAATAAGTTAATGTTCAAGATTTACCGCTTACAATCCATGATTATATCTTAAAATTTTATAAAATTGTTACTTAAAATCAAATTCATCAAATAAACAAGTGGACCATCTGTAAAAACGTGGATCTATATGAACTTGGGCACTTGGCAGAAGACCAAATACATACATAGTATATGTTTATTGACCATTATCACATAAAGTATTATCCTATATTTACGATAAACGATATTATGAAGTATATCAAATCCAAACCATAAAAATTAACGAAAGATATAATGGAACGTATGTACCTTAAATTAACGAAGATTTTAGGCCGTAGTTCAAAGCTAATCTCCGAAACTTCGAAATCGAAATTAGGTTAGAGACTCGTGCTGATAACGTGTTGTAAAAGTAAAAAACAATGAACAAGATACAGGGAAAAGAGAATGAAGAATTATCTTATTCATCTCACCAAGGAGGTATATATATAGTTATAAGATGGAGTAATCTACAAGTAAGAAATAGTCTCCTAATATAATAGAATCTCTAACTAATATAACAGATATAGACATCCATTCCATATTTATCCATAACAGAACTTATTTTATATTTTATATATTGTCAATATTTTATGGCCGGTGTTTCTTATCTATGTGGACGATGTTTTCTTGGAATATTAATGTACAGTTAATAATATGTCCATTTGAATATTTGTGGAACACACATGTTAAAAAAAAAAGAGAGACAACAAAATTACTAGTATAGAAATCACGTACTTTTGACATGTGTTTGAAGAAAAAAAGGAAAAAGGGTAATATGACTAACTTTTGGGTTTCAATTAGTTTGACTGTTAGGGTGTGAACGCAAATCAGTGGGGTTGCGTTTGTACAAAAACTACAGTAACATTATTTTATAATAAAAATATAAATTAAACAAGAAAATCAGATCGGTTGGTGAAAATCGTGATCTTAATTAATAAATATATAGAATATCGGCAAACAAAAAGAAAACCTACTTAATAAAGATCACAACTAATCTTGAAGATTTGCAAAAATGGATAAACTTAATCATATAACGTTCTCTTTACAGCAAGGTGACAATAATACAGTGGATCATGACCAACCTTATTTGATTTCTTTCCAACAACAAGATCATACACCTGATCTTCATGATCAACATGTTTCCATGGTGGATCCAGGCATGGGTACAAGTAGTATGAATATTCCTGAAAGTAGTACAAGGAAAAAGTCTGGAAACCGCCGGCCATCGAGTTCTTCCAATTTGGGTGGTGGTGGACCTGGTGGTGGTGGTGAAGATGACCAAACACAAAAGAAATTAATGGTTCACAGAGAAATCGAAAAGCAACGTAGACAAGAAATGTCTAAACTTTATGCTTCACTTAGGGATTTACTTCCTCTTGAATTTGTGAAGGTAAACATTTTTATTAACCTTTTCTCTTTCAGTCTAGTTAAGTGCGAAATCATAATCCTAATAGTTTTATTGTTTGTAACTAGGCCGGATGAACTAGCTAGCTAGTTTTAATGCTTTCTTTAAAATGTACTTTTTATTTTTTGTAATAAGTGTTTAATCATGAAAATGGTTATTTAAGGATTTTGTTGGAACTAACCCTAGAAGATCTACTCTTGATGTAATTATATAGGGGAACCGTTCGATATCAGATCACATGCATCAGGCAGTGGATTACATCAAACAAATGGAAGAAAATGTTAAAGGTCTAAGTATGAAGAGGGATCAGCTCAAGAGATTATCAGACATTAATGGAAGTTACCTCCCTAATACTGTCTCAGTCAACTTTTGCAATGGGGGAGTCGAGATTGTGATCAATAGTTGCTCGATTGAGGACGGGTTCAGTCTTTCAGGAGTAATTAGCACTCTTCTGGAAGAAGGTCTTAATGTTACAAGCTGCGTTTTAACCAAAGTAAATGGTCGATTAATTCACTCTATTCAGTCTGAGGTAGCATGTACATAACATTATTTTTTAGATAGATATTAAGTTAGCAGTCGATAAAGATTAATTTCTTATAAGTAATTATCTATTAACTAACCCTAAAATATTCATGGATTCTTCTTGCAGGCAGCTGATATACCGTTGATTGATCTATCAAGGTTGCAGCAAAGACTAGTCTTCATGGCTAATACTCAGATCAATTAAGAAAGTTCAGATACCCTCTTCTGCATTAGTTTGTAGATGTAAGCCACAATTATTTATGTCTTTGTTGGTTTAGTTTGTACCATGACATGATCTGAAGGTGAATCTATATATTAAGCTTTACTGCATGTAGTGTCTTCTTGAGTTTTCTTATATTCTTCTGAAAATGTTTATGTTTACCATATATGCTTACAATTAGGTAACATCATGGTTTGCATTGGTTTGTTCTTGGTAAATAGTTAGTGAAAATTTTGAAGAGCATGAATTATAACCGTCGTTTTCGTCAGCTATTATTAGGCATTGATCTAGCTACACGAGTCTGCAATACGTATTGCAGAGAAGATTAGTCACGTACCGTCGAAAATCACATGGCAAAATTCAGATTAAGATTACATTTACAACCTAAAAACTAGCTAGTAGATGATGAGAACACAGTTTCCGATATTCTTCACTAGTTCTTCTGAAAAAGTTTCAAAGGTTAGTTTATATAAGCTTGTCTTTATCGCCATGAATATCATATATCTTGCAATAATTATACCATGTTTCGATCACTGCTATGTTGTTTAACATGTTGCACTTTCCATTTTTATATATGCTTGGTTGGTTTAAATACCTTTCTAGTCGAAAATAATTAATATGGTTGGACTCAAGAATTTTCAGCTGATGAATTAGGTGTGTTGGATGTTTAGCATTCATGGTTAAATAGTTTAGGAAGCTAATTGTAATTTGGTTCAAGGTTTAGTTGAATAGTATTAGGATTAAGATATGTTTCCTTATTCAAGTAGGATTAGAATTTTTTACCCCTCATTTCTATAAAAAGGAGGTGGGGGTGAGACTAAATATTTTGTACATTCTTTCGTTACATTTGAGCATTGTGTAGTTTATTTGAGTCATTATTCCGTTCTAGCTTTATATTTTGTTGGTTTTCTTTCAACAATTGGTATTAGAGGTATTCAATCGCAACAAGTAGTATCCTCTCTTTTTGGTTCGTCGGATCCTGTGCAGCGTTCGAAGAATTGTCACTGCGGATTCGTTAAACGTTGCATAGAAGAGTGACTCTACCAATGCGGTTTCTTGGAGTAGATTAGTATTTCCATTTAGAGTGACTCTGCCAATGCAGTTTCTTGGAGTTCGAGGGTGGATATTTTTCTTTCTGGTGGTTCTAGTCGTTTCATTGTTCATATTCCCAGGGAAAATAATTCAGAAGCTAATAAATTGTTGAAAGAGAGTGTCGATCGTGATGGTCCTCTTGTGGTATGGTATCCCAATGGTTAAGTGCTCTATATATTTGGTGGTGTTTATGTTTTCTTGTATGTGAGGGGATTGAGTTAGCTTCTTGTTCTTATGCTTTTGTTCTCATGGTTGTAATATCTCGACTGTTATAGTGTTCTTTATATAATGAGCATTCTATTTAAATAAAAAAAAATGAAGAATGGTAGCTGAACCCTGAGGGTGTCTCAATCGAGGTATGTGTAGGAAATTATGGGTTATTACATAACGAAGAATGGCGGTTCGTTATTTATGCCATTAGGAGCACTCTAGCTTCATGGTTTCGTTGAAGGATTCCCTTGAATATGACTGGGATGTAGAAAAGATGAGTAAGGGTACACATGTGAATGCAGTAGGGAACTTGATGGTATGTGTTAGACCGAACTTTGTGTGCATGGTGAGTTTTCTAAAAGCCTCTAGAGAGGTGGGTCTAGTGCATGGACGAGATCAAGGCGAACACGATAACGTTAACGGTTTTAAGTACCCTGACGAGGGTAGGTTGAAGACCAGGTATGTGTTTATGGTAAAGCGATGTGCGGTTCAGCACATTGGCTACTATAGACGCAGAGTATGTGGTGTTTATGGAGGATGTGAAGGAGACTATTTGGCTAAAGGAACTCTTAAGAGAGTTAGGAGCGGATATAAGGTTACAATGCATGGTTATAAAAGGTGGTCGGGTTCGAGGTTCCAGCATTGTTTGAAGATGCTGCGTATTGAAGATGGTTAACTATGATACTAAGGTGGAAATTGTTGGATATTTAGTATTCATAGTTAAATAGTTTAGGAGTTAATTGTAATTTAGTTCAAAGTTTAGTTGTATAGTATTAGGATTATGATATGTTTCCTTATTCAAGTAGGATTAGGATTCTTTTCCCCTCACCTATATAAAAAAGGATGTGAGGTAAATTTTTTGTACATTCTTTCTTTGCCATTGCTCGTTAATAAAACGTTGCGCTTGAGCATCTTGTGTGGTTTCTTTGAGTCATTATTCTGTATTAGCTTTCAAGGGTTATTGGTTTTCTTCCAACGTGGTATGTATCTATTGTTGTATATATTTGTTTAGACTCATGTTGTTTGAAGAATGGTTCGTAACACCTTCTCGTGTTATAGAACATGACAAATATATATATAATTCAACATAAATAATAATACACAATATGTAAAGATATAACCTGATAACATTACGTTGGTAAAACATCTTCAATGAGTCTTGCACGGGAAGAGATTCCATGTCCTTAAAAGGTGTTTACGTGCTTGATTCGCTGCAAGCCTCATGCGTAACGACCCCAGGATTAATGCAGACTCGTGTTGCAATTTGTCAGCGAACAAATGCAACTCAATGACAATGGCGGTAGCATAAACTTGAGTTTGAAAGCCTCAAAACGCAGCAGCCCTCTCATGGGTTTATGTGAGTGTTTTTGTGTATTTCTCTATATATCAATGACTACCATTTGGCATCATATTATAGAACAAAGATATGGAACATATAGCCAAAGATAGGGGATCATGGGTTGGTGGTTGCAACCATGAATTGCCATCCAAACACCCCACTCTCCTCTTTTATTGGTTGACTATGTATGCTACTACACACACTCATATACTTGTATGGTTGCTGCTTTATGAGCTTGTACTACAAGATCCTTTAGTTGCATAATTGGTCACCACATAGACAACTTGTACATTATGCATTAAACTTGCCAAACTCATTTATTAATTCCAACATTCCCCCACCAGGTTGGTAAGTTTTATGCTACTCTGATGGGTTATGTCACGAATGTGTCACTAAGATTAAGCCTCGTATGTTCAAAGTATGCAAAATGAAGTCGATTCAAATGGTGTCCGAATATTAAACCCCGAATCATTAGATTTATGGTTTCCGAAGAATTAAACCAAAATCTTGTGACTTCATTCACACACTTCTATACATTTTCCATCGTAAACATCACATTCTCTCTCTGAGCGCGAATATGACCATGCGCTAAAATCCTGATTCATAACCCTCTAAGAGAGAAACCATGCGCAACTCTCTATTCAAGGCGGCACCACCTTTAGGTTATATACAGTGTTTTGAAAATCGATTTTTTTAGTGAATCGGATTTCCAACCGATCTCGGTTTAATTCGGTCGAACCGAGGTCCTGTCCGGTCGAACCGGAAAATTTACACCATATACATTGAACCGGAAAGCTTGCCGATTCCGGTTTAACCGGTTGAATCGGCCGAGTTAAACCGGTTTTTAAAACACTGGTTATATAAGCAAAGCTTTTCAATAATTAATGTCTTCATTGCTAAGACACCTCAATAGCTTTGTTAAGAGGATAACCTCAACCTTTTCTCGGCAACGCCGTACTATCTTAATTTCACATGGATTAATATCAATGATAGTACCTTCTATCCGATAATGACTTGTTATTACCTATTAAACCCAAGAGATAAGAGCACTAAATTTGGTTTGGGTTGCCATCACCAGCCGATTCAAGTATGGTTTCAGATCCATGCCTCAAATTAATCCTCAATAAGTCTCTCTTTAGAGGCTTAAAGGAATATGCGACAAGTCACCTAACTCATGTCGGTCACATAACAAACACTCACTAATTCTCTCGTCAGAGGCATGGTTGTGTCAAAGTCAAGTTAATTTCTAGATCACTTGACAAACATTTCATTAATGGCCATTCACAAATATGTCTACTCTGATGGGTTATGTCACGAAGGTGTCACTAAGATTAAACCCCGTATGTTCAAAGTATGCAAAGTGAAGTCGATTCAAATGGTGTCCGAATATTAAACCCCGAATCATTAGATTTATGGTTTCCGAAGAATTAAACCAAAATCTTGTGACTTCATTCACACACTTCTATACATTTCCCATCGTAACCATCACATTCTCTCTCTGAGCGCGAATATAGCCATGCGCTAAAATCCTGATTCATAACCCTCTAAGAGAGAAACCATGCACAACTCTCTATTCAAGGTGGCACCACCTTTAGGTTATATAGGCAAAGCTTTTCAATAATTAATGTCTTCGTTGCTAAGACGCCTCAATAGCTTTGTTAAGAGGATAACCTCAACCTTTTCTCGGCAACGCCGTACTATCTTAATTTCACATGGATCAATATCGATGATAGTACCTTCTGTCAGATAATGACTTGTTATTACCCATTGAACCCAAGAGATAGGAGCACTAAATATGGGTCGGGTTGCCATCACCAACCGATTCAAGGGTGGTTTCAGATTCATGCCTCAAATTAATCCTCAATAAGTCTCTCGTCAGAGGCTTAAAGGGATATCCGACAAGTCACCTAACTCATGTCGGTCACATAACAAACACTCACTAATTCTCTCGTCAGAGGCATAGTAGTGTCAAAGTCAAATTTCTAGATCACTTGACAAACATTTCATTAATGGTCATTCACAAATAGTGTCAAAGTCAAGTTTCTAGATCACTTGACAAACATTTCATTAATGGTCATTCACAAATATGTCTACATATTCCATCACAATGGAATTTGATAATCAACTGTTTTCAACCTCCTCGTTTGCCACAGTTTAGGCTATACTCCATTTTCTTCTTTCTAATTAAAGCAGCAACTTATAGTTTTATCACCAAAACTTCAACAACGTGTGAATCTCAAGTGAATCAAAAGCATCGTCTTTTGATTTCAACAAATGTGACATAAGTATAGCAACACAATTGAACTCACATAAGATATTTCATTCCTACATGAATGAATGAATTTTCCAATAATTCTAGCAAAACATTTATTAAAATGTGTATCATCACGTTACTCATCGAAAGTACGTTTGCAACGGTATTAATTTGAAGATAAATTTAAACAAAAAAACTGAATAAACAAAATTACTCCGTTGAAATTAAATATAACAGAACGGACAACTTAAAAAGTAAAACTTTAAGTGACAATCTTAATGTCAAAGTCACACTTTGCTGGACACCACTTTGTTCACATATGAGTTCATGTTTAGCAATTTTACTTATAAAGTTTCTACATAAACTTTATATTATTTTGAGCAACACATTTGTCGAGAACTCCATGTATCTCAACATTCAAATTATGGATAAAATAAATAAGCAAATCACAAAGTTTACTTATTTTCATCAGTCGGTAATGTGGTCCGCAAATGGATTCGACTCCACATCGTTCCCGGCTTTCACAATACTAATAATAGAATTATCCAACAACTGTTACACTTTAAAACTACAAATGTATTAAGAAAACTATATATTGTCCAATTAAATAACCAAAATTATGATATCTTCTTCGCGAGATTCAGTTTGATACATCTCGTCTTATAGTCATCAAAAAACAACTTGGAGTTTTAATACATATATCTACAGCCCAATATATGAAAATTATGTAATATGGGGTTTAATTAATAAATAAATAAAAAAAAAAAAAATAGTGAAGAAGTGGTCTACTTAAATCCTCAAAGATAGGAAGTCACATATGATAAAAAATCAAACCACCCACGTAGCCAACACCCAACTTCTGTTTGTTATTATGCATTACAGATTTGTACCTTATGCCAACTCTATTGAACAAGTTTATATAATCTTTTCGAAAGTTTCACAAAAAGGCTTCAACCAATTAATTGACCCCCACCAATTCTTTTCATTCAAACTAAATATATCTCGTGAATGTAAAATTTATCAAAAATGTCTCATCTCGTTCTCTCAATTTCAAAGATAATTGTAGCACAATACAATTAACATAATTCTATAAACAACATGGTTTTTCAAAAACGGTTCTCTAATAAATTTAAGCATCCCTCAAATCAAATTGGGTTTCAACATAAACCTTTATAAATTGTTCAAACACCTTTTAAGATTGTTGTATATATTTGGTTAGACTCATGTTGTTTAAAGAATGGTTCGTAACACCTTCTCGTGTTATAGAACATGACAAATATATAATTCAACATAATTAATAATATTAACATAATATGTAAAGATATAACCTGATAACATTACGTTGGTAAAACATCTTTAATGAGTCTTGCACGGGAAGAGATTCCATGTCCTTAAAAGGTGTTTACACGCTTGATTCGCTGCAAGCCTCATGCGTAACGACCCTAGGAATAATGCAGACTCGTGTTGCAATTTGTCAGCGAACAAATGCAACTCAATGACAATGGCGGTAGCATAAACTTGAGTTTGAAAGCCTCAAAACGCAGCAACGCCCTCTCATGGGTTTATGTGAGTGTTTTTGTGTATTTCTCTATATGTCAATGACTACCATTTGGCATCAATAATTTATACAACAAAGATATGGAACATATAGCCAAAGATAGGGGATCATGGGTTGGTGGTTGCAACCATAAATTGCCATCCAAACATACCACTCTCCTCTTTTATTGGTTGACTATTTATGCCACTACACACACTCATATACTTGTATGGTTGCTGCTTTGTGAGCTTGTACTACAAGGTCCTTTAGTTGCATAATTGGTCACCACATAGACAACTTGTACATTATGCATTAAACTTGCCAAACTCATTTATTAATTCCAACATCTATGCATAGCGATATTGGATTCAAGTCATGAGACGTACTCATTATAGGTGTTTTGATTGCACGAAGATTTAAGATCAATTTATATATGCTTTAAATTTCTACGCGCAGTTCAAATAGTATGTTGCACTTACTGGTTTTTGGTGCAAAGCATACAACTTAGGACTAAACGATTCTTAGAGGTTGAGATTAAACGTGTGTTTAATTGCATATCTTTCTTATATACTAATTGGCTATCCCCTAACCTATGTGGATGAATTCTACAAACAAGAATGTGATGTGGCATCATTTAGTTAATTCTTGAAAGTTAGCTATGCCGAAAGATTAAATTTGTCAAATGCATTATTATTATAATTAATTAATTAATAATTCAATCAAATAAAATATATTAATATTAATATTGTCATTAAAAGGACTTTTCATATGGTACCAATATAAATGGTCTATTTGATAATTATTATACTAATAAATTTCTTATAATTTTAATCCTTTTTAATGAATTTATTTTTATTTACTATATCATTTTGCTTTTCTAATATTTCATCCAAGGGTAACTTATTTAGTATATAGGCATTTGGTTTCTAAATAGTTTCAATTGAACTCTTACAGATTCTATGAAATTTTTCAAAGGTGATTATGGATTTGAACTCAATATCATGATTAGTCCTGTCTCAACTTTGGGTGATTTTGGACTTTTAAAAGTATTTGTTAGGTAATCATGGACATGTTACACTTTTTGAATGGGCTTGAATGGACTAAACACACAAACACAATGGGTCCATCTGGGCATAGTCTAAAAATTAAATGGGTAAATTGGACGTTTCTTCTCATTCCAAAGTTCATTGAAACCCTAATTAACAAATCATAACCTCAATCTCCGGCTCTCCCCCGCCGTCGACCACCACTGTCCTCCGCCGTGCATACATGCATATTCTATTTCACAGTAGCAATATCTCACTTTCTATCTCTATACACACGAAATCTCTATCTCTATGAACAAACGCAATGGAGAAGGTTCCAAACGCTTCTTCTCACCGGAATCTTTGCCGTCAGTGACGACAACTTCTCACCGCCGGTGAACTCTGAAACCACCATTTCACCTCTGAATAATGAACAATCAATCATTCCGTCACTCCACTACCCGTACAATTACTTACACTCAAAAAATCAAAAATCGAACATTTATTCAGCTTCAATCAAGCAATGTTCTTCACTAATCACTCACTGAATCTCCAATCACTCGAACGGCAACAATTAATTTCACTAACGAACTTCCATTTTAAACCGAATTACTTCAAACCGTCACCACCGCCGCCGTTTCCGCCACTGCAACGGTTCGAATCTCCGGCGAAGATATTGTACACCAAAAGAGCACGTAAAAAATGAAAAAATGAAAAAATTATACCAACAAATCAAATCCTCAAAAAGAGAAAGTGAGGAGAGATGATGGTTGAATGAGAGGGATGAAGGTCTGATAGAGGTGGTGGTGGTGGCCCGATGCAAATATGATTACATATAGTTTTGGATTTTTCTTATATAAGAAAAAATGAAAAAAATTCATATTTGCCCCGTTTAGACCCGCACCCGTTTAGATCCGTACCCGTTTAAACCCGCGTCCGGTTAGATCCGAGTCCATTGTTACCCGAACCTATTTTTACCCAATAGCCCAAACCCACCCACCCGCCCGTATTGCCAGCTATAATCATGATGTTGCCGTTCTCATTAACTCGAAATATTTGAATTATGAGAGGGACATATATATTTTACTCCTAATTATTGGAGAGCTTTGTATTGATGTCTAAGAGAATGAGTCATAAATAGTTTTGATATATACTGTAGACCTTTAATTTAAGGTAGAAATACATATATATTAGTTATAGGTTATAAGATCATATATGCAAACACATCTAACATGTGCATCTACATATACATATTCAGTATCTATATACAAAATATAAAAAAATCATACTTAATGGACAAAATTACACGGTTCGTCCCTGTGGTTTGCCCAAAATTACACTGGTCGTCCCTGCAACTTTTTTTTGGCATTGGTCATCCCTGTCATTGCACATTGTTTTACTCGCAGTCCCTCTTCCTAACGGGCATTAGTTGAGTCCGTTAAATCATGACATGTGCAAAGCATTTGAGGGCATGTTAGTAATTTATCATCCCTTTTTCCATTTAATTCAGATTAATAGTTTTATTTAATTCATATTTTCTTTAGAGTTGACTGAGACCCAATTCCAAGCCATGGGCTCACACCACTACCACTCCACCGCCGCCACTGTGCTCCACCTAGATCCGGCTCACACGACCATCACCGCACCACAGTATCTATCAACTATACGGAGTATATACACAAAAATAAAATAGAAACTATGCATACAAAATTTCATATCTATCAACTATCATCACAAAAAAAAACCCAATAAAAAGTCAAAAGATTTTGTTAAATCTAGGCATGGATTACTATCGCCGGCCACTCTCATCACAAACAATTTCATCTTATGATCTCGCCACCGAATCCACCGGATCTTTCTTCGATGATTGAAGCACAAGTTTAGGCACACTTATGGGAGTCGCATCTACTTTTCCGACCATCACATTCTGCGTTCCGTCACAACGGAGCTCCGTCACTCCGTGATCGATCTCCACCGTAGACGGAAACTCCGCTATCCGGCGTCTTCGATGGAGAAACAACGATAACAAAACAGTCTCAATTTTTAGATATGATTTAAGAGCGAGGGCGGAAACGGATACGGCTGCGGCAATGGTCGAGTTTTATCGCCGCAGCAACGGATGGACCGTGAAACAGATCTGAAATAAGGGATTTGATTCCGTCTCCTTCTCCGACCAAAATACAGATCCGGCTATCGGTCTTCTTCTCCGGCCATCGTTCACCTTCTCCGGCCTCCGGTCACCTTCTTCTCCGGTTGCTACAGTTAAATTAACTTACATGGATTTGAAAACTAGTGTTATTTTTTAGATCTTGATTTAACAATTGCTAGTTAATGATGGTGTTTTTTAGATGGATATAAAACGGAAACGGAAACGGAAACGTGTACAATGTTAATGAGTTTTGAATAAATTCGGGGAAAGTTTAAAAGCAATTTAGGGGAAGGTATTTGCTGTATGTTGTTGGTGATACCGTGATACGATGATGAAGATTGTACATCTATTATGTTTTCTAAATATAAAATTGAAAAAGAAAAGAATTAAAAGAATAAAGAGTTAATAGAAAAAAATAAAAAGATGAAACAAATGTGGTCCTGTGGTATTTTTATCTAAATGAAATGACAAGTATGCCCTCAAATGCTTTGCACATGTCATGATTTAACGGACTCAACTAATGCCCGTTAGGAAGAGGGACTGCGAGTGAAACAATGTGCAATGACAGGGACGACCAATGCCAAAAAAAAGTTGCAGGGATGACCAGTGTAATTTTGGGCAAACCACAGGGACGAACCGTGTAATTTTGTCTACTTAATGAGTTATTATCAATTTAATATTAGAGTATAGGGGTAGGGTTCAAATGAGACTAGGAATTTGTGTGAGAATGAGGGAACCAATGATATCAAGCCATGTGTACAAAGAGAATGTTCCACATGTACAAAACCCATTTACCCCAAACATCAATTATCTCACAAACGACAAATCCAAAAATTATGAAAATTGCACCATTAAATTCAGCGTTTTTCCTCTTCGATTTGCCGTCCCTCAAGGCATACTTTCGATGAATTTTTTTTTTTTCATTTTTTTGATGGGTTTCACATTTACTAACACATGTGTTACAGTGTTGCGTTTAGGGTTTAGGGGTTAGGGTTTGAGGTTTGGGGTTTCGGGGAGAAACCCAAAACCTCAAACCCTAAATCCTAACCCCTAAACCCAAACCCTAAACCCCAAACGCTTTACAAAACTCTAAACCCTAAATCATACTAAACCCTAAACCTTAAACTCTACTAAACCCTAAACCCTAATAAACCCTAAACCTTAAACCCTACTAAACCCTAACCCTAACCCTAACCCTAAACACTAACCTTAACCACAAATTAAATGTATAACCAATCACTAATACATGTGTTATTAATTTGTAAAACCCACTAAAAAATGGAAGAAAAAAAAGTTATCGAAAGTATGCCATAATACATTATAACTAATACTATAATTTTAACTATCATTAATTTTAAAAAGTCTAACAAAATATATAATTAGGCTGCTCCCAACCGTGACACGAACTGACGCGTCAGTTGCCTGCCAGCTCAGCGCCACGTCAGACTGACACACAACTGACACACCCCTGCCAACAGCAACATCACTTCCCTTATTTTCAGGACCCCACACACTATTTAATCTATTTATTTAATACAAAAACTTAAATAACACATTTAAATTAAAACTAAAAACATTACATTAATTAAAAATTAAATATTACAAATCCTAAAAAATAAAATGTTACAATTCCTAAAAAAAGGACAAAATTACAATTCCTAAAAAAATAAAATGTTACAAATCCTAAAAAAGAAAAATGTTACAAATCCTAAAAAAGAAAAAAATACATTTATTGAAAGCTTAAAAATACAACTAGTAGTCTACTCGGATTCGTTGTCGTTTTCGTTGTCGTCTTCATTGTCGGCCTCGTCTTCATCCGTTTCCGCCACTTGAGTAGAACCCGCACCCGCGTCGTGACCAAAGAACGTTTTGTAGTCCGACTCATAGTTGTTAACCAAGGTTTTTCTTACTTCCTTAATCATTTTTTTCTCCTTGCCTTTGAGAAACGACGGGACAGGCTGCATAAGCATTTTCCACGACTTAATGATCGTTTTTTTGGCCGCGGCTTTTCCGATTTGCGCCATTGTACGTTCGGCCTCTGCTGCGGCTCGTATGTTGGCCAAACGTTCTTGTTCTTTCAAAGAACGCGAAGAAGTGGCGGCGTCACTGGAACCCGAGCTTTTTTGGCTTTTTCTAGAAGATGAACGACCGGGCGGGCGACGAATGGGGTCGTCGGTGAACAAATGTTGCATGTTAAAAGTGAGAGGCTCGGAATAAGCCATGTCGTCTCCAAGATTGATGGGTTCGAGCTCGGGTTGGGATGGTTCTTCTCGGTTGCTCATGACACCAAACGTTGCCAAAAACTTTGGATGATTTTTGACTACGTTCCAAGAAGTTTCATATGTGAAATCTCTTTTCATTCGGGACTTGAACCTCTTATGACATGCTTTCACAATGTCTTCTTCTTTGGCACCGCTCGGACGAGGATTTGTAACATCCTTGTAAATTCCTATGAAGATCTTGCAATCCGAACGAATCTTGTTCCATTTGCCTTGAAGTTGGCTCTTGGAACGGTATTGGGGAGCCACCTTGTTGTAGTCCTCCACAACTTTAGCCCAAAATGCATCTCCAGCTTGTGCAGCGCCTTCCTTGTCTTTTTCTGACCGGTGGATCCATCGTTGCGCCAACAAAACCGCCTCCTCGTCGGACCAGCGTACTTGCACCCGGGTCGAGGCAGTGTCCACGGCTTTTCCTTCAGATCTTCCTCTTTTTGGAGCCCGCTCGGGTTCGGGTTGGGTTTCGGGTTGGGGTTCGGGTTGGGGTTCGGGTTGGGTTTCGGGTTCAATTCGGGGTGGAGTGTTGATGTTTCCGAATTGTGGGTAGTTGATTGGTGTTGGTGGATATGGGTTAAAAGCGGAAGGATGAGGTTGGTGCATGTAGTGTGGGTTTCCGAACGCCGCGGGAGATTGTTGAAATGGGATTGTTGGTGAAAAACCTTGATATGCGTAGGGTTGATACATTTGGTATGGAGCGGATGGACTTTGGAAGGTTCGGGTTGGACTTGCGTATGATGAAAAACCGGGGGGTTGGCTAGGTGACGAGTTGCTCGATTGAGCCGAGAAAGTGGATGGTGGTGAACCTTGATTAAGCGGTTGAGGCACGTAGTTGAATAAGTTGTTAAACATATCGTCGCCGGTAGAGTTGGAATTTCGCCTCATTTTTTGGGGAATAGAGGTGGTGAATTGAGAGTGGTTAATTGGAGAAGTTGATAAAATTTTATATAAAAGTGGTGAGTTTTATATAAAAGTGGTGAATTGGGTGTAAAATAATGTGGAAAGTTGGTTGAGAGTGGGGAATTGAAAAGAATAAATTGTATAAAAGTGGGGAATTGTATATAAAAGTATTGAATTGAGGAGTGAATGTTGTGAAAAATGGGTTGGATTTGGTTTGAATTTATAGAGTGTAAAAAATAAAAAATAAATAAAAAAATATGTTTTTTTTTTGTTGACCGTTTCACACATTTTTCAAATTTTTTTTTTTTTTTTCTTTTTTGTTTTCAAACGGTAAAAGGTAAACGTGGACCCTAGCCCCACCCTCTCTCTTGCTTCGGTCTGCCGACGAGCCCAACCGACGCGGAGGCACCGACGCCCCGTGCCAACGGCGTCGGTGCGTCGGTGCAACCGACGCCCCCAACCGATGCCAAGCGACGGACCCGTTAGCACAAGCCTTATAAGCAAGTTATATTGGATGCCACTGTTATACATACTGTATATACAAGAATTTTTTAATAACTTATAGATTCTAAACAAATAAAATTGGGCACGTACTCAAATTTTCCCCTGTTGCAACAATAATATTTTTGGTTTGATTTGATCCATGGAGCTCCACACCCGATCATCATATAATACAAACTTATTACTCCTCCCCATAACAAGAAACAAAATTACTTACGTAACTAATCAATTAGCTTGGACATCCGGTGTGCTGCATAATTCTATAAAAATTACTGTAGTACAAACCAATTTCCACATGTGCGCATAATGGAATGATCAATAAAAATATTAACCCGAGATTATAAATTTATAATTAAGTAGTGTGTATTTGACTATGATGAACTTAAAACCATTTTCTTATACCAACGTAAACCTTTTTGTCCCTCACCGAGCCGGGTCGCGACCTGTGTGAGTACAAATTACGACTAAGAAACTACTAAGAATACGTATATATAAAGTTTTTACGTTCCGTTATATATTTCTAAAATTAGGGCGGGAATAGAATCGGATGTTATATATTCATTAAGTAAAATAGATCCTTTATTATTGAAAATGTTCATGTATATAATTATACTTTCATAATCTTATTAGAACATCATTTATATCGTTTTTGTCCAGCCTTTTTCAAGATATGATACATTTGTAAAACTGAGATTTTAACATGAAATCGTATCTTTTTTATTTTCATAAACGGTCAATGTTGTAGAAGTTTGAGGGGATGCACAAAGTTTTGATCAAAGCCACAGAGTAAGCATCTACTGTATTTAATTACTATCTTTAAGTTTTTAACTCCTTAGGTTCTGGACACAATATAAATTATGTTAAAAAAAACATACAGGAATACAGGATGATACACGTTTTAACATATCTACCAATGATATAAGAAAAAGCTCTTTATTACTGTGGTAAAATTTAAAAAATTACACATCAGCACCTCAATAGTATGAGACTGTAGCTAACTTATTAAAATGAATCCCCTTGATCTTCTTGTCTACAAACCCACGTCTGATCCATATGTTCCACCCACTTTTCATTTAACCTACAAGAAAAGAAATGGTAGACACCTCCATCCCCATTTGCCTTCTTTTTTTTCTTTTCTTTTTTTCACTTTTTGCTTCTTATTTAACTATCTTCTTCCAAGCCTATGCTTTAGGTAATTTGTCTCCCACGTAAGTTGGTTTGGGGTTTGATGATAATATTTAGTTTAATTCTATCAAAAATTTTGTATATCTATGTTCGTTGTTACTGTTATTCTATGCTACTTACCTGTTATGACTTTTGTTGTAGTAGGATCGTATTATAATGCGGCTCATAAAGTTGTTGAGTAACAATGGAGTATAAACCCACTTCTATGTAAGACATAAAAGGTATGTAATTTCATCAATATTGATGAAATGTGTACTATATTTCAAAGGTTTGATACGTGTGGGTATCTGCGACCATCTGAATTTACTTTGAGGCCGATTTCTTTTCGTTGTTAAGATCGCAAACTCACAATCTTTATGGATGGTCATGCAGATGGAGTAGTGGAAAAGGTGTGTGGAAGAATACAGTTGGCTTTCATGCGGTCTGTTTTATATTGATGTAGAGAAACATTTGGCAACATGCCACTTTTGGTAGAGTGGTCTTTTGTCTCTGGGTTGCACATATTGTTCTTCCTTGAGAGGGTACTATTTTCAGAGGTTGTAATATAATGAATAACTTTTCTTTATTTTATTATTTTTATCTCTAATGACTAATGAACAAACGGTGGTAAAATGTTAGTATTATAACTTGCATCATCCAAACGCGGAAGTTGTTGATACAAAAACCAGCAGCCCCAGGACGAAGCTCAAGAACCTACTTCTGGACGATACTCAAGAGCTGCGTCTCGTCCACCCGTGCTTGGTCTTTGCTGCAAACATCAGATATAGGTTAGGACGAAGGTGCTCGGGCCGAAGCTTAAGAGCTTATCGGCTGGCGATTCCCAATTGGTACCCGTATCTACGTTGTAGGTAGATACGGTTTGTACGCCACGAGGCCGAGAACCTCCGACAAGAGGTGATGGTAAGAGAATAAGCTACGGACTAGTGAGAGCAAATATTCTAGAGAGAGAGAGTATATCCGATCTGGTCCTTAGGAGTGAGGAGGTGAGTCCCTTATATAGGGCTCACTTTGGGTAATAAGGTGCATCCCTACAGGTGTACCTGAAGTTCCGTTGGACAATAGGGTACGTTCCTTTACAGGACTGACTTTGGATAATAAGGTGCGTCCCTGCAGGTGTACCTGGAGTTCCGTTGGACAATAGGGTGTGTCCCTGTCTTCTCGATATTCCGCACCCGACACGGATTGGATTGTTAACTGTTCATTATTGGGAATGCCTATGGTCAAAGATTCTCTCGGACGTAGCTACTAATATTAGACGGAGCTTCGGGAGCTTCGACAGGACCGAAGCTGCGGCATATTGGTATATACCCAATCATGTCCCCAAGTCTAGTGTATATGCATTGCAGATGCATGTATTATAGACTTAAGCTAACACTTGCTACTTATATAAGATAGAGCTTCGGCATCACCCGAAGCTGCGGCATATTGGTATATACCCAATCATGTCCCCCAGTCTAGTGTACGTTCGTTTTAACGTACGTGTGCTAGACTATATATAGATGAATGTTTTTGACCTCCACACCTCCATCTCGTAGGTCAGGTGAAGGTGTTTGCCGCTGTTTATTTATGTGTGTTTTGATGGTGCAGCGTGTGAGCTGCATCTTTCTTTTGGATCCGCAATGAACAATTTGCTACTTTTCGTGGTGCTCATGATGTACCTTTGTTACGTAACGCTTTCACTTTTTCTCTCCTTTCATTATGCCATTTTTGCTTGTTCCTTTGCATGCATGACTTACTTGTTTAGATATCTTGAATGTATATACACGTATGTATAGAACGTATTCTTTTGAATGGTTGTTCAACCATTGATACTTAGGCTTATGCCATAGGTATATTACTGCACGAAGGAACTTTCGACTTCGCCAGCTTATTATCCCGTGATCAGCGAGATAAGTTTGAAAGATGTTAAAGTAATAACAACACCTAGCTTCTTGTGAAAATGTGTTCAGTAAATATTCATCAACAAATATCAAACGACCCATCGTACCATATCGTATACAAGAAGAAGGTTTTATATTGTTTTACATGTAACACTTTCTGAGAATGGTGCCCTCCGCGTTAGATGGACGCGGGTATATGTTTCGGTAAGCATCACTACCGAAGCTACGTTTTTTAGTAAAGTGACCCGAACCATGTGTTTACGAGAATATGTCGACCGTGTGCGTATAGTACGCTTGTGGTAATACGTCCGACCATCGGAGATCGTCCGTTGGCCTACGCTTGGTCTAATTAGGGCGATAAATGTAACCCGTGAGTCTCGAGGCCATTGCCTAAAACATGGAGCTAGTTAGAGCAGTTGCTCAATCCATAGAATATGTGTATGCCGTGGAACTGAGCTAATTCGAGGGGTTGTTCAACCAATGGAACCAAGCAGGATCATGTGTACATCGCGTGTACAGAGCTGCGTATAGAAGTTGCTCAACCACGATGTTTAATGGAGTAGTATTTGTATGCGTATAAAATATTTAACGCAAACAGTTTACTCATAAGCGGTATCATACCAGTGTTGTCCCCCAATCTAGCGTGATATGCATTCAATAAATATGATGCTAGATTATATTACATAAGTGTTCTCATAGTATCATTTCATGGTGCTTGATATTGTTACAAAGGTTTTAGTATCTCCTCTCGTGGGGACATACTTCCGAATGGTTCCATCTTTTGGATCATTGTTAGTTAGATGAAACATGAGTTCCATCCCTCGGCCTCATATCAACTATCACTGGATGGGACATAAGTTTTACTAGACGTAACATGAGTAACTGTAATATGTGTTCCGTCCTTACTAGGTGGAACATGAGTACAATGATTTGAGCAGCACCGGAGGTCAGTATCCTAAGGTAAATGAAGGACGGAGGTTCGTACGTGGAGGTCCGTAAAATATTAGTATCGGGAAAGTGAACCAGAAAGGTTCGAGACCGTAAGTCAGGAAAGAAAGTTGTAAACCGAAGGTTGTAATACAAGTAGATTGATCTAGGAAGAGCACGACGTTCAGAGTTAGATCTGTTCAACACGAGCTGCGGACTAAGCCTCGAAAAGGATAAGCCCTAGTTAAGGTAAGCAAATTTCTAAAATACGAGCTTCAAATAACGTAACTCCCGATAAGGTGCAACTCTTGTTAAGATGAAGCGTCATTTAAACTGCAGCTCATGTTAACGTGCTTTTTTTTTAAGATGTGGCACCGTTTTAAATGTTGTTCCAGAGTAAGTTCATGGTAACATGGAGTTCAAAATAAGCTATAGGAAAGAAGGGTTCCCTATCGAAACGAGATCTGATCGAGATGGAGCTCCGAGCTAAACGATAAGCTTCGAATGAGCTAAACTTTGAATCATATGCTCCGGAAGGTAGCTTTGGATAAGGTTGAAATTAGCTCTGATCATAGTGAGACAAGCTCCGATTGAATCAAATGTCGGAATTGGTTCTTATAAGACGATATCCTACTAAGTTAGGATTGAATGTGAGGATTAAGATCCGGATAAAAACGTGATAAACTTTAAAATGAGCTCCAATTAAGATGAGCTTCGGATTGCAAGATCGAGGTGGGGAGCTTCATACTATGTGTTCAGGATAGTAACTTCTATCTAATGGTTTATTACAGTTTTAGGCAACGAAAGTTTAACTTATGAACATTTGCAAGACCTTCTGCGGGGAGTGAGCTTCGGCGAGCTGGTTGCCTAAGCCTCAGCTCCAGAGGGATGAATTTCGGATGTAAAGGTGCGTCCAGCTTCAGACATTCGTGCAACTTCGGCAATTCGAAGTGAGTTCCGGTAAGGACGGTCTTTATGATAGTCTCGGCCTCTGGCCACGACAAGCTTCAGAGTAAGCTTCGATTTTATATGAGCTTCTTATGCGTTAATCGTAACTTTAAGATACATCTGTCATTGTACGAGCTTCGGCTGGTTAAGACTCGGCTACAGCTAAACGGTAGGCCAACCGAACTCGTTTATGAAAAAGAAAACCTTTGTGAAAGAGAAAACGATTTGAGTTATGGTGGTAACTAGTGACATGTGATTCTTTGAGACCCGAAGAAGTGAGGTTGAGCTTCTTTGCCGCAGGTGCGAGTGAAGCATAAATGTATCTGGGCGGTATAACCACATATGAGACTTTAGGATAGATGCATCAGGGGAGTATAGTCAAAGGTGCGACGGAGGTGTAGATTCATTTGGACGGCATAGCCACGTATGTGACTTAAGGTGCGACATTAAGGTGGATGCACCTGGGCGGTATAACCTCAGCTGCGACTGAAGTGTAGATTCATCTAGCCCATAAGTGTTTTTAGGTGGTTACAAAACTATTACTTTTCAAAATTTGGGAAGTGAACATAGTTTTATTTGTGGTCCAAATACCGACTGACAGTTGGCCACGTATGCAAAATATGGAGATATATAGTAGATCTGAGTTCATAAACATGTATACCTTGTTTATACCCAAGATTATGTTTTTAATGTGAGTAATAATTGATTGGCTTTTCATAAAAAAAAACAATATATAATCTTTCCCTTGTAAAGAATTTTCTCAAAAACTTATAGTAAAGTCTTATACACTTTAGTGTGTTATCGGTTTTTGAGGAAAAACTGAGCTTTAACACGAGCGTGTGTTTTTAAAGATGAAGGTATACACAACTATAAAGCTTTCAAAGATGAGATTGATTCAAAACCTGGTACTCGAACACTAGTTTCGGTTAGTATATAAGAGACAGGTTCATAATTGTGTTGTCAACGATGAGCTACCAATGGGTGAGACGAGCTCCGGCTTTGAAAGCTCTACTCAGATCAAACACAGCTCTGGTTAAAACACATTGCAGTTAAAACGCGACTCGGTTAAGATGCATCTCCGGAGGAGATGTGCTTCTGATAAACAAACTTATGTTAGACAATAAGCTTCGGTCGAACAAGCAACGCCGAGTCCTGACATCATTCAGTAGTGATGCTTAAGCCTTGAAAATACGGGCTTTGGAATGATTTAACTACTGATAAGTGTGAGTTTCAAAACTAACTGCTATCATAGAATAAGCTCCGACCGCTTAGGTAAGTTCCGACCAAGAAGGTAAGCTTCGACCATGAAGGTCCGGAATGGACAAGTTGGTAAATAATTAATGGTCATACAAGCTTCAATTGGGATGAGCTCCAACAACAAAGAACTTCGGAATGTATGAGCTTCGACGATAACGAGCTTTGGAATCGATATATTTTGTGAATAACGAGGTCCGGATGAAGTAAGCTCCGAACACCGGGAGAGGATGTGAGCTCTGTTTAAATGAAGCTTCATGTAAAGCGAGCTCAAATAAAGATGTAGCTCCGAAATGAGTTACGCATGGAGTAAGCTTGACAAAAGTGAAGATATGAAGGTATAGGTTGACGGGAATTGACCATATTCGCATTCAAATAACGGTAACTAGTACGGAGCTTACGAAATGACCAAAATTTTTAAGACGCATCTTGATGCGAGTTCCGGCTAACTGATAAGCTTAGGCGCTCAGGGAAGAATGGAATAGACGTCCATCAAGACAAGCTTCGGTAGGCATGTAGCTTCGATTTTTTAGAGTGAGTTTCAGACAAGACGAGCCCTGGTTAATATGCAACTCCGGTCAGCTGGGACGCATATTCCGTCAAACGACTGGATGTGATTACGGCGGAAATGGCGCACCGAAGGGGGGCAGACGAAGGTCAATACCCTAAGGTGGTGTGCTGGGCGTTGAAAAGGTTTAGAACCGGAGGTTTAGAACCGGAGGTTTAGAACCGGAGGTTTAGAACCGGAGGTTTAGAACCGGAGGTTTAGAACCGGAGGTTTAGAACCGGACTTTCTGATGGTCTCGTTACGTTGAGGTGATTCGACCCGAAGGTTTTGAACCGAAGACACTGATCCGAAACGGACACTTTTCTCAAGCCTCATGCTAGGTTGTAAAAACATGTAATAGTATCTCATGCGTTGTACAATATATTTATATCATGGTCCATCGGAAAAGGGGACAAACTCTATCCGATAAAATCATGGTCCCTTGTACTTTTTCGATTAAATATAATGAAGCAAAGTAGAAGACTCCTTTCACAACATTACATGTTTATTCTAGTACATAAGACTTACTGAATTGGTCATCTGCGTTCTTCATTTAACCATTCTTTTTTGCTCTTTTATGCAAAATAAGCACACTTTTATATTGAGTATATAAGAAAAAGATTATATTCGATAGACGGAGGTGAGTACGAATGTTATCTATTTCTCAAAAGTGAGTTAAAGTTGCTCAGTTTTTCATAAAATATGATTTTAAATATTTTCCTTGTAAGGAATCTTCTAAAAAACGGTTATGAAGTCTTAGACTTGGGTGTGTTTATTCGGTTTTTGAAGAAAACAAACCGAAACTGAGCTTTAACACTAGTGTGTACGTTCTTGATGATTTGTTAAAAGTAAACACAATAATAACGCTTATAAAGATGAGATCGATCCAGAACCTTTTATTCGAAAACCACCATCGGTTACGGTCGGGTCTGATGGAGGTGAAGATCCGAAGGTGGAGTTCAGCTCCGGCTGAATATATGAGTTAACTATAAGGAGCTCCGGCTAGACGAGACTTACCTCCGGAAGTTAAGCTTCGGATGTGAGATGTTGAGCTCCACAATATGACCGTTATATGAGCTTCGTCAGTAACCACCTCCGGTTGTCCTCTTATTCCGGCATATAGCGCCCCTGTTATTCGAACAACACTTTCGATTTCGACCGGATCTGAAAGAAAAATGGGTGAGACGGGCTTGTTTATGCCGGTCCCACGGATGGCGCCAAATGTTGATACAAAAACCAGCAGCCCCAGGACGAAGCTCAAGAACCTTCTTCTGGACGATACTCAAGAGCTGCGTCTCGTCCACCCGTGCTTGGTCTTTGCTGCAAACATCAGATATAGGTTAGGACGAAGGTGCTCGGGCCGAAGCTTAAGAGCTTATCAGCTGGCGATTCCCAATTGGTACCCGTATCTACGTTGTAGGTAGATACGGTTTGTACGCTACGAGGCCGAGAACCTCCGACAAGAGGTGATGGTAAGAGAATAAGCTACGGACTAGTGAGAGCAAATATTCTAGAGAGAGAGAGTATATCCGATCTGGTCCTTAGGAGTGAGGAGGTGAGTCCCTTATATAGGGCTCACTTTGGGTAATAAGGTGCATCCCTACAGGTGTACCTGAAGTTCCGTTGGACAATAGGGTACGTTCCTTTACAGGACTGACTTTGGATAATAAGGTGCGTCCCTGCAGGTGTACCTGGAGTTCCGTTGGACAATAGGGTGCGTCCCTGTCTTCTCGATATTCCGCACCCGACACGGATTGGATTGTTAACTGTTCATTATTGGGAATGCCTATGGTCAAAGATTCTCTCGGACGTAGCTACTAATATTAGACGGAGCTTCGGGAGCTTCGACAGGACCGAAGCTGCGGCATATTGGTATATACCCAATCAGAAGTGTTTGTTGTCTGTATGGCATCTTGATTCATTTTCTGTGACTCAAAAGTGATAAAATGACAATTGGAAGCATCAAACACATCTGCATCAAATTCGAAGTTATATGTTACCCTTTACAAAATGATTTATTTTTCTATATTTAATCCCTATTACTTATTGTTTAATATTAACTTATAAGATTTTTAGATGTTTAAAATAAAATTGCTAAAGAGAATTGAAAACGTCATATTGAAAATCAAATAATAAGATGTAAATAGTTGGTGTATATGCAATTAATTAAATTGAATTTTAAAGTTGATTTTATACCTCAAACTTGGATGTAGTTTATAATGAAAAAATGTTCTAATATGCTCAGTGCTAAAATATGTTAGTGGTTGCTAACTATCGTTATCGTAAATGGTATCTCATTGTTCAATATAGAATCCTTCGTTCAACAAACATTAATTCATTCCTTTTGTAATCTTTGTAATATATATTCAGGTACATGTAATTGAAATAAATTGTAGATTGTAGATAGTTATTTAAAAGATTATCACATATATATTGTAGAATACATGGATGTATATATGAGAAAATAATCATATAATAATGTAGATTCAAAATTAGTTGGAGTAGTTGTGATGAAAGAGGTGGTCTAACACTCTTCGGTTGGACCATACCGATTTTATATGGTTGAAAAGAAATAGTATGTAACTTTACACTTCTAAGGTAGTGATAGGGGATGGCTTGTTTGATGTAAAAAATAAAAAACAAATATCTATATCTATATCTATATTCCTATATTATTCATTTCCACATTTTGGCTTAAAACTTACTAGAGGGATATTGGAAATCCCCAAAATACCCCTTACATTATTTTCATATTTTACCCTTTATTACATTATTCCAAACCCCAAAATACCCCTTACATTATTCCCCTATTTTACAAAACTCATTTACCCCCAATATCAATTATTTTACAAACGTCAAATCCAAAAATTATGAAAATTGCACCATAAAATTCAGGATTTTCCCCTCTTCGATTTGCCGTTCCTCAAGGCATACTTTCGACGATGTTTTTTTTCCATTGTTTTGGTGGTTTTATACATTATTTACGCATGTATTATTGTTTGTAGGGCTGTGCATTTTATGGGAAGAACTGAAAATACCCGAGGACCGAGGAGGAATCGGACCGTAACCGAAGTACCCGAGGATATATGGTACGGTCCATGGTCCATAGTTTTTTGGCTATTTGGGACTCGGTCCGGTCCTGGACGAAACCCGAAAAAAAATGGGAAATGGACCGAACCGAATATTCCGTATACATTCACTAAATATAGCATTTAACTTCATATAACTTTCTTATGTATCGTCAAAAAACAAATGCTCATCCAAATTTTTTGTCACCTATGTGGGACTCGATTAGTTAGTTAAATCATGAATATATGTTTATACACCTTATGCCTTCATATTTTGTTCCCTTATAAATTTGATATCTAAATTATATAATGGTCAACGTAACCATTACCAAGGTGGTCTATTGGTTGACATCCTGATACCTAATTACAAGAGGACTCAATTTCAAACCTCTATAGTTGTACATCTTTGGATGACTATAAAAAAGCGTTGGATTGTTTATTTAACCAAAGTTGTCTATTGATTAAATTTATCAAACCTTTATACTTGGATTTGTTTATGCACTTACTCCAAAATGTATAGCTCCTTTATTAAATATTTCTCAAATAAACGATTAGTTAATATCGGCTAGACACACAATGACAATAAAATTACACATAACCAAACGGGTCGGTCTTTTGGACCGAACCGAGTAGGACCGCTTTGGAACCGAACCGAACCGATGATATATGGTCCGGTCCTTGGTCCAAGAATCTGTTACAATTCGGGTCTCGGAACCGAACCGAACCGAGATAGTTTGGTCCGGTTCTGGACCATGCACACCCCTAATTGTTTGGTTGTACTTCAATGATCTCATCTCTCCACGCTTGTTCTCCATTTTCGCTATTACCACTACCACCTAATACCACCTACTACCACTACAACCACCACCGCCGACGCCACCTCCACCACCATCACCACCGCCACCACCTCCATGGACACCGCCACCACCTCCACGGCCACCACTACCACCGCCACCAACTCCACTCCATCGCCGCCACCACTACCTCCACCGACACAACCATCGCCACCTCCATCTCCACCTTCACCACTGCTGCCGCCGCCACCCCCACCACCACCTCCAGCTCCACCGTCACCTCCACCGTCACCTCCGCCTCCACCACCACCACCACCACCTCCACCAAGACATATTATTTGCATCAACTATGCAATGAATAATCATAATGATCAATTTCAAAAAATATTTCCGCTGCATTGCGCGGGTTATCTACTATTGTAGATTATTTTAGATGTATTCAACATTAATATAGCTAGATTAGATATTTTTTATAGTTTGAAGGGGTTCTTGTTACTCCCACTTCACCGTACAAGAACATTTCGCAGTTACATTAGTAAATACTCCAGTAGTAATATCTTTCAACTCATCTAATACATCAGTACCTCCGTCAGCTTTTGACTAACTTTTCATATCAACCACTTTCAGTCACATGTTTACCTCAATGAACCCCTTTTCCCTTTTTCTTATCATAATTTTAAATACAACAATAATTTTTTTATTGAAATCTCCACAAAGATGTATAAAATGGAAACCAAACTATTCGTTGCAATGAAAAATTGAGTTCTGACTTTCCAATCATAAAATGATCCAACCCAACCCAACCCCGCTGAGATGGACAAAATCCCAGCAACCCCAAATCCACTTTTGTTGCTCTAATCTTTTCTCCAAGGGATTCTTGGAATTTTGTGCTTTGTATATTTTATACTTTTAGTTATTACAAATGGGGTTATCATAGGAGGGTATTTAAAATTTCACTTTTGAAATAAATTTTTCATTCTAGAGATGATTTTTTAAAGAAAGCACGTTGCACTTTACTTTTTAAAAAAAAAAATTTCTTAGCAAAATGCAGACAATCAATTTCCTTCCAAACACCTTTTCTGAATAATCGCTCCAACATACAGTCCAAACACCCTCTATATATGTCTCATTAACACAACTATTTATTAAATAGTAAGTTTAAATGCTCACATTTCTATACAATCATCTCTCTTTTGAACAAGGATAACTAAAATCAGCAAAAGAAATTCCTATTATAAGAGTCATGATTTACAATCTTAATTTACTAATTATTGCTAATTCCTAATTCAATTACAAGATACACTTTTCAAAATCTATTTATACATACTAAGTTTGTGCATTATTGTTATTTTACCTTTCACCACTTCTTTTCATTATATTTGCTATCTTGAATTTATAATTCTTTTGTGGATATGAATAATACAATTATTTATTTCTTAGAAGTTCTTTTTATTAATTTCTTAACATTAAAATGTATATATATCTAAGAAAACACAAATTGTCGTGGGCCGTGTTTTACACGGCGTTATAATTTTACTAGTTTCTTTTACACAAAAACGGTCCATAAGTCATACAAGTGTCTAAATATTTTATGTTTTTACTTCTCGTATAAATCCAATTGTTATTCGTGAGGTTTTATTTTGGGCTACCCATTTTGGGCTACCCTAAATCCAACTGCTTGAAGTTTGACAGTCCATTTTTCCTTTTATTTCGAGAGGTTTTATTCGTGACTTCAAACTTCAAGCAGTCGGATCGAGTATTAATTTCGTATGTTTCGAATTGGTCGTGTCTCCGGCCTTGGAATCTCATTGTTGGCTGTAGTTATCCTGTTTAAGTAATTTAAAATTACGGTTGCATCATATAAGCATGAGATATCATTATTCTAGTGAATATTAAACTACACGAATTGAAAAGTCATCAAATTTGCTGGTTGTTGGCTTGTTGGACACATTCAAAGTTATGAAGAGTATCAACCAATTTTCGAAGTCATTTATTTATAATTCATTGAATTTGAACTATTAATTTAATAGAATTTTTGAATAACTAAGAAATTGCTTGATATTCAATAATGAAATGATGAACTATTAGCTATTATTTCCTATTTTTTTATACTCCCCAAGATATCAACATTAAGGGAATTCTAAAATAGATGAAAAGAAAAGGAGGTACCGGATAAGTCAAGGAAAAATGAAAAGAAGCAAAACAAATTAAGTCTTTATTGGATTGGGATTATTACTATCTCTAACTGCATCTGATTCATGTAAGACGTTTACTGTGTGTACCAACTTAATACATCAAATTTTTCAAAAAAAGTGTGTTTTAATGTATTATGCATTACTTATGATGATGTGTTAACCTCGGATGTCACGTAGCACTTAAACGTATGATTGATCAACAAAACACATTAAAAAGTTTAATGTATTAAAAATAGCAACATACAATAAACATCTAATACAAATTGTATGCATTAATTAGACACTAATAACTTTTTGATTATACATAATAACAAGAACAACAAACCAAAACAGAGTCATATTTTGGAAACATCTAAATAACCATATCTAAAAAAACACACTCCGTATTATATAGTAATTACTAATATATTTATTGTTTATTTACTGTTCATATTATTAAGTAAGCACATCTGAAAATAAAAATGATATCAGGATCTAGATATATAGATTCCAATAAACAAGTTACTTATTAGATATTTTAAGAAAACTAAATAAAAATGACATAATTTTAAAGGGCTTTTGTTAAGAATAATTTGGCGTCATAAATACAATTAAAGTTTCTATTAATAATATGGGTTTTGCTAACGTGTGCCCCCGTGACACACGTTAAGCTGCCTTTAATGAAGTTGAAATTTTCTTAAATATCAGAATTTGTAATTAATATGTGTATAAAAAAGGTAAATATTAAATTGAATTAATAAGCATTAAATGCAAATGATTATATTTAAGAAAATTTAGACTTCATTAAATGCGGCTTAACGTGTGCCACGGGGCACACGTTAGCAAAACCCTAATAATATAAATCTTATTTAATACATGTGTTGTAAAAAGAAAGTTTGAGTGTATTAAATACAAAGTTTAATTTTATCAGATATAATTGTGAATAAAAAAAGAATGTTTATCTTTATATAATGCATATATTTAATCTTAACGAAAGCCATTAATATAAGTTTTTAAATGAGAGAAAAGGTCAATTGCTTATTTCAAACCAAGGTCATCTCCAAAGTTGTGCCCTTAAATCCAATTTTGTATTCCAGCAGCTTTGTAATCACCGGAAATTATCACCATTTTCTTGCTGTTTCCACCTGTTTTTTTTTTCTATCCCATAATTCCTAGTCTACATCACTCCTTGAATAATATTAACACTATCAAACTTTGATATTCATTTCTTTAATTATGACAACCATGAAGAACAAGCTGAAGAACTGTTGTTGTTTCACTTCTCAAGAAGATCAAGATCCAAAGATCAGGTATGCTCGATTTTATCAAATGATCGATCTTTTTTTTTCTTCATCTTTCGAGGACTGATCATGCGATCGGTCTTGCATATATATATATATATTGATCGAGTTATTTGATTTCATTCTCTTGTGCAGTCCTCAAAAAAGTAATGAATACCCTTGGAATATGTACACACTCAAAGAACTTGTGCACGCAACGAACAATTTTCATAATGATTACAAGATCGGTGAAGGAGGGTTTGGGAGTGTTTATTGGGGTCGAACAAGTAAAGGCGCCGAGGCAATCTTCCATCTCTCCTTGATTCTAGTAGCTAGCATAGTTATTTTATATATGATGATACAGAAAGTAACTAATAAGTATATGAAAGATTACGTTTTATTTTTATTAACTGGATTGTGTTACAGTTAGCAGTGAAACGACTCAAATCCATCAATGCAAAAGCGGAAATGGAATTTGCAGTTGAGGTTGAGATTCTTGGGAGAGTTCGACACAAGAATTTGTTGGGACTAAAAGGATTCTACGCTGGTGGTGATGAAAGACTTATAGTCTATGATTATATGCCTAACCACAGCTTACTCACTCACCTCCATGGTCAACTTGCAGCTGATTGTCTCCTAGATTGGCCACGACGAATGAGCATAGCCATTGGTTCTGCTGAAGGGTTAGCGTAAGTTCCTCTAACCTATGAATCATGGTCTAATCAAGATTAAAAGCTATATATTTTTTGAAAGTTTTAATTTATGGTTAAACTTGGCATTAATTAATGATAGGTATTTGCACCATGAAGTAACACCTCATATAATCCATAGAGATATAAAAGCTAGTAATGTACTTCTAGATTCAGAATTTCATGCAAAAGTTGCTGATTTCGGGTTTGCAAAACTGATACCAGATGGGGTGACTCATATGACCACAAGGGTAAAAGGAACTCTAGGTTATCTTGCACCCGAGTATGCTATGTGGGGAAAGGTCTCAGAAAGTTGTGATGTCTATAGCTTTGGAATATTACTACTTGAAATCTTAAGTGCGAAAAAGCCATTAGAAAAGTTCCCTGGAGGTATCAAGCGTGATATCATACAATGGGCTACACCGTTTGTACAAAAGGATATGTACGATCAAATTGCTGACCCCAGATTAGAGGGTAGATTTGATCTAGTGCAATTAAAGGTTGTTGTCAAGATTGCAATGGCTTGTACGGATAGTAATCCAGAGAATCGACCTAGCATGACAGAAGTTGTGAGTTGGTTGAAGAATGGTGTTGCAATGGGTAGTAGGAGGAAAGAGCAAATACATATTGTTAAAGATCTAGTTGATGAAACTGAATATGAAGATGATACTGGTGATGATGATACTGATTATTACGAAACGTTTGATACGAATAAACATTCAGGTAGGTTTCCAAGAATGCCTTCAAGAAAAAGATGAATAAAAAAAACAATTATGTAAAATGAATTCTCAGAGATCAATTGGTTATTCATCTTTATGTAGTTCTTGATTTGCCATGTAATTAAACTTGTATTATGTCGGTTCTTTAGTGTTCTTGATTTCTTATATTACTACTTGTTCATTATTATTTCCGTAAATAGGGCAGCCTAGCGTTGAACGTTTGAGATAATTTTAACGAGCCTTTAAATTTGATTCTCGTCACTTTGAACTCAGATGACATATAATGTTTTTACACCCACCTAGGGGTGTTCAGTATTTGGTTTGAAACCGTTTAACCCGAAAACCGAACCGAATAAAAATCGAAAAAAAAACGAACCGAATTTTGAAAACGGTTTTTGGATCGATAAAACCGAAAACCGAATTTGAATTAGGTTTTCGGTTTTAAAAATTTTTGAATTCGGTTTAACCGAAAACCAAATTCAAAAAAATAATATTATTTTTTCGGATCTTCGGTTCGGTTTTTCGGTTCGGTTTTCGGTTTTTTTTGTTAGTTTTTCGGTTTTTATGTTCGGTTTTCGGTTTTTTTTGTACGGGTTTCAGTTTTTTTTTTAAAGTTTTTCGGGTTTTTGTTGGAATTCGGTTTTTTCGGTTTTAACCGAAACCGAACCGAATTCGAATTCGGTTTGAATTCGGTGTTCGGTTCGGTTTTCGGTTTTGCCCAAAAAAATTTCAAAACCGAACAACCCGAACCGAATAAACCGAGGAAACCGAAAACCCACCCCCAGAAATATGTATCAATAGTTTGTGAGCTCGAATCGATATGAATTTTTTACATCTATCACCCCATATCTTCGAATACAAGTTACGAATGATCATATCGAGTAACCAAATAACTCGTTGACGTCAAAGAAATGATTGTTCTGCATCCATTAATATTTGGTTCATGGCTTCATGCTATTGTCATGGTGCTAGTATACCTGTTTTATTCATATATCTTTGCCGACGAAAAATGATTGCGTTTGGTTTGTGGAATTCAACGGAATTCAATGGAATTGAAATCTTAATTTAATTTCACAAACATGTTTGGTTCACAAATGAATTGAGTTGTAGTTCATCAAATTCATTCAAATGAATTCACATTCCATGAAATTCCGATTCCATCAAAACGCAATGTAATTTATATATAAGAAAGTCATTTATTTCATCACGTCATTATGATATTTGATTTAATAAACCTTTAATTATACTGATAAAGACTTGATACAACATAACACCAAACAAACGGACATGACTATTTCAAAACATACATAAACAAACAAATAAAAAATATTAGGGTTTATTGTTTTATGTTTTAAAATGTATTATACCTTACATATAATACTATAGTATAGGGCATACTTTCAAACTTTTATTGTATGTTGTGAACTTATTAATTTCGTCTATTGTATGTACATTTTCCTTTTTCCTTTTTCCATTTTTAGCATTCTATTGTATGTTTCCTTGTACATAAAATAGACGGAATTGACAACTTCAATACATACAATGAAACAAATGGAAGTTTGAGTCATACAATAGTAAAATAAGCAAACTATAATGCATTTTGAAATAGTAAACCCAAAATAATAATAATACACTTCTACATTGAAACTGTTTATCCTTATAAGACTTATTTAATTCTTTTTATAACGGCTACCAAAGCTTATACGGAGTATTTGAATTTGTTTGTCTTAAAAAAAAAGGGAATTGATAAAAGAAGCCATAAGGGCCTTGGATAAGGGATTTTCATTATTTCCAAGTGGTAAGTTTCATGCATATTATATTTTCATCATTTTTCCTACTTAGGTGCATTTAAAAGAACGTCATAACAATAAAACATAGCTTCATCTTTATTTTAATAATATTATTTTTTTATATACTTTTAGATGATCAATTTTGTGTTATGATAACTAGAAGAAAGGTGATTTGTACACCACCTCTTTTTTTACATCCACCACCAAAACTTTTTTTTGGACCCTTTTACCCTTTCTTAATTTATCTCTAATTCTTTTTTCTACCTCCTCCATTATCTCACGCGCCTAACAAAAAGCCATTCCCGCCTCTCCAATTCTCCCTCTCCTAAAACCCTTACGGCCTCCAATTATCCCTCGCTCTGCAACTTAACAATCCGACGTATCATCTTCTTTTTCCCAAAATTTTTATCCATCAGACAAAATAATGGAAACACAGGTATTATATGAACCTTAGACAGAAATACATACCTAATTTTAACCCTAAACGAAAATTATTGTTGATGTAGTTCACTGATTGTTGATCGTTTCTTATTTCTTGTTCATATATTACAACATCATCTCTTAATAATTGATTTTGTAAATCGTATATCTAGTAATTGAATTAGTTTTTACCCTATAGCATGTTAGTGGTTATAAATGTTTTTAGTTATTATTCTTAATTGTAAAACGTTTACAATTGTTTCAGTGGGTATATCAATGCTTCTATTTCAACATCTTGATGATAAAATCCTTACTTCATACTAGCTGGAACATATTTATTGTTTGTTTTGATAAAATCCTATACTAGCTAGAACATGTTTATAGTTTGTTTGTTGACATGCTTTTTCTTTTTCATCTTACAGAGCTCAGTTGACTCGTCGAATTTGGTCACTGAAAAAGAAAAAAAATTTCTATCTAGCTCCAAATTTGAATCTCCTGATGAATTGCTAAAGAGTGTGCATGAATTTTATAATGCTATAGGATATGGAATATCTATTCGCAATTCGAAAAAGGACAAGTTCTACACATTGCAATGTGATCGGGGCGGTTCCTATAGAGATATACGGGGCATTGAAGATAAAAGGGAAAAGAGCACTGTATCTCGTTTGGTTGAATGCCCATTCAGAATTATAGGCAGTAAGGGACGTGACAATACTTGGGTATTAAAGCCAAAAAACTTGACGCACAACCATGACCCATCCACCGATATTTAGAGCCTTGGGTGTTTTTTAAGTTCATACTAGTTGGTTGCTAATCGTAATCATTCATATTAGTTGGATTATGTGCATATAATTGTTAAGGTGCACTGTGTGTTATTTTTGTGTATTTGACAAACATATAATATGAATCAAGATAATAGATACTAAAGGAGGTGAATTTGATGCTACTGAAAATAGTTTCAATAGTCAACGAAAAGTTTCTAATGAAGATATTGTATAGAAAATAGGTTTGATGCTCCTGGAAGTAGAAATATTGGAAAAAAAAATTTGAGAAAGCCATGGCCATTCTGTGATCATCATATGTGTTGATTGCTCTTACATTTAATTTCTAGGGTGGAGTGATCACGCAATAATCTTGTCCTTCTTCGACTGTTGCTCCCAACTTATATTGGAAATCTTTACCCAAAAAAAAAAAACTTATATTGGAAATTAAAGATACGCTCGAGATTCTTGTGGTTAAATTATCGAAGGATAGTTAAAAAAAATAATAATAATTTAATTGGTAAAAACTAAAAAAGGAACAAAAAAGAACGTTGAATCAAAAAAAATTAAGAAAGGGTTAAAGGGTCCAAAAAAAGTTTTGGTGGTGAATGGCAAAAAAGAGGTGGTGTACAAATCACCTCCCTAACTAGAAGGGGTCAAATAGTCATTCTTTAAACGTATGCAGATTTTCAAAATTATTTTTGAAAAAAAAAAAAAAACAAATCGATCGTGTTTATTTTTTTTACAGAAGTATATTTGTTCACAGGAACTTCAACTACGCTCACATGAATTAGGTTCAAGTTTTCCCCAACCCCTTCTTTATGAATGGACATACATTTTCCATTTTCGTCACCACTTTACAGGTCAACTAACCTGAGCCTACCACCACCTCATTTGCCTCAACATATGAGAACGAGCTAGCAACATCCAGCTCTTAACCTCTTTTCCGCTCTCATAAACGCTCTTGACTGCCGATCGATCTTCACCTCTAGTACTATGACCCTATGACAATGATATATTTTACTATGATTGAATACGATTAAAATACTAAACGTAAAATGTTTGAATCTTTACCAAGTACACTAAATCCATTTGTATACTATTATTATGTTGGTCTCCTTTTGAAATGATGAGGTCTATCATTAACAGATTGAAAATCTAAAAATGTATGTGTATGATTTGGATTATGGGCCCATGATATTGATTATGGACACTTTTAAAATACGGCCCACTATGCAGAAGTACTACCTTAGAAGATTTACTTTTATCATAAGTCACGATCCAATATGATTCCCAAATCCATATTTCCATATTCATACTGTGAATTTGTGATTCACTATATACACCTTCTGACCTTAGTATTTGTTGGTTAGATACTTTAGTTAAAATTATCATACCTATTAAATATGCAAAGTATCTATTAGTCATCACTCATATAAATTTCGAATCACTTTTAAAAAACTAACCTTACTTGCTTACTCATTAAACAAATGAATTTATAGCTCTATATCAATGTAAATCATATGTAGTTATTACATCGTAAAAATGTCGTGAACTTATTGTATCGTTGGCTCGACTCGACTAGGTAATTTGCAGGTTTTATAATAGTTGCGATGATTTTAATATATCCCGCCAGAAACTGTTTAGTAAAAAAGTAATATTGATGATCATTTTTTTTAGAATATGTGCCAAAGATATGCTAATCAAATGGAAAATTTGGTCAATGATCACAAAGAATTTTTGGTGGAGGCGGAGGGGTCAAATTTTATTACTCTCTTCGTCTCATTTTTATTATCCACACAATTTTTAAAAAAGGTCTAATTATTATAATTTTTTATTAATTAAATAAAATAAAATAGACATTTATAATGGGAATACTAAAAATAGTAACGTGATACTTTACAATAGAAGGAAGGAGTATATTTCATCTCATCATCATTTTCATTATCTCATTACTAATAAAAACAACAAGTTCCTTCAAATTGTGACACGTCGTCACTTGAGAGATTGACGATTGTCATAGTTAAACTAAATAAATAATAATGATAATTAGAACTTAATTAAAAAAATATTACACAAAAAGTACTTTAACAATACATTAAAATAACCCCTTTCAATTTCAAAATAACACATCAGAGCAAACGCTCCCGACCAACATTCAATATGACGTCTAAGGGGGCGTTGAAGCTCGGCGTTCAAGGCGTGACAATGAGTTTTGAAAAAAATTCCTTTAATTAGATTGTTTGAAAATGTTTTTGTAGGTCCATTTTAACTTCGAGAAAAACGTTGAATCGCTCCTCTAAAAAACGTAGTTGGTGTTCTTGTTCTTTTAAATTAAGGACATGTGTTTGCCTAATTATTTTTAATTAATTTTTAAAATCTATTAATGTTTATATCTATCTATCTATCTATCTATCTATCTATCTATCTATATCATTTCATTCCTTATTATATAAAAAGCACTAAATGTCTAATCTTACAAATCATTCTGTTTCTTTAAATTCTTTTCTTTTTTAAAGTTCATTCATTCGTAATAATTTATATTATCGGTGTGTCAAATAGTCGACTGGCTTCATAGGCCGTGCATTTGCACGGCTAGGGATGGCAATGGATTGGATATGGATTGGGTGGAGCTATAACCATATCCATATCCATTTATTTCTCTTCATCCATATCCACTAAATTTACAAATCATCCATCCACATCCATATCCGCTGGATGTAACGGGTTTATGGATATCCATTGGATATCAAAATGGATATCAAAAGAATTGTTAAACATCGTGATATCCTTGACATAAATTGTTACAAATACATATAATATGTAGTTTTTACAAAACTCAAAACACTTATTTGTTGTTTATTGGTTTGATAAGCACACTTTGATGGTTGGTTTGTGACTTCTAATTGTATAGTGGAATCAAAAATTACATGTACGGTGTTTTATTTGGATAGGGATGTGAGAATTTTGATTTATTGAAATTATAATCAGAAAATGACGAGTGAAAAATATATATTTGTTATATTTTGATGTATAAGAATAAGAATGATCCGCTTATATATATATATATATATATATATATATATATATATATATATATATATATATACTTAATATGTTTATAGTGTATGTATATGTATATGCATATATGGATTTCGGGTGTAATGGGTGAATCCGTGGATGATAAATTATCATACACATCCGATCCACTAATCATCCACATCCATATCCATATCCATATCCATATCCGGTATACATCCATGTAGATCATCCATATCCATTTTAAATGGATGGATCAGATGGATGTCCACCGGGTTGGATGTCGATTGCCATCCCTATGCACGGCCAATTACCTACCTAGTTCTCTAACAAGTTCATGTTGTATGGTAGCTCTTTTTACATCTTGTGCATACGTTTTAGGAGTTTAGTTAAGTTCATGTGAATTGTCTTCTTTATATATAAAATATAATAATATATATTGCATTATAAAAAATAAAAAAGAATTGACGAAGACAATGAATGAGTATTAGAAATCAATATACGTTTTGGGACCATTATAAATTCGAAAGTAATAAAAAATTGAAAAATAAAAATAAATGAATGAAGGCCACTTTTAGTTGTGTTTGTCTCCTAGTAGGAAGCCAGAAATAAGGCACTAAAAAAATTGCAGAGAAAGTTGTTTGGGGCCGGCGGCCAACGCAGCATGCAATTGCAAAAGTCAGACGGACTAATTTACTTTCCCCTTTTTTATCCGGTTCGAACCGCTGGTTCTTGCTTCCCTCACAATATGTCAAACCTCTCTTTAAACCACTTGCAACTCGTATTATATGGGGCGTTCTCAAGTCTCAGAAAGCCCAGAATTCTTGCAATGGTGCATTCTGGAGCCTTACACGGGCTAAATACGAGTGTTTTATGCCTTTTGTTTTCTTTTCAAGTTTTAAATCAAAATAAATAAATAAAACATTTTTAAAAATAAATAAATTAAATTGGTGGCCTTAGGGGCAAATTGGGGTTGCTGATGTGACGTGATTGCTTACGTGGCGTCTCAAAACGCCCAGAGTGCCCATCACCATTGCTGGTGGTCTTACATGTATGTATAATAGTGATAATACTATCACCTTAATTATTAATTATAATCATCTGTGTTGTGACTTGCATCAATGAAGTATTGTTATTGATAATAATATGAAAATTAATTTTCCTTTTTCTTTTTTTCTTCTTCCTTTTTTCAGTTTCTTAAATGGCTAATTTTCTCTACAAAATTAACTAATAAATGTCACACCCCGTCTAAAGCGGAAACAACGGAATGCAACGCACGACTAGATCATAACACATTGATATAAAAGAAAATTCATTAAATGAAATTCAACAAAATGTTATGATACCGCTTCATAACGTTACAAATACAATCGTTCACATAACCAAATCTCAAATGCACTCTAACAGTCTCGCTAAGCCACACTAGTCTCAGCTCTTGAATTACTAGCTTCACCTGAAAAGAAATGCTCTAAAACGTCAACACATGGTTAGTGAGTTCGTAGGTTTTAAATAAACAATTTATCAAGTCATATTCGTTTTGTTAAAACACATGAGTGCAAAGTATACAATGTTCAAGAAATCACACGTTATCCACGTTACAAATAAGTTGTAACATCCTCTCCAGTGGCCTGGTATTTTTCTGATTTAATTGAGTATTTAATTGCTTTAGAAATTTATTTGATATAACTGTTTAATTGTGAAAGTTGGTGAAATAGGTCTCAGGACTTATTGTGGTTAGTGAAATGTTGCTTATTTTAAACTATTAAAGTTGACGGTATAATAAAATAAATTTCTCGCAGTTGATGTTTAGGTTCCAGGCAATAGATTTAAAGCGGGTATAAAATACCCCAAAGTTGAGTCGGTTAAAATAAGGGTCGATCTTTTATTTTCATCACTTTACCAAATCTTGGTTCCTTCTCATTTCATTTCAAAGTAAAAACCTAAATTCTAACTAAATCTTTGCAAGTTGAAATCAATAAATTGAATCATCAAACAACAAGTGGAAATTCTTGCTAGTTGATTTCATCATCTTCTTGTTGTTATTTAGCTCATCATCTAAGTGTAAGAATATCTCTTTTACAAACTTATGGGTTATTAGATTAAATGATGAAATTGGCAAATTGATTATATTCTTGAGTTTATATGATGATTACTTGTAATATGAGATGCTATATGATGATTATTGTTTGATGATATAGAGTAAATCCATGTTCTTGAGTTATGATTGAATTTAGTTGGAAACCTAATGGATTTTATGAATTTGGTGTAAAACTAGTGTTATTGGATGTTATTGTAGTTGGTTTATGGTAATTACATATCATATGGAGTTGTAGTAACATTAGAAATAGAGTTTTTCTGCATATTGGTTCGAATTTGAGGTTTTGGTATTTAGAATTCGTGCAGAGTTCATAGCTGTTGCAGCTGCTGTTGATCTGGAAAGGGAGCCGGCGGCTTGATAAGCCTAGCCGGCGGTTTCTGTTATACGTTGGGGAAGCCGGCGGCTTCAATGACCAAGCCGGCGGCTTGGGACCCATAACCGGTGGGTCAATGACCCGAACCGGCGGATGCTAGAATCTTTAAAACTCAATATGGTTCTGTGATGTCAAAATTTAAATCACCCGGTGGGTGATGAGTGTGACCCGGCGGTTAGCCATGGGAAGCCGGCGGCTTCCATGGCCAAGCCGGCGGCTTGGTTGCTCTGGCCAGCAATTCTTAATTAATTGTTATAAATCAATGTTAATTAGTTGTGGTATGTTGTAACATTGTTAAATCTGTAATGTTAGATGATAATAGTCATATGGTGATTATAATACATGGCTAGATATCTTGTAACATAAATGTTTACTGTGTTAAGCTTCTCGAGTGGCAATTCAATATAAGTTATGTATTGTTGATTTGACTACTAACTTATATTTGATGTTGAATCTCAGATCATCCGAAAGATAAGGTAGCACCTGGTATCTGAGTAGTTGAAGACGAAGGTATCGGTGAGTGGATTCGAAACTCACCATTTGATTTAGTTGTGATCATTTGATTACAACTGGTAATTGTAGATATGATTATAGAGTTGTTTAATTATTATTGTTGATTGTATCACTATGTGCTATGTGTGATCTTTGAATATTGGTCGCCAATGAGGTCGACAAGTTGATGAACTGTTGGTTGGGTTAGTTGGTTATCGTGTGAATGATACAGGGATATGCTTCATATGTTGTGTGTATTGAACTGTATCTGAGTAGGATAACCACTAGCCATCGGTTTCGTCCGTTATGGCCATACGGATATGGTTTGATAAGAGTTCTTGGGGAGCCGCCCGGGTATTATGGTTATCCCCAGAACCACCGATCCTCATTAAGTTGTTGTTGATTGTTGTAGTTAATGGTTATGCTAAGTTGAATGTTGGGTGTTGAACTCTCTCACTTAGCTATGTGCTAATCCCTCATCTTTACTTCCTGCAGATTTTGTAGTTTAATGGGTAGCAGGAATGGGATGCTTTTGGTGCAAGGACAGTTTGACAGCGAGCTACTCTGATCCTTTTTGTACTAAACCAGTTTGTTTTATATAATACCCCGACCTATGTAATCTTTGGAACTGTTTCAAGTCAGTGTGACTTTAACTTATAAACTGTTTATGTAAATTAATATAATGTAAAGTTATAAAGTTGTTTAAATTTCTACGCTTTCGTGTTCTTAATATAATACTGTTATATCAAATGAGGGGTGTTATAAGTTGGTATCAGAGCGTGGTTTTGGGTTAATTGAGCATTGAAGGATGTTCAATCCCAAAACTGGAGCACGGTATGTCAAACTTTTCTGGTTATGGGATTTAGCATTGTTGATAATTGTTAGTAGATAGGTACTAACGATTAACAGATTTCAAGTGTTGTGTTGATTTCAGAAATGGCAGATAATGAGCAACCGACCACCAACCCCAACAATGCTTCCCGGATTGAAGCTCCGCCTTTTGAAACTAATACTGAGCAACATGATCATGATGGTGTCTCTCATCCGGTTGGAGAAGAAGCAAATAGGGATGAGTATATACACGAAATGGAGGATGAGTTGATAATTCTTAGAGAATTTAAAAAGAAAGCTGAGGAAGATGCAGCCAGACTAGTTGCTCAACAACAAACTTCTGTTTTTGGTGCTAGTCAATCGTCTCAAACCAGTAAGGTGTGTTCTTTCAAAACTTTCATGTCTAGTAAGCCACCGGTGTTTCATGGAAGTACGAATCCAACTGTGACTTTAAATTGGTTAAGAGATATGGAACGCAAATTTAGTGTGACTCGTTGTGAGGAAGAATCCAAGGTTATGTTTGCTGTCCAGTGTATGAAAGATGAAGCAATGGTATGGTGGGATTCAGTGACAGGTCATTTAACCGAACAACAAAAGGAATCTATCCAATGGAAAGATTTTCACCAAGCAGTGTGTAATCAATATTGTTCCGACTTTGACATGGCACGGATTAGGAGAGAATTTGTGAATCTCCAGTTGAATGATAATATGACTATTGATGATTTAATAGCTCAATTTACAGAAAAGCTTCGGTTTGTTCAACATTGGGTTCCTGATGATAAAACTCGAATCGAACAGTTTGGGGATACCTTACCTCATAACTACCGTACTACTGTAAGGTTGGCTACCAGTTTAGCTCATGCATTTAATCTTGCACGATCGGTTGATAGTGATGTTAGAGGTTTTCGTGAAGCACGATCTAGAGACAATTTTGCAAAGTCTAGAGTTGATTCTTCTAACAAAGGAAAATCAAGTTCTCAGGGCAGTCGACAGAGTAAGAAGTTTGTTAGTAAAAGTGGTTCGTCTAGCAGTTCTAATTGGTGTGGTTCGTGTAGATCTAGGCATGATGGGCCGTGTACAGTGCAAACGAATAAATGTTTGAAATGTGGAGAACTGGGTCATGAGATAAAGAGTTGTCGGTACCCAAATTTTGTATGTTGGTCTTGCAAGAAGGAGGGGCATCGAGTGGGTCAATGTCCGGAGGCAGGGAAGTCGGGGTCGGGTTCGGTTGGGAGCTCTGCATCTACAGGTAAGAAGCGTAAAAATCCTCCACCAGCAACCAGTAGGGCTTTTCAGATGACAGTCGAGGAGGCTGTGCACACCGAAGATGTTATAATTGGTACATTTCTTATAAACTCTGTACCGGCGCGTGTGTTGTTTGATTCGGGTGCTAATTGTACTTTCATATCTGTGAATTTCTGTGACAAGTTGAATTTAGTACCTACTGTAATAACAAAGCCTGTAGAAGTAGAAATTGTTAGTGGTAAGTTGGTTCATGTTACCACCTCGGTAACTGGAGCTAACATTGTGATTGATGACCAGACTTTTCCTATTTCTTTCTTGTTGATGCCAATCCCTAGTTTTGATGTGATAATTGGTATGGATTGGTTGAGTCAGAATAAAGCTAGCATTGATTGTCATCAGAAGTTGATTAGGATCCCAATCTCCGAAGAGTCACATGTTGTGGCTCGAGGAGAACGGGATAGTTTGGTCTTTCCTTTGATTTCTATGATGAAGGCTAGGTAGTCGTTGTCCAAAGGTTGTGAATCATATCTAGCCTATGTAGTTGATGCCAAACTTGACAAGAAAACTGTTTTTGATGTTCCGGTAGTTTGTGAATATCCTGAGGTGTTCCCTGATGAATTACCTGGTTTACCACCAGTTAGGGAAGTAGAATACCGTATTGATCTTGTTCCTGGCTCGTCGCCTATCGCCAAAGCTCCCTATAGGTTAGTTCCATCTGAAATCCGTGAAATGATGAATCAGATACAGGAGTTGTTGGATAAAGGTTTTATTAGACCTAGTTCTTCGCCGTGGGGTGCACCGGTGTTATTTGTGAAAAAGAAAGACGGGTCTTTTCGTATGTGTATATATTATAGAGAACTGAACAAGAGAACAGTAAAGAATAAATACCCTCTGCCCAGAATAGATGACTTATTTGATCAGTTGCAGGGTTCTTCAGTTTATTCTAAAATTGATCTAAGGTCGGGTTACCACCAGGTTCGTGTTCGTGATGAAGATATTTCTAAAACTGCTTTTCGTACCAGGTATGGTCACTATGAATTCCTGGTTATGCCTTTTGGTTTGACGAATGCACCTGCAGTGTTTATGGATTTAATGAACCGTGTTTATCGACCTTTCTTGGATAAATTTGTTATTGTCTTCATAGATGATATTCTTGTATATTCGAAATCTGAAGCTGAGCATGCTATGCATTTAAGACTGATTCTAGAAACGTTGAAACGAGAACAGCTTTATGCCAAGTTTTCTAAATGTGAGTTTTGGATTAGGGAAGTTCAATTTTTGGGTCATGTAATTTGTAAGGATGGTGTGAAAGTTGATCCATTGAAAGTTGAGGCTGTGATGAATTGGAACGCCCCAAAGTCTGCTTCTGAAATAAAGAGTTTCCTTGGTTTGGCGGGTTATTACCGGAAATTCATAAAAGACTTCTCTAAACTTTCTGGTCCATTAACTAAGTTGACACGAAAAGATGAAAAGTTTATGTGGACTGATCAACAGGAACATGCTTTCCAGACTTTAAAACGAATGCTGTGTCAAGCACCTGTTTTAACCTTACCAGATGGTACAGATGATTTTGTAGTTTGCTGTGATGCTTCTTATTCTGGTTTGGGTTGTGTACTTATGCAAAGGGATAGAGTTATCGCCTATGCTTCTCGACAGTTGAAACCACATGAACGGAATTATCCAACACATGACTTGGAACTTGCAGCAGTTGTATTTGCCTTAAAGCTTTGGAGACACTATTTATATGGTACTAGATGTGTTGTTTGTACTGACCATAAGAGTCTGCAGTATGTGTTCTCTCAGAAAGAATTGAATATGCGACAGAGGCGGTGGTTAGAGTTAATCAAGGATTATGACTGTGAAATTAAATACCACCCAGGCAAAGCTAATGTGGTCGCTGATGCTTTAAGTCGAAAAGGTACTTCTGATCGAGTTTATTACTTAAGAGTGGATGTTTCTTCTGACTTGATTTCTCAGATTAAAGTTGCACAAATAGAAGCTTTGAAAGATTTTAATTTGAAATCCGAAGTCATGTTGAAAAGAAAAGATGAATTGGTGGAAGATTCGAGAGGATTACTAACTTATCAATCCCGAGTATGGATTCCTTTACTTGGTAATATTCGTGATTTGATTTTGAATGAGGCACATAAGTCTAGATTATCTATTCATCCTGGAAGTACTCGGATGTATAGTGATTTGAAACCGTTGTACTGGTGGCCTACATTGAAAACTGACATTGCTAGATTTGTTGGTACTTGTCATATCTGTGCCCAAGTTAAAGCTGAGCATCAAAAGCCGTACGGATCATTGAAACAGTTGGAAATTCCTGAGTGGAAATGGGAACATATAACGATGGATTTCGTGACTAAACTTCCTCGCACTAATCGAGGTAATGATATGGTTTGGGTTATAGTTGATCGGTTGATTAAAAGCGCACATTTTCTTGCTGCTAGTGAATCTGCCTCGTTGACTAAACTTGCTCAGTTGTACATAAATGAAATTGTCATTAGACATGGTATACCTTTGTCAATTGTGTCAGACCGAGATTCTCGTTTTGTTTCTCGTTTTTGGCAAGGTTTGCAACAAGAGTTGGGTACACGTGTAAATCTTAGCACAGCTTATCATCCTCAGACAGACGGTCAGTCAGAACGTACAATTCAAACTTTAGAGGATATGCTTCGTGCTTGTATTTTGGAATATGGAGGTTCATGGGATTCTCATCTCCCATTAGTCGAATTTACTTATAACAATTCGTATCATTCCAGTATCGGTATGCCTCCGTATGAAATGTTGTACGGTCGACGTTGTAGAACACCGACATGTTGGTTGGAAGCCGGTGAGACACAGTTTGCTGGACCCGACATTGTACAGATGACAGCTGACAAAGTTGCAATTGCACGTGAAAAGCTGAAAGCCGCGCGTGACAGACAGAAACAGTATGCAGACCCGAAAAGGCGACCAATTGTATTTTCTGAAGGTGAATTAGTTTACCTCAAAGTTTCTCCGTGGAAGGGTGTGATCCGATTTGGAAAACGTGGAAAGTTGGCGCCTAGATATATTGGGCCATTCAAAATTCGCCAAGTTGTAAATGAGCAGTCTGTTTCATTAGTTCTTCCACCTGAACTTGCTGGTATTCATGACACGTTTAATGTGTGTTATCTAAGAAAATGCAATGTTGAAGATCAGTCGCAAATTCTTCCTTTGCAGGATTTAAAAGTTGATCAAACTCAGAAATTGGTTGAAGAACCTGTTGAAATCTTAGATAGGAAGGTTACTAAACTAAGGAAGAAACAAATTCCTATGGTACTAGTAAAGTGGCGACATAGTTTAGGTCCTAATTTGACCTGGGAGACCGAGGAGTTGATGAAATCCAGATATCCTGGATTGTTTGTTGATGTTGAGATTTCGGGGACGAAATCTCTTTAAGGAGGGGATATTTGTAACATCCTCTCCAGTGGCCTGGTATTTTTCTGATTTAATTGAGTATTTAATTGCTTTAGAAATTTATTTGATATAACTGTTTAATTGTGAAAGTTGGTGAAATAGGTCTCAGGACTTATTGTGGTTAGTGAAATGTTGCTTATTTTAAACTATTAAAGTTGACGGTATAATAAAATAAATTTCTCGCAGTTGATGTTTAGGTTCCAGGCAATAGATTTAAAGCGGGTATAAAATACCCCAAAGTTGAGTCGGTTAAAATAAGGGTCGATCTTTTATTTTCATCACTTTACCAAATCTTGGTTCCTTCTCATTTCATTTCAAAGTAAAAACCTAAATTCTAACTAAATCTTTGCAAGTTGAAATCAATAAATTGAATCATCAAACAACAAGTGGAAATTCTTGCTAGTTGATTTCATCATCTTCTTGTTGTTATTTAGCTCATCATCTAAGTGTAAGAATATCTCTTTTACAAACTTATGGGTTATTAGATTAAATGATGAAATTGGCAAATTGATTATATTCTTGAGTTTATATGATGATTACTTGTAATATGAGATGCTATATGATGATTATTGTTTGATGATATAGAGTAAATCCATGTTCTTGAGTTATGATTGAATTTAGTTGGAAACCTAATGGATTTTATGAATTTGGTGTAAAACTAGTGTTATTGGATGTTATTGTAGTTGGTTTATGGTAATTACATATCATATGGAGTTGTAGTAACATTAGAAATAGAGTTTTTCTGCATATTGGTTCGAATTTGAGGTTTTGGTATTTAGAATTCGTGCAGAGTTCATAGCTGTTGCAGCTGCTGTTGATCTGGAAAGGGAGCCGGCGGCTTGATAAGCCTAGCCGGCGGTTTCTGTTATACGTTGGGGAAGCCGGCGGCTTCAATGACCAAGCCGGCGGCTTGGGACCCATAACCGGTGGGTCAATGACCCGAACCGGCGGATGCTAGAATCTTTAAAACTCAATATGGTTCTGTGATGTCAAAATTTAAATCACCCGGTGGGTGATGAGTGTGACCCGGCGGTTAGCCATGGGAAGCCGGCGGCTTCCATGGCCAAGCCGGCGGCTTGGTTGCTCTGGCCAGCAATTCTTAATTAATTGTTATAAATCAATGTTAATTAGTTGTGGTATGTTGTAACATTGTTAAATCTGTAATGTTAGATGATAATAGTCATATGGTGATTATAATACATGGCTAGATATCTTGTAACATAAATGTTTACTGTGTTAAGCTTCTCGAGTGGCAATTCAATATAGGTTATGTATTGTTGATTTGACTACTAACTTATATTTGATGTTGAATCTCAGATCATCCGAAAGATAAGGTAGCACCTGGTATCTGAGTAGTTGAAGACGAAGGTATCGGTGAGTGGATTCGAAACTCACCATTTGATTTAGTTGTGATCATTTGATTACAACTGGTAATTGTAGATATGATTATAGAGTTGTTTAATTATTATTGTTGATTGTATCACTATGTGCTATGTGTGATCTTTGAATATTGGTCGCCAATGAGGTCGACAAGTTGATGAACTGTTGGTTGAGTTAGTTGGTTATCGTGTGAATGATACAGGGATATGCTTCATATGTTGTGTGTATTGAACTGTATCTGAGTAGGATAACCACTAGCCATCGGTCTCGTCCGTTATGGCCATACGGATATGGTTTGATAAGAGTTCTTGGGGAGCCGCCCGGGTATTATGGTTATCCCCAGAACCACCGATCCTCATTAAGTTGTTGATTGTTGTAGTTAATGGTTATGCTAAGTTGAATGTTGGGTGTTGAACTCTCTCACTTAGCTATGTGCTAATCCCTCATCTTTACTTCCTGCAGATTTTGTAGTTTAATGGGTAGCAGGAATGGGATGCTTTTGGTGCAAGGACAGTTTGACAGCGAGCTACTCTGATCCTTTTTGTACTAAACCAGTTTGTTTTATATAATACCCCGACCTATGTAATCTTTGGAACTGTTTCAAGTCAGTGTGACTTTAACTTATAAACTGTTTATGTAAATTAATATAATGTAAAGTTATAAAGTTGTTTAAATTTCTACGCTTCCGTGTTCTTAATATAATACTGTTATATCAAATGAGGGGTGTTATATAAGTTATACATTTCAACGTTCAAATAAGGTATACGTTCAACGTTTTTAATAATCACAACAACGTACCGTTACATCATACGTTACTACGTTCCTACGTTTCTACGTTTCTACGTTCCATCGTTCCTACGTTTCTACGTTTCAAGATAATTTTACCTCAGCGGTGGAAACATCCACATGTGTAAGATTACAGCGTTTCATCGTTCAAGATCACAACGTTCCTATCATCGTTCCACACAAAATAACCACACACAAAAGCTATGCTCTATTCACGTTATCGTTCCACACAAACAAATAATGCACATTAAACTATACATGTATTTCATAGCAACTCATGATCAAAAGCAAGTTTAAAGATTGTTTCCATAGTGATAAAACAATTTAAAATATCTGAGCATTCTTCTCCCCCAGAAAACATATACTACTTTACGAATTTTATACCATGACTAAACAAAATCATTTGACTCTACAAATTTTACCAGTGACACTTCTATGTATTAAGAATACTCAGTAATGTTTCCAGACTTTATTTCATTAGTTAACTATTTTTAAACATTCACCAAAAAGGACTGCTCAAACCGACCACACTTTTGGACTTCACCAATGTTATAATTTATTTAAAATACTTAAAACATACAATATTTATAATATTTTTTCAGAAATTATTTGACACATTGAAGTTATTCCAGTAAAAATTTCAAAACCAAATTCATTATTTAACCTACATTTCAAAAATCCACAAGTTAACCACAATTACGAACCGAAAAACTCAGAACTGACCCTCAATCTTATAAAATCATTTTGACCAACTTATACTCAACCTTTGGACACGAAACCAACGCCATTTGAAAGTAGACTCTTAATACTTCAAGTTTTATCAAAACTCATTGTAAAATGACTAAGTTACACACTTCCCAAACCGACACTCGAATCTGTCCAGATTTAGGGTTTTCATGTTTAAACCTAAACCTTCAAACTAATCAATCCAAACACTTAATCAATCAATATCTTTCAATCCTAATGTCTTAAACACTGATTTAACATATATTCCTATGATTTTATCACTAGGAATACAATGGATTGAACCGAAAGAAAAACTATAATACCGAAACAATCGAAATACGTTAAAATGAATGAATTGGATAGAGAATATACCAACTGAAGATCGAATACGTGAGAATCCTTCTTAGAATCTGTGAATAATGAGGATATACACTCTTAGAAATCGTTTTTTTGTAGATTGATCAAACGTATACAAGAGTTATAGGATCAAAAATTTAACAAAGTTTCTGAAAATTCGTCACCCACAGCAGGAGTTTACGAAATAATTTTTATAAAATAATCTAATGCGTTTCAGAGGCCAAAACCTCTCAAATCAATGTAAAACATCGAGATCTACAACTTTTTAGTTTTGACCGAAGCCTGAAAACGAACGTAAATGGGTCAAATCGGCCTCTGTTCGTGACTGAAATTTTGGGACATCAGAATGGACGATTTTTGTGATGAAAAAATATTAGGGTTGTGTTTTAGGATGCCTTTTATATTTCTAGAACTGTGTTGGTTGGGTTGGGCCAAATAATTCACCAAAAAGGGAGGGGGTTTAGGTCGATTGTTGGGCCAAACAAGGAAGACACACAAGAAAACTCGGGTCAGACGGTTTAAGAATAAACGATCCCAATCAAATTATTTTCGTATTTCGTGTAGTTTTAATAAATCGTATAGTTTTCAATAATTAACGAATTTACGTTTAGCCTCGTATCTTTTTCGTTACATGTGTGATTGCGATGATTCTTTTTACGTTGGATTCGTTTTTCGAAAACGAATATTTTGATGTAAAGAAGTCCATGAGCTGAGTCTTAACACGAAAATGAGTTTTTATGGCTTGAACTACGATTACGGTTTGGTGAAGGTTGTCACAATAAAGAATTTTAGTGTAAATGTTTAGAGTAACACATTTAGAAAACTTATTTTTATAGTTAAATCAATTCTCTAATTTTTTTTCTTAACCCTAAAATAGCGTCGATTTCTATGCTATCTAACTAAGATTTTCCGTCTTAAGCTAATTTGTATTGGTAAGACGGGCACTATACTAAAATACTACAAACGTTAGTGACGTTCTTAAGTGGGAATTGAATCATTTACATGCTTAGTGATACTTGAAATGACCATCTTCATATCAGAACTCAGCATTCTTATTCATCCAAAACTCGCTTTTAATATTTAGTTTATTACATTAGCCCTAATGTGGCTTTGCGTCCATTTAGTTAATTTGGAATTTTAATTACTAGCTATTCATTTCTTTTTCTTTTATATATTGTTATAAAGGTTATATATGCGAACTCAATCATTTGCAAATATCACATTAAGTATATACGTATACATATAACACATCATACATATTTTATAGGATGCTTAACTTACAACTAGCAAAAAACCCGCGCAATGCAGCGGAATACAAAATTTGTTTATAATAGTAACTCGTGGTAATTTTATGTTGTGCCTTCTTTTTCGATAGATTAGTTATGGTGTTAAAATTTATTCATTTGAAGTGTTGTAAATGATTATGTTTAGTGAATGAGAAAGTGTATTAATTGTTATTTACTACTCCCTCCGTCCCATATTTATAGTCCGGTATTCCTTTTATGGATGTTCCAATTTTATTGTCCACTTCCATAAATATATAAGAATAATGAGATAAAAATCTTTTTTACCCCAAGTGTATATATGTAAGATAGAAAAGTATGTAAGAAATAGAGGGTAAAACTGTCATCTTACCAAAAAGTAAGAGAGGTGATTATGTTTTCTTAAACTGCATGTTTTTTGTCTTGGGACAATAAAATTGGGACGGAAAGAGTATAATAGTTACATTTTTATAATAATTAGATTTCTAAAATTATGAATATTTAAATGTTGAATCTTAATTCTTGTTCTTAAAATTTTTTTAAAATAGAAACCTAAGATGCATTATATGTAATTATAGATTATAGATAAGTAAATGGAAAAACTCATCAACTCATTCAATTTCTTAGAGCACAAGGTGTGGTACCGGTGTTCTGGGACAGTGTTCTGTAGAATGTTGAAGGTGAGGATTTTGTGGTGTGGTAAAATTGAATTCTCAGTGTTCTTGACAGTGTTCTGGAGTTTTATATTATTTGTTTTATTTGATTTTTTAATGATGATAATTGTAAAAATTGTACATTTAAAAATATATAAATCAAATAAAATTGAGAAATAATTAAATATATAAATTAATATTTAAAAATACATAAATAAAATTAAAGCAAAACATTTCATTCATGATACTTGCAAGGTGGCAACGTGTACCACTGTACACTACTAGAAAACAAGCCTAATGTAACACTTAACAAGCAACACTTATGAAAAATGTTGCCTTTTGAATAACATTAGTGCTAAAGCAACATTTTAAAAATAAGTGTTGCATTTAAGATTCTATTGCAACACTTTTTTTAGAGTGTTGCAATTTTTTACAAAAATGCAACATCATTTTTAAAGTGTTACACATTTTATAAAAGAAATGCAACAATTTTAAGAAATGTTGCATCTAGCACAACGCCTAATTTATGTGCTAAATCCATGTCGTTAGATTTTGTTGAAGGAACAAAACATGGTAACTCTGAATAATTATGTAAAATAGTTAATTGGTATCTTATCAAAGTTCAAAAAACTCACAAATTCATGGTGATATATATAATTACTATTACTATTTTCACACACACATTTACCAAATGTAGACATGTTTTGGTTATTTCTACCTTATATTCACATGAAGCATATAAGCGAATTTTTTAAAACTTAGTTGGTTGGATAGTAGTATGTTTTTCTTTGGTAGAATGTCGCAGTTACCAAATTCACAAATCACGTTTGTTTTCCCTCCTTTTTCTTATGTCTTATTTTTGGGGTTCCCTCCTTTTTCATACGTTTTTTTTTTCGTTTTAAATCTCCCTCTTTTTTTATATCTTAATTTTGGTTTATTGACCAAAGGGTGTTTAGTATTGTAACATTGTACTATGGATTTTTATTTATACAGGGACATAAATGAAGATGACGTATATCCCGAATTTTAGCATTTCCTAATTAAAATGCATCTTTTTCAAAAACGAATTTAAAAGGGATAATTGGTATTTACGTGAAAATTATTATTCATATTATGTTACTCCGTAGTTTATTTGATGTCAGTATTTTTTATTTTTATTTATTTATTTTTATAAATCATGGACACACGTATGATTGAAAACGTGAAACTGATAGAAACTAGAAATCTAGAACTCGAATAGATAGTTGTATATTCCATAAAATCTTGAAAAGACATTTGAAATCACCTCTACGGATATTATACCTTTTATTTAGTTATTATTTAGATGGTAAAATCGACCATATGATAAAGGTTTTAATTATTATTATAAAATGATTGGGTGTTTTCTATATGGAATTGGCTATCTTACCCCCTATAATTACTAATGTTGCGTTTGGTTCGTCGAATATTTTGATGAAATTGAATTTAATTCTAATTCAAACTTATGTATATCTGTTACTAAGAGCACACGGTGTGGCTTCATATTTATCGCCGTTTTCCTACGAGAACGTCGCGGATGGCGTTCTGCCGCCTCGGGACGGCGTTACCGACGTAGTTCTCGTCACCGTTTTCCGACCAACGTCTCATTCCAGACGGCGAAAATGCAACGTTTTCCTTTTATTGGCCTTTTTCCTTTTTCTTTCCTTTTTAATTGTGTTTGTGTTTTGTTTTGTGTGTGTGTGTTTATATGCGTTTGTGTGTGTGCTGTTATAGGAAGAAGGAGAAGAAGGAGTAGGGAATAAGGAGTAGGGAAGAAGATGAAACAGCAACAACATCAGATACATTTAGGTTTTAAATTTTGCTGGGTTTTAAAATTAAATTGGGCCAAGCCTTAATTAAAATTAAATTGGGCTAAGCCCATAACACTATTAATTTTGTTCTTTATAAATTAATTGTATTTATTTTTTTATTTTATAAATTGTAATTTTTTATTTGTTTTAATAAATTAAATGTTGTTTTATTTAATTTATCTGTTTTTAAATATTAATATATACAATTATTTACATTAAAAACAATAAAAACAAATAATAAAAAACTCCAGAACACTGTGAAAATGGTGTCACCACACCACAGAATCCTCAGCAACAACATTCTCCAGAACACTGTAAAAACAGTGTCACCACACCCTGTGCTCTAATATATAAAACGTTTAAGCGTTTTTCTTTAAGTTGTGATTGCCTAATTTGCCCCTAAAATTACTGAGTTTTTTTTTTTTTTTAACAGAAAAAAACAATAGAAATTATCAACCTACCCCTATATATATTCAATTAGTATTAATATCAACCATAATTAAAACATAAACTAATAAACATATGATATTTAATATACTTAATGATGTGGACCGATGACACATTTGTCAACGGGTCGCTTGGGCCGGCCGGTCGAACCGGGTTGGACTGGGAACCGGATTGGCATGTTGAACCGGTTCAAGTTTTTTTTTTACTAATTAAATTTAATTTTCTAATTTTAGAAAGCTTTTAGCCCTCTTAAATTTGATAATAAGTTGGGGCGGGGACTTGGTTTGAATTATATAGGAGTTGATTCTTATGTGTGTTTGTTTTGTGTCCTATGTGGAACAACTTAAAGTTAGTTTTAAACAAATAAAATATAAAATAAAATTGCTAGTTGCAAAATTCGAACTCACGACCACATGCATGAATAATCTAATATTTAACTTGTTTTTAATTATTTACTTTAAATATATTTATTATATATATCGCAGCACTCATGTTGTATATATTATATTAGAAACTTATAGGTGTATCATTTAAATCATTTAATTCTAGTTTGTTGATATAATATCACACACACACACACACACACACACACACACACACACACACACACACACATATATATATATATATATATATATATATATATATATATATATATATATATATATATATATATATATATATCTTATGAGGCACTATGTATTATTTGATGATGTATTGGAATATAAACTGTGTTATTAATTGTTACAAAGTAATATAAAATAAAAAATGACAAAATTCTATCTTTAAGAATGTTGTTTACTTGTTAGATAGTAGGTCTTTGAACATAGTACACTTTTTCAATTGTTGGATTGTTAAATTGTTTGGTGGACGTTATTTTGAATGTCTTTTACTTTATATATATATAGTACGAGGATCAAAAAAGAAGGAAAATTAGGTAGAGAAGAAAAAGAAGCAAAGGCGGAAGATTATAGGGGCCAGGGGGGTTCCTGCCCCTCCTAAACTTGAGGGTGTAAGTAGCAATTATACATATAATTAGAGGGCTGAAAACGAAAATACATTGTTTCTTTGCAAATTACCCCTAATTTACGTGGAATTATGTTTCGCCCCCTACCCCCCCCCCCCCCCCCAATATAACAATTCAAGTTCCGCCACTATATATATATATATATATATATATATTATGTTTTCTGATTTTAACAACTCCGGTCCGACCTTCCGACCCAACCGATCCGACTAGAAATCGGCACTCTTCCGGTTTAACTAAAAAACCATGTTTTATGTAACACCCGCCAAATTAGGACTAGTGATTAGTGCCTAATCATATGTTAATACATGTAATTAGTTCTGTGTTAGGCTAATTTATGTATCGAATTAAATATTGTTGAATATATACGAAAATACGATTTGATTAAATCGTACGCAAATTAAATCGAATGTATTTCGGTTCCATAAATACGGACGTTGGTGACAAATTTTATTAAGTAACACTATTATGTTAAAAATATTATTCTAATAATATTCAAATTTCAATTCGTATCGTACAAACAAAACAAAATAACTTACATTTTATAACTCAAATATAAATTGATTAGTAAAATATTTAACTAAAATATCGCGTAATAAATTTGTATTTTAAAACTTACCATTTAATATGTAAAATAATTATTTAACATTTAAACGACGGAGCAAACGAACACCGCAATGGAGAACGGAGACTGAAAAGTTGGTGGATAACCCCCCAACTCTCCCCTTTCTTTCCTCATTCTCCCTCCACCCACTCTCTCTCTTACCACTCTCTTCTCCCATTTTCTCTCTAAAAAGAAAAACCACCACCACCCCATTAAATCGCCAAAAAGGAACACGAAACGCACTCGGATCACCATACTCGTTTGGAGAAAAACGACCACGACATCACGATCCATCATCCTATCTTTTCGGATTTTTCATCCGACACTTTGTAAGTTTCCGACAAATCCTGAAATCTCTCGTTTTTAAGTGTTTTTGCTTGTTAGTGGTTTGGATCAACTTATAATGTCCAAATATGGGTTGTGTAAAAGTTTTGGAGCGAACGGAAACCGAAAAACTCGTTTTCGACACATTTTTCGGCCATCAGACCGTAACGTCGCTTTTGGACCCAGATTTATGCGACGTCAGCTTCAACGTCGCAAAACCCCTCGTGACGTCGCATGGTGCGACGTCAGTCACAAAGTCGCATTAAATTGCGACGTCGCATATAGCGACATCAGCCTTAACGTCGCCAATACCTCACCACGTCGCACTTAGCGACGCAAGCCCTTACGTCGCAGAAATCAACAACGTCGCATATAGCGACGCCACGTACAACATCGCATTAAATTGCGAAAGTCGCACATAGCGACGCCATGCTCAACGTCGCAGTCAGGATCTGCGACGTCGCACCCAACGTCGCACAAACCAGAACCTCAAAAACACAGATTTTTACTAAGTGTCGAGACTCGAAATTTATCACTCAATTTTACCGAAATTCAGATCCCAGATGCGTTTTTCGTCAAAGAAATATAGTAGAAATAAAAATTTTCCAAGCTGACCTGGCAGCTCGACCCCAGCCAGGGGCTCTGCCCCTTGGACCCCGCTACCAGGGGCGCTGCCCCCGGACCCCCGTACTTAGATTCCGTAACGGCTTCTAAAACACAATCAAAACACATTTTTCAAGTAAAACGCCACGAAATCAAAATGATAATAGTTGAGATTATTATTACAAATCCGTCACCAACGGGCCGTACATATTTTCAAACATTCGAATCAATCAACCAAATGTAATTTGGACATTCTAGTTGGACAGACAGCTACAAGGTAGTCTTGATAGATACCTACTCACATTTATAACCATCGCGTGTCGTGGACACCCTCAGGTTACAAGTCTTTGGACTTCATCACTCGGCTAATCAACTTACGTTTATTTAAACGCTTTCAGACTCGGGTGAGTCTCATAGCCCCTCTTTTTACTGTTTTACTCAGGGGTGTGATATATTGCTCAACTTTTAACATGTGAACGCAAGTACAAACATTTCATATACTACATGAGTTTTTCACAACTAATCATTTAAAGTCCTCCGTCAGCATAGTTGTTAATACGTTGTAGCGTGAATATTAGTATATGGTACCATATAGGATTGACCCTCCTCGTTCGGGTTAGCAAGCACTAACCGGGTAAACGGACGTACTAATATTTGGGAAGACGAATGTTGATTAGGCATTCGTGGAGGCACCTCGCCCGGAATTCTCTTTAGGGGACCCGGCCCTCGAGTTAAGCTCAACTATGTGCTCATGGCTGTATACATATTCATTATCAATTGCTGGATGCAATTCAATTATTTAAATCTTGCGGTTCATACTATATTACTTGATTTCAAACCTGTGAGCTCACCAGCTTTAGCTGACCCATTTAGCATGTATCGCAGGTACCAAGCAGTAGGTTGCTTTTGCTTCAGGACTTTTAGCTCGAGTCAGCATACAGACGATTGAGATTTTCTTGCATTAGTATATTTTGTACAAGTACTTATGTACTGAAATCTCCTTTTATTTAACTCGAGCTATGTAAAGCTTTAAATGTTGTAAACATTTCAATTATCAATATATTTTGTTAAAACGACGCATATAGAGTCGTTTACTATATATCTTTGTGCTTTGTTATTGATTAGTAACACCCAAATCGTGCTTCCACAATTCACCAAATTTGGGGGTGTTACATTTTAAAACATTGTTTACAATTTATTTTGAAAGCACATACTATAGAAACAAAGAGTAAAGGTTTAAATGAGTACATCAATATTTATTTACATTGAAAGATCCAATAATATTGTGTTACGTGTCACAAACCCATTTTCTTCCACGTTTTGAAAAAAAAAGTATCTCACTGATGATAAGTAAAAACAAAATAAAAATTGCATCATAAAAATCAACATTTTTTTCTTTTCGATTAGACATCCAACAAAGTATATTTTCAACGAATATTTTTATTTTCGTTTTCAATAGGTTTTGTAAACAACTATCACATGTGATACCAATGACTATCACACGTGATACCAATGACCATCACACGTGATATCAATATTATACAATTTGTAAACCCATAAAAAAAAAACATCGAAAGTATATCATGTGAGATGTCTAATGAAGAGAAAAAAATGTTGATTAATCATATTAGTAACTTTGTTGTCTTGATACAATTTTTTTTTCTTTTTTTTTTCTTATCAAAATAAAAGTTTCTAAAATATTTGGGCTGGAACTTCCTCGAGTGGAAATTTTTTTTGACTCGGAGCTTTCCCTCCCATTATTGCCGCTCAATATTCCCTCCCAATAGCTACCCCCAATCTCACACGAATACACGATGGCAAAGTAACTGCAAATCAATTTCCTCTCGGTGATAATATATTAAATTGTTAATCCTATAATCCGGTTCATAGATCGACCACAATTCCTTTTGGTCAGCACATCAATCGAGATTTGTGATGAAATAGAAAAGGTATGTTAATCGGTTATATATAGCAACATTCTTACTTATTTTCGTGAATCATTATTTGCTTATCATAGATTTGATATATGAAAATGACTAGTACGAAGTATTGCTTTAAATTAAACTATGTCTTTAATTTTCTTTTGGTGTTTTAACATGATAAAGCTATTTTTTGTTTTTGTTTTTAATTTGTTTGAGATTTAGTACGAGTATTAAGTACTTAAGACTAGTTCATAGGCATCTTATAACAGGGTCAAAATTTCGACTTTGCGTTTTCTTTGACATGCAGATTGTCAGGCTGGCGATGATGGATAGAACACCTAATTGAATCTAATTGATGGAGGAAATTTTCCATTCTAGCAAGCTCCATGGGGTTATCGACTTTGACGTATGTTACCCTAACTTGATAATACTATTAATGAAGTATTAAATACTATAATCTGTATCTGTTTATGTTTTATATATTACTTGAAGTTGTGGCATGATGAATTATAATTGTATATGTTGCTGTTCTTACCAACATCTTTAGTAGACAATGATGGTAGGTTTTACATCTATGACAAATTTTAGTTTTGATTTTTTCACATTGTATTGTAACGTTAATGTTGAAAACCACTTATTAGTACATTGTATGTTAATATTATTTGAATTGACCTTTTTGGGATAGAATACAACCCACATTGACCCGTCCATAAGTAATTGGGTCGAATTTACCACTATTAAATTTTTATGTGTCTGTATGTGTTATTTTTTTTTGCCATGTGTTGGTGCTCGTGTTGCAGTAAAATTAGCTACACGGAGAGGGCATTGGTTGGTGGTCTGGGCAGGCTTAATCCGTTTGGGTGATTGTTCATGGTGCCATGCTGAAGTATGTGAAAAAGATCTTTTTTTTATTCATAAATTATTATTTCTCTTCACTTCTCTAACTTATTTTAAGTGACCGTTTTTGAAGGGATATCAGGATCATTGAACCAAATGGATTCATATAATTTGTAATTAAAATTTTCGTCTTCTTCAGGTACGTGAGGACACTCCAACCCATTTAAGTGAACTGCTAGTTTTGTCGTTTCTAAAAGACAAACTAAGTTGTGATATTCTAATAATATTGAATGGATTCTCTAGTTCTGAAGAATCCATGGTTGTAAAAAACGGCCGTGTACACGCCGAGTACTCGGAAAAATGTCTTGGCCCGTGGCGACTAGGGGGTAATCGGTCAAAAACACGGTCAACCGAGGTCAACGCGGTCAAACTCGGAGTACACGGTCAAAATCGGGTCAAAGTCGGTCAAACATGGTCAAAGTCAACATTAGTAAAAAATTATAAGGATTTAAATTAGGGTTTTGAGCCCATTTACACAGGCAATTATGTTTATGTTACTACTTTTACGCTTAATGTTTATGTCTATAGTTCTATTTTATATTTTTGCACATATAATATTGAAAATTATTAATTAAATGTAAAAAAGTCAGCAAAAGTCAAAATCCGAGTACTCCCCGATTACACCCCGACTAGGCCGATTACTCCTTACAAGGTCCTTGCCGAGTACACCCCGACTAGCGTTTTTTCCAACCTTGGAAGAATCAAACTTACTGCTTTGATATTCCATATGTTTCATTTGCTTATTTTAACACTACAAATTTAGATATCTTTATACCACCTCCTTTTTTTGACCTCTATTGTGTGTATGGATTCTTTCTTTTGAAATTATCAACTCGAGTGTGTTAGGAATTATACATATCCTCAGTGCTCGAGGCATGTCTCAAAGGACTATGATTGCCGGCCAGGATCAGATTGTTTACACTACAGGTTTGATTAAAGATGGGGTATATCGTATATGTATGGGAACTAACTGTATGGAGCTGACATGGTTTTTGTGTCGAGTAAAGCTAAAATCTGGGCTCTAAAATTAACTACAAAATTGTGGGTTCGTAGTGAGATCTAGGCTTCTTTTTGTTCAATTACATTCTTAAATTTTTTTGTGTCTGGCTAAGTTTTGTACTAGTTAATGTAAAAATAGTACCTATTTATCTAGTTTCATATTCAATCATTTATTGGTAGACTGTATGTATGTTAATTACAGGTTGGTTGACAGAAAGTTGTACATATGTTAAAATACAGCCTTTGTTCATTCTGTCAGCTTATTTTGGACATTTTGAATTGAAGTTGTTACTTTGCCAGGGCGAAGGTATGATTACATTTTATTGGAATTTGCCTTAGCCTAAGAGTTCTAAGTATAGACTTTTAAAACTTTGTTATGGGTCTTACTAACGATCCTTATGTTTTATATTCAATTTATTGTAACAGGGAGATTGGTTGATGCAGCTAAAGTGAGGTGACGAATGGAAATCTTATTATTGCTTTTATCTGATTGGATAGATGAAGTTGTAGAATTGCATTTTAAAAATTACTTGCGTGTAATTTTTATGTAATTATTTGATGAATTCTTACTTGTGTATTCAATAAAATATCCTTTTTATTTACCTTTTGTGACTATTAGTTTAAGTATGTGTATAGTTTTGTTAATTAATAACTTTATTCCAAGTGTAAATTATAAGAAAATGACAAAATCATGTGACGATAGCTCAACAAAGTGTTGCAATAGATGTGAGAAAGTGTTGCATTATTTGTTAGTAAACAGTTAAAAGCATTGCATTTGATAAGGAAAGTGTTGCCATAGCTTTGTAAAGGTAAATGAGGAAGTGTTGCTTTAGCTTATATAAGTGTTGCATTTTAAAAGTGTCGCCTTTTCTAAACATGTGCAACACTTTCAAAAAGTGTTGCATATTCCGAAAAAGTGTTGCTTTAGACCTAAGGCGACGTTAGCTAAGGCAGCGCTTGGTAAAGTGTTGCATTAGCTTTTATGCAACACTTTTAAGGCTTAAAGCAACACTTTTTGGGTGTTGCCTTAGCTTCATTTTGTTGTAGTGGTACCACCTCCCTTTTATTATTATTATTATTATTATTATATTATTTATATAAACTATAGATATTTACCACTGTACCACTGCATCACTGGATCACCTTCCTTTTTCTTTTCTTTTTAGCACCTGCAACCCATCTTCTTCTTTCTTTTTTGCCACCATCCACCAAGCAAACCAGGAACCAAAACTAAATATTTACTCACATATTTTATACTAGCTCGTGTGATCAAAGAGAAAAAAGGAACAAAAAATAATTAAAATGTGAGAACATCGAATGGATACACCGTTTGTCTACGGACGTTGGCTTCATTTTTTGTCGAGAACGCCGGCGAGAACGCCGGCCCGGTCCGGCAGAACGCCGGAGCTCGGCGTTCTCGCCCAAGAACACCGATGCCACGTCCCTCCGCACCCTGTTCTCTTATGTACTTACGCATTTATCATATACTCTAAGTGATAGTTTAAAACTTTAATAAAGAATATGGAATTATCAATAAAAATACATTAATGGAGGCCTATGCATATGCCCCATCACAAATTCACAAGTATACACGTGTCTAGTTTATGTTTGGTCTTTTATGTTATTCTCTTATAATCCCTCGTATAGGGGTGTTAACGGACCGAGCCGAACCGAATATCAAGATGCTTGAACTCGACTCGAAATATTTTTAGTATGCTCGAACTCGACTCGAACTCGAATAAGTTTTTTAAATTGGGCTTGAACTCGAGATCGATATTTTTTTCATTGTTCGAGTTCGAGTTCGAAACTCGTTTAGTAACTTAAACTTTTCTTATTTGCATGAATATTCAAGTTTAACTCGATCGTTATTGTTCATTTCGTTCTCATCTGAGGCTCGGGTGGCTCGACTCGAGATATATATATGAGCTTATTGAACTATTTGAGCCGAGTATGCTCGATTAACTGGTTCGACTCGGAGTATTATACGAGTTTTCGAGCGAGTCGAGTCGAATATTAATTTTTATGACTCGGCTCGTGAAATTAATCGAACAATAATTTTTGCTCGAACTCGACTCGAGTTCGAAGTAGCTGATGCTCAAACTTGAAATAAACGAGTTCGAAATCGAGTAGCTCGTGAGCGGCTCGGTTCCTTAACAGATACTAGACTTGCATATTTATTATTCAATTTAAAGTCATGATATTTGGACATTTATATTTTAAATTGGAAATGCCCCTTATTGTTTGATACGGGGAGTGGAAATAATTACGTTTAGGTTGTATATATACTTGTTATAAATAATAACTTGTCTGGGTAACATATAGCAACATGGGGTGTAATGTTTCACACTTTCACAGATATAGAGTTCGTGAAATTGATTACAGACTACATAATAAATATTGTGATAAACATAAACATAAACAATATCAAATATAAAAGGGAGCTTATTAAGTCTCACTGTCCAATGTCTCAATAAACTATTGTCGTGTGAGACTCTTAAGGTCATATAAGGTCGTTGCTCAATGTTGTTAATAGCATGTTGAGAATAATACTGTAAATAACATTTGTCATTTTTATGAGCGTAGTAGTCAATGTTAAAGTAATGAAGAAACGGAACGATAATTTAATTGCTACATGCACCTATGAGATTTACTAGGAAAAAAATCTATTTTGCTCAACACACCGTTGAGACCTCAACGAATTTCGTCAACACCGGCCTTCAACGCCGACACGAAATAGAAAAACCGGCATTGAAGTTCTAAAACGCCAGGAAGAGAAGTCAACTCCGTGTTTTTTCAATCAAACATCAAATCCTCGAAAAGTGATGACGCACAGAATTAGGTTTGAATTTTTTACTCTGATTCTTAGAATATAATTTATCAAACTCATACATAGTATTCAAATTTAAATGCGAATCAATTGTTACTTAAAAGCATCTTCAATGGTATAAATATTTTGGGGAAGGGGTGTGCTAGTAAAAGGTTTATAAAAATTTTCTTGTGTTTGCAATGATAAACTCCTTTATGAAGCTCAAAAACCATGTACAAAGCCCAATCAATATTTGGTCTAAGACATGCATAATATGTTTGTATACATCTCATAACAAACTTTATTTATGTTTTTTAGATATCTCAAATATAAATCTTAAATATACTATACGATTAACCTATATGACATCAGCATTCTTAATTAAAGCCTAATTGACCAATCAGAGCCCACAATTTAATAATAATTTTTTTCATATTTAAATTAATACTCATATAATCTTAAATATAATATAGGAAGCGGGTAATGACACCTTTAATTAAATCAAATTCAGTTAAGCAATTATATCCCTCTTTTCTAGTTAAATTATAATTAAAAATAACAACCTCTATTTTAATTACACAATCAATTGTTGAGTTTTCTATTCCCTAACTAGATTATCATAACGTAGTAGAATAAGAGTAATTTAATATTTAATAATATAAGGTAATTAGGAAACTAAAAACTTAAGAGATCTTTAACTTTAATAAATAGTGCGATAAACAAATTACATAAATAAGAAAATACACTAACCTTGGAGAAATTCACTTTCTAACGCGCAGACCAACTAGCAGAGTTTCGTTACTTGGAGGCAAGTACCCAAAGTAGAATACCTCTAATCCTTCACACCCAAAAACCCAAGAGAAAAAAGAATTTTCAACTTCAGAGCCAAAATTCGTATCTATTAAGGTATAGGCTTGACCCCTATTTATACTGGGAGAGAAAACCCCGAATTTGCAGATTTCGACTTTCAGCCGCCGCCTAAACCCTTCAGCTGGCGGTCGGGCTAACTTTCTGCCCAAGAATCCGAGATCTGATCCGCGTTTTCACCGACTTCAAAATTTAGCCGCAGGCTAAACCATTTAGCCGCCGGCTGAAATCCGGCTTCCAAATTCTTCCACCTTTTTAATCACTTTTGATTTCTAATTAATTAAATTTAATAAACTAACTAATTAAATATAATATTAATACCAATTAATATTATTCCTTATTCATTTCTCTTGACTGTTCATGAGGGCAACCCAAAAAGGACTTTACTTTTAATGATAGTCTTACCAATTAGTTATGATATTGGACACTATTCCAACAGTCTCCCACTTGGACAAATCTTCAACTATTATTGGTCTAAGTCTCTATCCTATTAACTTAGTAAAGAGTGCCATCCAACGCAACTGCCGAACTCTCAATCATATCTTAGAGTCGGCCCTGTAGATAAATGATCAACTATCCCTTTGTTCTACCGATATTGTATGAACCGAGACATGGATTTTAATCAATATCAAAATTCATATATGTATCTGATCTCCGATTATATTGACTATATGAAACTACTGATTTTGCGCATATCAACTTAGTCCCGGCTAGGCCTAGCACTTTAGAGTCAAACTTTAATCATAAGAGGGCCCAAGATATCGCTTTTCCACTTAGGCAAAAGGAACAAATAAATTTCGTATACATAGCACTAGTCAACTCATCATGTCATACCTAGTGTATCCTTTATGACTGGTATTTACGCACAGCATTTGAATAAACTAAAGTACAACAGACTTGAAAAACTAGAAACTCAATGTATCTCCATTTTAAGAATAGAGGATATTATCATCTTAAAAACACTCGTGATTTAATCCATGAAGTGATCTCTTTTAGTGCGGTTTCTCCTATACTCAAATCTCTATTAAGTACTCATGAGTGTTGCAGCATTCTCCATGCCATGTCTAATCTCCATAAACAATCTACTAACACTCCATGACCTTCTTAATTCACCACATACTTCCTATAGTGTGATCGACTGAGGAGGTTTGAGTAAAATCAATTACTCGGGAAGTGATTTCAAAACATGCAAAAGGTGAAGCACAACGACAAACAATAGTAAATGGTAGAACTCCTTCCAATAAATAAATCTTCATTATTTAATCACCAAGTCTATAACAATTTCAATCATTGTTTATAACGTTTCATAGCTTCCTTCCACTTAGCAGCCTCAGGGCCTGCCATCACTTCCTTATAGTCAGCAGGCTCATCTAATTCACCCAGTGTACTATCACTTATCTTATCCTCTTCCTCAATTTGGTAACCATAATAGAACTCGGGAGGATTGCTAACTCTACTAGATCTGCGAACGGGTAAGGATATGTCTTCAGGTTCAACAGGTGTCTCCACCTCTTGTTGAACGTTAGTGTTTATTATAGGTTCTTCATCGGTAGATTCTTGAATTTCTTCAAGATCAATTTTACTCCCACTGTCCTCTTTAGATATCATTTCTCTCTCAAGGAACACTCCTCTTCGAGCTACAAAAACCACATTATCCTTGGGTCTATAGAATAAATATCCAAATGACTCTTGTGGATAATCGACAGAAAGACAATTTTCAGATCTGGAGTCTAGTTTGTCATGAGTTTCTCGTCTAACGAAAACTTCACAACCCCAGAATTTGATGTGACCAAGAGAATGATGTTTTCCCTTCCACATTTCATACGGTGTCTTTGAAACTTTCTTAGTGGGTATTTGATTTAAGATATAGGTGGCTGTATCTAATGCGTAACCCCATAAGCTTATCGGAAGTGTTGCTCGACTCATCATAGATAGAACCATATCTAACAAGGTTCTATTTCCCCTCTCAGCAACACCATTAAGCTTTAGTGTTCAAGGTGGAGTCAATTGTGAAACTATTCCACACTCTTTAAGATGATCGAGGAACTCGATACTAAGGTATTCTTCTCCACTATCGGATAGGAGTACCTTTATCTTTTTGCCCAGTTGGTTCTTTACTTCATGTTGATACCTTTTGAAAATTTCAAATGTATCCGACTTACGTTTAATCAAATAAACATATCCATATCTACTGAAGTCATCAGTAAATGTAACGTAGTAGCGATTTCCATCTTTTGTAGCGCATCGGAATGGTCCACATACATCTGTATCTACCAAGTCCAATAGTCCTTCACCTCTTTCACACGATCCCGTGAATGGTGATTTAGTCATCTTGCCCAATAAACAAGATTCGCATACATCATTCGACTTGAGGTCGAATGACTCTAACACTCCATCCTTTTGGAGTTGGGTGATGCGTTTCTTGTTTATGTGCCCAAGACGACAATGCCACAATTTGGATTTATCAAGCTCATTAGATAAGCCAACATTTAAAATAACATTGCTAACACATTCATCATTTTCATATATGCCTTTGCAAGGAGAAGCTTTAAAATAAAACAATCACCTAAATAAACCAAAATATCACCATTCTCATTGTCAAATGAAAACCGATAACCATCCTTAAACAAAGCATAAAAAGAAATAATGTTTCTTATCATTTCTGACGAATAACAGTAATTATTTAAATCTATCATAACTCCAGACTTTAGCATGAGCTCGAACTTTCCAATCCTCATCACGGGCACGACTTTCCTGTTTCCCATGACTAAGTTAAGCTCTCCATGCTTCAAACTTCTACTTTCCTATAGCCCCTGCAATACAGTGCAAATGTGAGTACCACATCCTGTATACAGAACACACGAATTAGAAGTTGTAGTATTATGGAGTTCAATCATAAACATACTTGTGTGACTACTCTTTTCGACCTTTCCATGTTCAAGGTCCTTCAGGTACTTTGGGCAGCTACGCTTCCAGTGCCCCTTTGTGTTGCAGTAAAAGCACACTGCTTCCTTTGGGTCACTAACAGGTGCAATATCAGTATCAGTATTCCTCTTGGACCCACGATTGGACTTTCCACTCGCAGTCTTTGCTTTCCATTTGGATTTTTTTACCTCTTTCTTTTCTTTGCATTTTGACCAATTGCCAACACAAGAGCTGCTGAGCTAGATGACACATCAACTTTCTTGATTCCTTGCTCAGCGGTTTGCAGCAAATTGTGGAGTTCCATTATTGAGCCTTCTCTCTCATTCATATTCATCTGATATGAGATTACAAAATGATTGTAGACAGCTGGCAGACTGGACACAATTATGGCAATGGAAAATTCTGTATCAAACATCATATTCAATGATTCCAACCTATCAAAGTAACCTATCATCTCCAAGAAGAAAGCACAGATAGAAGCTCCAGGTGCAAGCAATGAGTGATTTTACCACATCAAGGTGTTCTTTGCTTGCCTTGGCCTGAAACATTTCCTTTAGCTATTGGTTCATTTCATAAGCCCATGTATTCTCAAAAGTCTTTTGCAATTCAGGGCTCATGGAGGATGCCATGATGCATGACACTTTATTCGCATCATCATAATGTTTTCGGTGTGCATCAATCTTCTCATGGGTTGAATCATCATCAATTACGTGAATCTGCTCATCGAGAACATACTCCTTGTTCTCGTACCTTAGGGTGAACCTGAGGTTTCGCATCCAGTGTTGGAATAATGTCCAATATCATAACTAATTGGTGAGATTATCATTAATGTTAAAGTCCTTTTTGGGTTGCGCTCAATAAACAGTCAAGAGAAAGATGAAGGATAATGTTAATTGTATTAATATTATAATTGTTTGGTTAATTAATAAATACTTTATTAATTAGAAAATCAAAAGTAATTAAATTTGGCGGAAGATTCAAGAAACAGGATCCAACCGCCGGTTGGAAAGTTCAACCGCCGGTTGGGATTAGGGTTTCTGAGGCGGTGGAAGTCGCAGACTTGGAGTCCAAGACTGACAGCTCCAACCGCCGGTTGGAAGGTCCAGCTGCCGGTTGAGAGTCGAATCAGGGGTTTCTTCCACAACTATAAATAGGGGCATCCTATACCTTCATTTTGTATCAACTCAGCTACGAATTTTCAAGGATTCCGAAAAGTCGACTTTCTCTTGTGTTTTTGGGTGTGAAGCATTAGAGGTATTCTACTTTGGGTACTTGCCTCCAAGTAACGGAACTCTGCTCGTTGGTCTATGCGCGAGAAATAGATTTTCTCGAAGGTTAGTGTTTTCCTTATTTTCTTTATCCAATTTGTTTATTGTACTATGTTGTTAAAGTTAAAGATCCCTTAGGATTTTAGTTTCCTAATTGCCTTAGATTATTTAAAGTTTTGTTATTCCGCTGCGTGTATAATAATCTAGTTAGAGAATAGAAAATCCAACAGTGGTTTCAGAGCCATATCTTAACAAATAGTAGCATTTAATTATCTGCAATAGTATATAGGTAAAGATAAATTGGAAAGAGAAATATCTAAATAGGTCATTTGCATTTACAATTTAGATACTAATAATTTTGAATTGTTTAAAATAGACCACTTAATTTTAAAAGGTTTAAAATAGAACCCTAAACTTCAAGAGATATTATATGTATAATATGATTTATATATATGTATAATTAAAGTCTAATAACGTCGTCAGTCAATTGATAAATCGGCTCACCCATAGTGAACAAACTATAAGAAAGGTATAAGGCGGGTTGATTTGCTTCCCTAAAGAAGTCAGGTTTTTAATAGGCTTCGCGCTGACCTGCTTCTCCGCTTCTTTGTGCGTTCGATGGAGCTACCGAGGACATTTGATAGGATGATGTCAAGATTAAAAGTAGACTTAAAATAGTAAAACAAAATCCCGTTTTAGCTATAGGAATTGATGAATAGTATGCTAACCCATGAAATTCGCACATCTCTCGTATGAACTGTTAATGGAGCATGTGTGGCTCACCGACACATTAATATGAGGACATAATGAGAGGTGATTGAGACTCACGATTCTCGAGCGTACTCGAGCCGGGGATCACGCGGGGTTTGCATGGTTAATTCACCATCTTGTTCATGATCCTCGGCATACCAGTCATGAATAGTAAATGTGCATAACCGAGATTAACATGCCATTGATAGAAATCAATGAATCTTAAAGATCTAGGAGTTTCATAGAAATGAAATAGACAAAAGTATTTTAGTTATATGATTACGGCGACCCTTTTCATAAAACTGAAAATGTAGATCCTAGCCTTAATTCAGAAAATTGGGTAATCAATTAAGGAATATTCAAACTAACTAAAACTGTTTTATCTCATAGATGGCTAATTTAAATGGTGCAAATCCTCCCATCCCCAATCCCGTAAATAACTCAAACTATATGGACTGGATGCGAAACCTAAGGTTTACCTTGAGGTACGAGAACAAGGAGTATGTTCTCGATGAGCAGATTCCCATAATTGATGAAGAATCAACCCAAGAGGAGATTGAGGCACACCGGAAATATTATGATGATGCGAATAAAGTATCTTGTATCATTGCATCTTCCATGAGCCCTGAACTGCAAAAGACTTTTGAAAACACTTGGGCTTATGAAATGAACCAACAGCTGAAAGAAATGTTTAAGGCTAAGGCAAGCAAAGAACGCCTTGATGTGGTGAAATCCCTCATGGCTTGCAAACCCAAACCTAGAGTTTCTATCTGTGCTTTCGTCTTAGAGATGAAAGGGTACTTTGACAGGTTGAAATTATTGAACATGGTATTTGACACAGAGTTTTCCATCGCCATAATTCTATCCAGTTTGCCAGCTATCTACAATCAGTTTGTAATGTCATATCAGATGAATATATGAATGAGAGAGAAGGCTCAATAATGGAACTCCACAATTTACTGCAAACTGCTGAGCAAGGAATCAAGAAAAATGATGTGTCCTCTGGCTCAGCAGCTCCTGTGTTGACTGTTGGTCAAAGTGCAAAGAAAAGGAAAAAGGTCAAATTGGAAAAGAAAGACTGCTGACAGAAAGTTCATTCATAGGTCTAAGAAAGGGACCGATTCTGAAATTGCACCTGTTAGTGACCCAAAGGAAGCAGTGTGCTTCTACTGCAACACAAAGGGGCATTGGAAGTGTAACTACCCAAAGTACCTGAAGGACCTTGAAGATGTAAAGGTCGAGAAGAGTATTCACTCAGGTATGTTTATGATCAAACTCCATAATACTACAACTTCTAATTCATGGGCTAAAGGAAAGTACTCACATTTGCACTGTATTGCAGGGGCTAAAGGAAAGTAGAAGTGTGAAGCATGGAGAGCTCAACTTAGTTATGGGAAACAAAGGAATTGTACCTGTGATGAAGATTAGAAAATTTGAGCTCATGTTGAATTCTGGAGTTAGGATAGATTTAAATAATTGCTATTATTCGTCAGAAATGACTAGAAACATTATTTCATTTTATGCTTTGTTTAAAGATGATTATCATTTTTCTTTTGATAATGGAAATGGAGATATTTTGGTTTATTTAAATGATTGTTTTGTTTTTAAAGCTTCTCCTTACAAAGGCATATATGAAAATGTTGAATGTGTTAGCAATGTTATTTTAAATGTTGATTCATCTAATGAGCTTGATAAATCCAAGTTGTTGCATTATCGTCTTAGGCACATAAATAAGAAACGCATCGCCCAACTCCAAAAGGATGCAGTGTTAGAATCATTCGACCTCAAATCGGATGATGTATGCGAATCTTATTTATTAGGCAAGATGACTAAATCACTATTCACTGAATCATGTGAAAGAGGTGAAGGACTATTGGATTTGGTACACACAGATGTATGTGGACCATTCCGATGTGCCACAAAAGATTGAAATCGATACTATGTTACATTTACTGATGACTTCAGTAGATTTGGACATGTTTATCTGATCAAACATAAGTCGGATACTTTTGAGGTTTTCAAAATATATCAAAAATTGTAGAGAATCAACTGGGCAGAAAGATAAAGGTACTCCGATCCGACAGGGGAGGAGAATACCTTAGTATCGAATTTCTCGATCATCTTAGAGACTGTGGAATAGTTTCACAATTGACTCCTCCTAGAACACCGCAGCTTAATGGTGTTGCTGAAAGGAGAAATAGAACTTTGTTAGACATGGTTCGGTCTATGATTAGTTGAGCAACACTTCCGATAAGTTTCTGGGGTTACGCATTAAAAACAGCCACCCATATCTTAAATCAAATACCCACTAAGAAAGTTTCAAAGACACCGTATGAAATGTGGAAGGGAAAAAGACCTTCCCTTGGTCACATCAAAATATGGGGTTGTGAAGTTTACGTTAGACGGGAAACTCAGGACAAACTAGACTCCATATCTGAAAAGTGTCTTTTCGTCGGTTATCCACAAGAGTCGTTTGGATATTTATTCTACAGACCCAAGGAAAATGTGATCTTTGTAGCTCGAAGAGGAGTGTTCCTTGAGAGAGAAATAATATCTAAAGAGGACAGTGGGAGTAAAATTGAATTTGAAGAAATTCAAGAATCTGCCGATGAAGAACCTATAATAAACACTAACGTTCAACAAGAGGTGAATACACCTGTTGAACCCGATGAAGAACCTGAAGACATATCCTTACCCAGGAGTATTTCCTGACGAGCTACCAGGGTTACCACCTCCTCGGCAGGTTGAATTTCATATCGACCTAGTGCCGGGAGCTGCACCGATTGCACGTGCGCCTTACCGTTTAGCTCCATCAGAAATGCAGGAACTGTCTGCACAGTTACAAGAACTGTTGGATTTAGGATTCATCCGACCGAGCTTTTCACCGTGGGGAGCTCCGGTGTTGTTCGTCAAAAAGAAGGATGGATCAATGCGGATGTGTATCGATTATCGAGAACTGAACAAAGTGACGATTAAGAACCGATACCCATTGCCACGCATCGACAATTTGTTTGACCAGCTGCAAGGGTCAAGTTATTACTCAAAGATCGACTTGAGATCGGGTTACCATCAACTGAAGGTACGGGATGAAGATATCCCTAAGACTGCGTTTAGGACTCGATACGGTCATTACGAGTTCCTGGTTATGCCGTTTGGGCTAACGAATGCGCCAGCAGTGTTCATGGATCTAATGAATAGAGTATGTAAACCTTATCTGGATAAGTTCGTCATAGTGTTCATTGACGATATCTTGATATACTCGAGAACGAAGGAAGACCATGAACGACATCTGAGGCTGATTCTTGAATTATTGGAGAAAGAGAAGCTTTATGCAAAGTTCTCTAAATGTGAGTTTTGGATGCGTGAGGTTCATTTCCTTGGTCATGTGATTAATAACAAAGGAATTCACATGGACCCATCCAAAATTGAGGCGATTAGGAATTGGGAAGCCCCAAAAACCCCAACTGAGATACGACAATTTCTTGGGTTAGCAGGTTACTACCGAAGGTTCATTGGGAATTTCTCGAAGATAGCTCAGCCACTTACCGACCTAACGCAAAAAGACAAGAAGTTTGATTGGGGCGAGAAGCACGAGAATGCTTTTCAAATGCTGAAAGAGAAATTGAGCACCGCACCTATCCTATCCTTACCAGAAGGAGTAGAAAACTTTGTTGTCTACTGTGATGCTTCACATCAAGGATTAGGTTGCGTGTTGATGCAAAACGACAAGGTCATTGCATATGCGTCTCGTGAATTGAAGATTCACGAGAAGAACTATACGACGCATGACTTAGAGCTGGGAGCAGTCGTTTTTGCACTTAAGATTTGGAGACACTATCTATACGGTACAAAGTGTACGATCTTTACCGATCACAAAAGTCTCCAACATATATTTGATCAGAAAGAACTCAACATGAGACAGAGACGTTGGGTTGAACTGCTAAATGATTACGACTGTGAAATCAAGTATCATCCAGGCAAAGCTAATGTAGTAGCGGATGCCTTGAGTCGTAAGGAAAGAGTAAAACCTCGAAGAGTTCGAGCCTTAGGACTGACAATCCACTTGGATCTAATTAACCAAATTCGTGATGCTCAACAAACAGCCTTTACTCCAGAACGCATGAAGGACGAATCCCTCAAAGGGATGGAGAAACAACTGGAGTCTAAGGAAAATGGAGTATTATACTTTATGAATCGAATTTGGATTCCTTGTGTCGATGAGCTACGTAGCCTGGTATTGGACGAAGCTCATAAGTCCAATTACTCGATACATCCTGGTGCAGATAAGATGTACCACGATCTAAAAGGATTTTACTGGTGGCCTGGCATGAAAAGAGACATTGCCACTTATGTTGGTAGATGTCTGACTTGTGCAAAAGTTAAGACTGAGTATCAAAAGCCGTCTGGACTTTTACAACAACCTGAGTTGCCCAAATGGAAATGGGAACACATCACGATGGATTTCATCACAAAGCTACCGAAAACATCATCTGGAATGGACTCCATATGGGTGATTGTCGACCGACTGACAAAATCATCTCACTTTCTAGCCATCAAAGAGACAGATAAGATGGAGAAACTGGCTAGGATTTACATAAAAGAAGTTGTTTCTAGACATGGAGTACCATTGTCCATCATCTCTGATAGAGATGCACGTTTCACCTCTCGCTTCTGGCAAACACTGCAACAAGCTTTAGGCACTAGACTCGACATGAGTACCGCCTACCATCCACAAACCGATGGTCAAAGCGAGCGAACGATACAAACACTTAAGGACTTGCTACGAGCATGCGTGATTGATTTTGGATGAAACTGGGATGTTCATCTCCCTTTAGCCGAATTCTCGTACAACAATAGTTATCATACGAGTATACAGATGGCACTTTTTGAGGCGTTGTACGGACGCAAGTGCCGATCCCCACTTTGCTGGGCAGAACTGGATGACAGACAGTTATCAGGTCCTGAGATAGTCCAAGAGACAACGGACAAGATATCTCAAGTGCTTAATCGATTGAAAATGGCACGAGACCGACAAAAGAGTTATGCAGACAATAGACGTAAACCTTTGGAATTTCAAGTAGGTGACAGAGTCCTACTAAAGGTATCTCCTTGGAAAGGAGTTGTGAGATTTGGGAAACGCGGCAAACTGAACCCACGTTACATCGGACCTTTTGAGATCCTAGCAAGGATTGGTCCTGTAGCTTATAAGCTTAAACTGCCGCAAGAACTTAGTAATATTCACGACACGTTTCACGTGAGTAATCTTAAGAAGTGTCTATCCGACGAAGCGTTAATCATACCTCCCGACGAAATCTACGTCGACGCAAAACTCAACTTCGTGGAGGAACCGCTGGAAGTAATGGATACGAAAACACAGAAGCTCCGAAACAGTCGGATCAAACTTGTCAAAATTCGATGGAACTCGAAAAGAGGCCCAGAGTTCACCTGGGAACGTGAGGACGAGATACGAAAGAAGTATCCCCACCTATTTGAACCAGTGACCACGAATCACGACACAAATTAAATCTCGGGACGAGATTTCCCTAACGGGGGGAGAATGTGACAACTCTCCAAATTAGGTATTAATTAACATTTAAGCATGTGCATTCTTACGCTAATTTCCTGATTAAGTTTTAACAAAACTTCTTGATGTGATGTAAGTCTAGCAAGCCCGGTACTTTTAAAACAAAAAGTAATAGGTAATACGTAAGTAATTATAATTACGTACAAACGTATCGGAACGAACCCGACAAAAATAAATGACAAAAGTTTCGTGATACAAAAATAATTAATAATATAATTATTAATTACGAGTATTTATATATCTATAACATATAGATATAAAGGTCTAATTTTACGTTTAACATAAAACGTATTATAACACGAACAGAAATAATTCTAAAACGCGCATACGACGTCAAATCATAAAAATGCAAATTTTCTCATTCGTTTGGAAGAAGTTAGAACATTACCTCAAAATATGAAATCCTAAATTAACTGAAATTTGGCGCTCAATTAACTGCGCGCAGTAAAATGTACAAAAATTGTACATCTATTTAAAATAATGATAACATCATTATACTGACCATAAATAACGAACCAGGAGAACACCTACAAAATAAAAATGTAAAATGTTTATTTTTATATTGCTATAATTATACCCGTACTCGAAATTGAGGTGCCAAAAATTGGCACCTAACTCAAATAATTGAGCTGACCATATCAGTTTTATACCATACTCGTTTGATTTACTCACTCCCTCCCATTTTCCTCTGTGATCTCTTCAACACATACACAATCATCATCTATCATTTCTTTCATTTTCTTCTTCAAACATCACAACCACAACAACATCAGGAATTGAAGTAGAACAACAAGATCAAGAACAACATATCATCATCATCATCCGATCATCATCATCGTTCATCATCTCCATCATTTTCACTTTGTAAGGAAACTTCTTCCTTTTAATTTCTACACTTTAATTTCGTCATCTAACATGATTATACATATCATAATCTAAGAATATAACACACAAAACTTGATGATTACTTGATGATTCTTGAAATGAGTTTATAAAACTCAAAACTTCAAATACGAAATCGTTATATGAAAACTTGTTAAAATGGAGTAATAACTTATAAAAACGACATATAAACTTGTTAGAAACATTTGGTAACATTGTGTAAAGGATTTGAGCCAAATAAACTTGTGTATATGTAATACCAGACGCGAACAGAGTCTGGAACGAGCCACGAATACGGCGGATTCCTTTGAATCCGGCGTATTCCCAACCGAAAACTAAACGAATCCGGCGTATTCACGGGAATACGGCGGATTCCCGTTTCTAAACAAGTCGAATACGGCGTATTCCGTTGAATACGGCGTATTCCCGAACCTTCACACGAACTATCTGATGAACACAAACGAATCCGGCGTATTCGATTGAATACGGCGGATTCCCCCGAACTGGATTGAATACGGCGTATTCATTTAAATACGGCGTATTCCCGAACCTAAAACGAAACCACATGAAAACCACGATGAATACGGCGGATTCACCCGAATCCGGCGTATTCCGAACTTTGACTTGAATCCGGCGGATTCAAGGGAATCCGGCGGATTCCCACACCTGGTCAACAACTTTGACTTTGATTTTTAAAACATAAACGTTTCCGTTAACGATTCCAATTATACGATACATTCACGAGACATTATAGACTATTAATAAAACATTAATGAGATATATCCGAGACACGAACTTTGGACTTATTTAAACTCGTACAAACGAACGATATATATATATATACGTATATATGAATATGGACTTTGTAAAATATACGTTTTGTGAAAACGATTACATTATCGGGACACTTAAACTTATTAAACAAACGTGACGATATTAAAAACAAATAATATTTATTTTATAAACAAAATAAATACATTATCGAGTTTTATAACAAATAAAACTTATAACGTTTTTAAATATGTAAACAACGTATTACGTTATATATAAATATATACGAGGACACACGTTATTGACACAAACGTATACGTTTTCTTAAACAAATGAAAACTTATATATATTTTGATATACATAAACAATGTATTTATTTAACATACATACATATGACAATTAAAAATATATATTCACAAATATATATATACACAATGAAGTTCACGTTTAACAAACGTACAACTTAATAATATACAACAAGTATATTTACATACGAATACATATATAAAACAAATATATGTACAAACAATGATATTTGATTAACGTTCAAATTATACGAACAACTATATACAAAGTATATGTACAAATGGAAACAAAACGACCTTCCGTTAAACTAGACAATTACATATTGATTCATATACTTAACCAAGTATACGATGAAAGAAATAATAACAATATTTCTACTCAATGCCACCTACAAATACAACGACTTACATGATAAAGAAATCAACCATTTCTTCTAACGAACAAACTGTTAACATAAGTGATTAAAACAAATCAAACGTACTTATGTTAATATATTTATTGTATAGGTTAACATACCTTGGGCTTATAGCTGATTGGCTGCTAGCTTTCTTTCCGAGCAAACCACCGTGAGTTCACAGCCCCTACTTTACAAATGTTTTATGCTTTTAAACATAGGGGTGTAAACATAGAAACTGCATGCAAACATATGCAGCAAATTATATAAATGCTTTAATTGCTTTATACAACTGTTTGATATGAAAATATATATTTCACAACTGTTTTGGGAATTAGACAACATATCCTAGTACGGACCCAGACTTGAAATGTGTGCATGAAAGACCTTATGTCATGCAGACTATAACCATTAGCTAGGTGACTCTAGCCACTGAGTATACGGATAGTACTATTGCCGTGACGACCCTCCTGTGGATGGAGCGTATACTTAACTGTCCTTCAGGCAAGAAACATAAGTTTTGGTTGTGGTTTGGTTATAGGGTTAGGTCGCGTTACTTTAACCTGCGAGGTTTAGCTCACCTTTCAGGGGATTATAGTCTAAGCATTCCCACTTACTATTTAGGATGAACATATCCTACAACTGCTTTATTTCAGTATACGTACTGATTATAATTATATACTGGTAAACAACCAGACATACATTTTGGGTAACAACCCACATAAAACTATATTTTAGGGTAACTATCCCTATCATCTTATAATTTGCAAAACCTGCAAACCTTTATTTATTGAATAACATTTCAATAATTTAAACGTAAATGGTTTAACATACCACATATTTATACAAAACCTGTGAATTCACTCAACATATTTGTTGACGACTTTCCTTCTATGTTTTACAGGAAATTAGCTATGTAAGTAAGGATCGCATGCATTCAGGATGACAACCCTGGACTACTTAGGATGCCATACTTTATGGGACAGCTTTTGAGGATTTCCTCTGTATTACTGCAGACATTGCAGTTATACTCATGAAATCTCATTTTAACCTATGTATTGTTTAAAACTTAAATGTTTTAAATTTTATTACTACTGTACGACTTACACAGCCGTACTACTTTTGTAATAACTATTTAACGGGCATCCTTTATGTATTATGTTCTGTATGATCATATGCTCTGATACGATGAATGCACAATTGTAACGTCATCGCCCCCGTTGTTAAACTGTAAAAAAAAAAAAGATGCTTCCGCTAAATCTTAACTTGCTTCCGCTAAACATTTAAATAAACACAATTACCGATTTTGGGGGTGTGACAGACTTGGTATCAGAGCCATTGGTTATAGCGAACTAGAAGTCTTTAGGTGACTGAAAACCTTAGAGACCTAGACTATAGCCTTGGCTAGAACATTCATGCATTCATACATACATACGTTTGCATACATCTAACAAACGACTGACATGTCACACACAATTTCCTTTGTCACAGTATGTCTAGTCAATCAGTTTACCATGTTTATGCTTCGGACGAAGAGCCGACTGAGGCTCCTTTTGGGGGTCCCGCGATCACTGTAGGGGATGAGTCATCTGTTCACTTGAGAGACATGTCAGACGACACTAGTGACGCTTACATCGCGCCACCACCGACAGCACATGAGGTTACCCCTATCACTACAGGTATTCACCATCAGGCCGGTGAGACTTCTCGCAGGCCTGTATATAGGAGGACACCAAGGATGTGTGTCCGAGATTTTCCTATAGGTCCGTTAGCACTAGCGGACGAGTCTGTTGAGTCTCCACAGAGGGCACCCAGGTTTGCTCATCTAGAGTGGATGACTCCTATGCTGAGGCACTGGAGGTCATTGGAGGGTTTTCCCCCCACTTTTGAGACAGGAGAGTCCTCACGACCCCCAGCACCACTGTCTACCACTGGAGAGCCGATAGAGCAGACTCTCCCTACATTAGTTGCTGTTATGCGTACATTGTTCTGTATTACTTCTAGCAGGGGTTCTCACCTTGGACAGGTACAGGATGAGATCTCTCGTCTGTATGGGGACATGGCTGGTATGCATGAGCATCATCACTTTTTGTTGAACCATGTGTTTACTGCCCAAGAGATAGCTGAGTCCGCACGTGCTCGTGTGAGGACACTTGAGAGGCATGTTAGGATTGCAGGGCTTGTGGTTGGTGCTTGTGTGGTGATGGCTGCGTTGAGGACAGCCGTGGGATCATTTCTACCGTATTTCCGTTAGACCTATGTATGGTGGGATGTGCCTACTTAGGATTGTATATATACTATGTATTAGACTTTGAACTTTGGTTCGACGGGTATAGACAGACCTGTCATGTTTTGTATATCATTTGGATCGACGGTGTGTAGACAGACCCGTCATGCTTTGATTAGTCTTTGGATCGATGGATATCTAGGATAGATCCATCATGTTTTGTATAAAAACTTGTGAACTAACTATGACCAGTTATATGATATGACATATGTATTTGGTTTATTATTATTGTTTATGTTACTGTGCGTTGTGATTGGATTATATATTGACAATAGATACTACATAATTGTGGATACTGAAATATGTCTTTGTAACCTATAGATCTCTTGAAACTGGAAAAATGACAGAACCTGTCATATGTGAGTACTCATCAGATGATGACATAACCATCGACGAGCAGATACAATATGTATATGTCGATATCGAAACAATTCCGATAGTGGAACTGGTGGAAGAAGAAATTGAAAACCACCACTTTGGATTGATTGACATAGAGGAATATGAGAGAGTTAGAGACCAAGTTGAAGAGCTAGATGGTCAAAACTGGGAACTTGCATCTAAATGCAAGAACTATGAAACTGAGTTGAGAATCCTAAAGAGGCCTATGTCTGTCCGAGTTAGGGATAGAATTCGCTTCTGGAAGAAAGTAGCTAGTGATCGCAAGAAGAGAGTCAAGACTTGGATTAAACATCTGAGCAAGTGCTCAACTGAGAATGAGGTGATCTGTCATACGACTCTGCGATATAAGACTATGCTAGAAACGCATTACTCCTCTCCTAACCTGGACCAGGAGTGAAAGGAAAAGAACTGCACTACGACAGAGAACATAGCTAAAGAGAGCTTAATAAAGAACTGATGAAGAACTGTCGTAGGAAAATAATTGTTTTGTTAGGATTTAAGTATAGCTAAGTTTAGTTTAATTAGTACTGTAACAACTCGTGTGGTATTGGAAATCACTCTTGATGGATATAGAAGATATCATCAAGTTTTGCAATGAAACGATGTAAGAACGTTCTAGTTAATGTATAATATAACTTAGGTTCGATTCGAAAATTCGTGCGAATTATATTCATCTCTATATACAGGTGATAGAAAAGTTATCACGTAATAATTGTTGAAGCCATTTCTTGCAAACTTTGAAAACCTACTACACTTTGAATTATTGATTTTATCTTGAATTCCCTAAAACATTGTTTGCGCTTGATCGATGATGAAAAGAAATATGTATTTGGCATTATATGATGACGCCTGGCCAACGTGATTATATTGTACAAAGTACATATGGGTGTTTCAAAGTCGTGCGATATACAATGTGAAACATTTTTCTCTCAAATTCTCCATACTATTCATTTGATAGACAATGTGAAATCTTGTTCATCACATTCATTATTTTGGCATTGACTTCTGCATTTTATTCATCGTAGAACTGAATCATGCCGCCAAAACGACGAATTACTAGGAATAGTCAGAAGACAACTGTACCCCCTACATCTGAAACCATTCCACCACCTAACACTGAGGAAACTACTGAGCAGTTAATAGCTAGACGTATAGCTGAAGGTATTGCCGAGTATGAGGCAAGTCGAAACCGTGAGACTGGGATTAATAACAGTGGATCAACCCCTGTTATTACTGAGACTGTTGTGAATAACCGCAAAGGGTGTTCATATAAGACATTTCAGGCATGTAAACCACCTCCTTTCTGTGGCACTGAAGGTGCTATTGGTATTATACACTGGATAGAAAAGATGGATTCTGTGTTGGACATCAGTGATTGTCTACCAGACACTGCAGTGAAGTATGTTGCCTGCACACTAGCTGATAAAGCTTTGACTTGGTGGAACAGTCAAGTTCAGTCGATGGGACGACCAGCTGCTTATTCCATGACATGGGAAACATTGAAAAGTATGATGATGGAAGAATTCTGCCCTCGCAGTGAGATGCAGAAAATTGAGACTGAGCTGTGGAACATTGCTATGATTGGTGCTGATATCACTAGTTATACAACCAGGTTCCAAGAACTAGCTCGTCTTGTGCCACATATGGTAACGCCTGAGTATAAGCGTATTGAACGCTATGTGTATGGACTGGCACCACAGATCAGGAGTTTGGTTACGTCCTCCAAACCTGACACTTTCAGGAGCGCTGTTACCTTAGCGCAGAGTTTGACTGATGAAGCAGTTAGAATGGGAACACTGACCAAGAAAACTGTGTCGGTTAAGGTTGAGCCGAGCAATACTGAAGCTGGTAGTTCTGGAGGTAAGAAGCGTAAGTGGAATGACCGTCAGGGTCAATTCAACAAGAAAGGATCTGGAAATCCAAAGTCTTACGCTGCCACCATTGTGGAATCGAAGCCATACTTGGGTAACAAACCTAAGTGTGATAAGTGTAGCAAACACCACGAGGGTGAGTGTTGGTTTTGCGACAGCTGTAAGGGATGGGGTCACAAAACCCAAAACTGTAAGGTAAACCCTACCCCTAAGGGAAACACTGTTCGCCAAAATCAAGGATGTTTTGAGTGTGGCGACACGAGGCACTATCGAAACCGATGCCCTCGACTCAATAACCAAAACCGTAACTTCAACAACGCTCGTAACCGCAACAACAATGGAAACAACCGCGGTAACAACAACAACCGAACCAACAACAACAATGCTAACAACAACAACAATCAGCCAGCTCGTGGACGCGTGTTCATGTTAGGAGCACCAGAGGCACGTCAGGATCCTAACACAGTCACTGGTACGTTTCTTGTAAACAACCACTTTGCTTCTGTGTTATTTGATTCCGGTGCTGATTTAAGTTTTGTGTCCACTGAGTTTAGACCACTATTAGAGATCGAATCCCTTAAGCTAGACAACAAATACACAGTAGAGCTAGCCGATGGTAAGTTGATTGAATCAGGAGAAATAGTACCAGGATGTTCCTTAACGTTAGAAGGTCATTCTTTCAAAATAGACTTACTACCGGTAGAACTAGGGAGCTTCGATATAGTGGTTGGTATGGATTGGTTGTCACTGAACCGCGCAAAGATCGTCTGTCATGAGAAGATTGTACGGTTACCCTTACTGTCAGGAGAAATGTTGATGGTTCAAGGAGAAAAGAGTAATCGTGTGGTGAAAACGATTACATGCATGAAGGCAAGTAAGTATCTACGAAAAGGGTACCAAGCATTTTTGGTACATGTTGTGAATAAGAAACCAGAGGAGCGACGCATAGACGACGTGGCTGTAGTACGCGAATACCCAGGAGTATTTCCTGACGAGCTACCAGGGTTACCACCTCCTCGGCAGGTTGAATTTCATATCGACCTAGTGCCGGGAGCTGCACCGATTGCACGTGCGCCTTACCGTTTAGCTCCATCAGAAATGCAGGAACTGTCTGCACAGTTACAAGAACTGTTGGATTTAGGATTCATCCGACCGAGCTTTTCACCGTGGGGAGCTCCGGTGTTGTTCGTCAAAAAGAAGGATGGATCAATGCGGATGTGTATCGATTATCGAGAACTGAACAAAGTGACGATTAAGAACCGATACCCATTGCCACGCATCGACAATTTGTTTGACCAGCTGCAAGGGTCAAGTTATTACTCAAAGATCGACTTGAGATCGGGTTACCATCAACTGAAGGTACGGGATGAAGATATCCCTAAGACTGCGTTTAGGACTCGATACGGTCATTACGAGTTCCTGGTTATGCCGTTTGGGCTAACGAATGCGCCAGCAGTGTTCATGGATCTAATGAATAGAGTATGTAAACCTTATCTGGATAAGTTCGTCATAGTGTTCATTGACGATATCTTGATATACTCGAGAACGAAGGAAGACCATGAACGACATCTGAGGCTGATTCTTGAATTATTGGAGAAAGAGAAGCTTTATGCAAAGTTCTCTAAATGTGAGTTTTGGATGCGTGAGGTTCATTTCCTTGGTCATGTGATTAATAACAAAGGAATTCACGTGGACCCATCCAAAATTGAGGCGATTAGGAATTGGGAAGCCCCAAAAACCCCAACTGAGATACGACAATTTCTTGGGTTAGCAGGTTAGTACCGAAGGTTCATTGGGAATTTCTCGAAGATAGCTCAGCCACTTACCGACCTAACGCAAAAAGACAAGAAGTTTGATTGGGGCGAGAAGCACGAGAATGCTTTTCAAATGCTGAAAGAGAAATTGAGCACCGCACCTATCCTATCCTTACCAGAAGGAGTAGAAAACTTTGTTGTCTACTGTGATGCTTCACATCAAGGATTAGGTTGCGTGTTGATGCAAAACGACAAGGTCATTGCATATGCGTCTCGTGAATTGAAGATTCACGAGAAGAACTATACGACGCATGACTTAGAGCTGGGAGCAGTCGTTTTTGCACTTAAGATTTGGAGACACTATCTATACGGTACAAAGTGTACGATCTTTACCGATCACAAAAGTCTCCAACATATATTTGATCAGAAAGAACTCAACATGAGACAGAGACGTTGGGTTGAACTGCTAAATGATTACGACTGTGAAATCAAGTATCATCCAGGCAAAGCTAATGTAGTAGCGGATGCCTTGAGTCGTAAGGAAAGAGTAAAACCTCGAAGAGTTCGAGCCTTAGGACTGACAATCCACTTGGATCTAATTAACCAAATTCGTGATGCTCAACAAACAGCCTTTACTCCAGAACGCATGAAGGACGAATCCCTCAAAGGGATGGAGAAACAACTGGAGTCTAAGGAAAATGGAGTATTATACTTTATGAATCGAATTTGGATTCCTTGTGTCGATGAGCTACGTAGCCTGGTATTGGACGAAGCTCATAAGTCCAATTACTCGATACATCCTGGTGCAGATAAGATGTACCACGATCTAAAAGGATTTTACTGGTGGCCTGGCATGAAAAGAGACATTGCCACTTATGTTGGTAGATGTCTGACTTGTGCAAAAGTTAAGACTGAGTATCAAAAGCCGTCTGGACTTTTACAACAACCTGAGTTGCCCAAATGGAAATGGGAACACATCACGATGGATTTCATCACAAAGCTACCGAAAACATCATCTGGAATGGACTCCATATGGGTGATTGTCGACCGACTGACAAAATCATCTCACTTTCTAGCCATCAAAGAGACAGATAAGATGGAGAAACTGGCTAGGATTTACATAAAAGAAGTTGTTTCTAGACATGGAGTACCATTGTCCATCATCTCTGATAGAGATGCACGTTTCACCTCTCGCTTCTGGCAAACACTGCAACAAGCTTTAGGCACTAGACTCGACATGAGTACCGCCTACCATCCACAAACCGATGGTCAAAGCGAGCGAACGATACAAACACTTAAGGACTTGCTACGAGCATGCGTGATTGATTTTGGAGGAAACTGGGATGTTCATCTCCCTTTAGCCGAATTCTCGTACAACAATAGTTATCATACGAGTATACAGATGGCACTTTTTGAGGCGTTGTACGGACGCAAGTGCCGATCCCCACTTTGCTGGGCAGAACTGGATGACAGACAGTTATCAGGTCCTGAGATAGTCCAAGAGACAACGGACAAGATATCTCAAGTGCTTAATCGATTGAAAATGGCACGAGACCGACAAAAGAGTTATGCAGACAATAGACGTAAACCTTTGGAATTTCAAGTAGGTGACAGAGTCCTACTAAAGGTATCTCCTTGGAAAGGAGTTGTGAGATTTGGGAAACGCGGCAAACTGAACCCACGTTACATCGGACCTTTTGAGATCCTAGCAAGGATTGGTCCTGTAGCTTATAAGCTTAAACTGCCGCAAGAACTTAGTAATATTCACGACACGTTTCACGTGAGTAATCTTAAGAAGTGTCTATCCGACGAAGCGTTAATCATACCTCCCGACGAAATCTACGTCGACGCAAAACTCAACTTCGTGGAGGAACCGCTGGAAGTAATGGATACGAAAACACAGAAGCTCCGAAACAGTCGGATCAAACTTGTCAAAATTCGATGGAACTCGAAAAGAGGCCCAGAGTTCACCTGGGAACGTGAGGACGAGATACGAAAGAAGTATCCCCACCTATTTGAACCAGTGACCACGAATCACGACACAAATTAAATCTCGGGACGAGATTTCCCTAACGGGGGGAGAATGTGACAACTCTCCAAATTAGGTATTAATTAACATTTAAGCATGTGCATTCTTACGCTAATTTCCTGATTAAGTTTTAACAAAACTTCTTGATGTGATGTAAGTCTAGCAAGCCCGGTACTTTTAAAACAAAAAGTAATAGGTAATACGTAAGTAATTATAATTACGTACAAACGTATCGGAACGAACCCGACAAAAATAAATGACAAAAGTTCCGTGATACAAAAATAATTAATAATATAATTATTAATTACGAGTATTTATATATCTATAACATATAGATATAAAGGTCTAATTTTACGTTTAACATAAAACGTATTATAACACGAACAGAAATAATTCTAAAACGCGCATACGACGTCAAATCATAAAAATGCAAATTTTCTCATTCGTTTGGAAGAAGTTAGAACATTACCTCAAAATATGAAATCCTAAATTAACTGAAATTTGGCGCTCAATTAACTGCGCGCAGTAAAATGTACAAAAATTGTACATCTATTTAAAATAATGATAACATCATTATACTGACCATAAATAACGAACCAGGAGAACACCTACAAAATAAAAATGTAAAATGTTTATTTTTATATTGCTATAATTATACCCGTACTCGAAATTGAGGTGCCAAAAATTGGCACCTAACTCAAATAATTGAGCTGACCATATCAGTTTTATACCATACTCGTTTGATTTACTCACTCCCTCCCATTTTCCTCTGTGATCTCTTCAACACATACACAATCATCATCTATCATTTCTTTCATTTTCTTCTTCAAACATCACAACCACAACAACATCAGGAATTGAAGTAGAACAACAAGATCAAGAACAACATATCATCATCATCATCCGATCATCATCATCGTTCATCATCTCCATCATTTTCACTTTGTAAGGAAACTTCTTCCTTTTAATTTCTACACTTTAATTTCGTCATCTAACATGATTATACATATCATAATCTAAGAATATAACACACAAAACTTGATGATTACTTGATGATTCTTGAAATGAGTTTATAAAACTCAAAACTTCAAATACGAAATCGTTATATGAAAACTTGTTAAAATGGAGTAATAACTTATAAAAACGACATATAAACTTGTTAGAAACATTTGGTAACATTGTGTAAAGGATTTGAGCCAAATAAACTTGTGTATATGTAATACCAGACGCGAACAGAGTCTGGAACGAGCCACGAATACGGCGGATTCCTTTGAATCCGGCGTATTCCCAACCGAAAACTAAACGAATCCGGCGTATTCACGGGAATACGGCGGATTCCCGTTTCTAAACAAGTCGAATACGGCGTATTCCGTTGAATACGGCGTATTCCCGAACCTTCACACGAACTATCTGATGAACACAAACGAATCCGGCGTATTCGATTGAATACGGCAGATTCCCCCGAACTGGATTGAATACGGCGTATTCATTTAAATACGGCGTATTCCCGAACCTAAAACGAAACCACATGAAAACCACGATGAATACGGCGGATTCACCCGAATCCGGCGTATTCCGAACTTTGACTTGAATCCGGCGGATTCAAGGGAATCCGGCGGATTCCCACACCTGGTCAACAACTTTGACTTTGATTTTTAAAACATAAACGTTTCCGTTAACGATTCCAATTATACGATACATTCACGAGACATTATAGACTATTAATAAAACATTAATGAGATATATCCGAGACACGAACTTTGGACTTATTTAAACTCGTACAAACGAACGATATATATATATATACGTATATATGAATATGGACTTTGTAAAATATACGTTTTGTGAAAACGATTACATTATCGGGACACTTAAACTTATTAAACAAACGTGACGATATTAAAAACAAATAATATTTATTTTATAAACAAAATAAATATATTATCGAGTTTTATAACAAATAAAACTTATAACGTTTTTAAATATGTAAACAACGTATTACGTTATATATAAATATATACGAGGACACACGTTATTGACACAAACGTATACGTTTTCTTAAACAAATGAAAACTTATATATATTTTGATATACATAAACAATGTATTTATTTAACATACATACATATGACAATTAAAAATATATATTCACAAATATATATATACACAATGAAGTTCACGTTTAACAAACGTACAACTTAATAATATACAACAAGTATATTTACATACGAATACATATATAAAACAAATATATGTACAAACAATGATATTTGATTAACGTTCAAATTATACGAACAACTATATACAAAGTATATGTACAAATGGAAACAAAACGACCTTCCGTTAAACTAGACAATTACATATTGATTCATATACTTAACCAAGTATACGATGAAAGAAATAATAACAATATTTCTACTCAATGCCACCTACAAATACAACGACTTACATGATAAAGAAATCAACCATTTCTTCTAACGAACAAACTGTTAACATAAGTGATTAAAACAAATCAAACGTACTTATGTTAATATATTTATTGTATAGGTTAACATACCTTGGGCTTATAGCTGATTGGCTGCTAGCTTTCTTTCCGAGCAAACCACCGTGAGTTCACAGCCCCTACTTTACAAATGTTTTATGCTTTTAAACATAGGGGTGTAAACATAGAAACTGCATGCAAACATATGCAGCAAATTATATAAATGCTTTAATTGCTCTATACAACTGTTTGATATGAAAATATATATTTCACAACTGTTTTGGGAATTAGACAACATATCCTAGTACGGACCCAGACTTGAAATGTGTGCATGAAAGACCTTATGTCATGCAGACTATAACCATTAGCTAGGTGACTCTAGCCACTGAGTATACGGATAGTACTATTGCCGTGACGACCCTCCTGTGGATGGAGCGTATACTTAACTGTCCTTCAGGCAAGAAACATAAGTTTTGGTTGTGGTTTGGTTATAGGGTTAGGTCGCGTTACTTTAACCTGCGAGGTTTAGCTCACCTTTCAGGGGATTATAGTCTAAGCATTCCCACTTACTATTTAGGATGAACATATCCTACAACTGCTTTATTTCAGTATACGTACTGATTATAATTATATACTGGTAAACAACCAGACATACATTTTGGGTAACAACCCACATAAAACTATATTTTAGGGTAACTATCCCTATCATCTTATAATTTGCAAAACCTGCAAACCTTTATTTATTGAATAACATTTCAATAATTTAAACGTAAATGGTTTAACATACCACATATTTATACAAAACCTGTGAATTCACTCAACATATTTGTTGACGACTTTCCTTCTATGTTTTACAGGAAATTAGCTATGTAAGTAAGGATCGCATGCATTCAGGATGACAACCCTGGACTACTTAGGATGCCATACTTTATGGGACAGCTTTTGAGGATTTCCTCTGTATTACTGCAGACATTGCAGTTATACTCATGAAATCTCATTTTAACCTATGTATTGTTTAAAACTTAAATGTTTTAAATTTTATTACTACTGTACGACTTACACAGCCGTACTACTTTTGTAATAACTATTTAACGGGCATCCTTTATGTATTATGTTCTGTATGATCATATGCTCTGATACGATGAATGCACAATTGTAACGTCATCGCCCCCGTTGTTAAACTGTAAAAAAAAAAAAAGATGCTTCCGCTAAATCTTAACTTGCTTCCGCTAAACATTTAAATAAACACAATTACCGATTTTGGGGGTGTGACACTACACCTGGTCTTAAGACGGTGGGTTGTAAGTGGATCTTCAAGAAGAAGACAGACATGGATGGGAAAGTACACACTTATAAAGCTAGGTTGGTAGCAAAGGGCTATACTCAAACCTATGGGATTGATTATGAGGAAACCTTCTCACCAGTAGCTAAGATTAAGTCAATTAGGATTATGCTGGCCATAACTGCGTTTCATGATTATAAAATTTGGCAGATGGATGTCAAAATCGCTTTCCTTAATGGGAAACTGACAGAGGATGTGTTCATAGCACAACCGGAAGGTTTTGAAAATGCAAAATATCCTACTAGAGTGTGCAAGCTTGAAAAGGCCATTTATGGACTTAAACAAGCCTCTCGTAGCTGGAATCTCTGCTTCCATGAAAAGGTCACAGAGTTTGAATTTTCTAGAAGTGAAGATGAGTCATTTATATATGTCAAGTTCAGTGGGAGTATTGTAGTATTCTTAGTATTATATGTGGATGATATACTGCTCATAGGAAATGATATCCCAACATTACAAAGTGCAAAAGCCTGGTTGGGAAAGTGTCTCGCTATTAAAGATCTTGGAGATGCAGCATATATCCTTGGTATAAAGATTTATAGAGATAGGTCAAAACGTCTCATAGGACTCAGCCAGGATACGTACATAGATAAAATATTGAAAAGATTCAATATGGAAAATTCTAAGAAAGGGAACTTACCCTTGAATAATGGCATTAAGATCAGTAAGGATCTGTGTCCAAAGTTTGAACAAGAATTGGATAGAATGAGTCGAATCCCATATGCTTCGGCTATAAGATCAATCATGTGTGCCATGACGTGTAAAGGCCTGATGTCTCATTTGCTTTGAGCTATTGAGTCGATATCAGCAGAATCCTGGTAAAGGTCATTGGACAGCTGTAAAGAATATTCTTAAGTATTTGAGAGATACTAAAGACAGGTTCTTGGTTTATGGTGGAGAAGAAGAACTCAGAGTAACGGGTTATAGTGACGCTAGTTTCGAAACAGACAGAGATGATTGTCGATCACAGTCTGGTTGGGTATTCCTACTGAATGGGGGAGCGGTGACATGGAAAAGTTCTAAGCAAGATACAGTAGCAGACTCTACATGCGAGTCTGAATACATTGCGGCTAGTGAAGCGGCAAAGGAAGCTATCTGGATGAGGAATTTCATTGGAGATCTTGGAGTTGTTCCAACAGTACAAGATCCTATTGCTATATTCTGTGATAATGAAAGTGCAGTCGCCTTGAGTAGAGAATCCAAGGATCACGGAAAGTCAAAGCACATTGAAAGGAAATACCATTTTGTTCGAAGGAAAGTCGAAAAAGGACATGTGATTGTGAAGAGTATAAGATCAGAAGAAAATCCCGCTGATCCGTTCACAAAGCCACTAGGAAAGTCCAAACACGATGAACATGCTAGGAGCATAGGTTTAAGAGATAATGTAAAGTTTTAGTTGTTAGTTTGAATTTGAAACGTTAAAAACAATAATGGAAACTGTAATAGACTTGGTGATTAAATAATGAAGATTTTTAATTGGAAGGAGTTCTACCATTTACTATTGTTTGTCGTTGTGTTTTAGTTTTGCATGTTTAGACACCACTTCCAGAGTAATAAGTTCTTACTCAAACCTCCTCAGTCGATCATATTATAGGAAGTATGTGGTGAATTAAGACTGTTATGGAGTGTTAGTAGATGTCTATGGAGATTAGACATGGCATGGAGATTGCTGCAACACTCATGGGTACTTAATGGGGATTTAAGTATATGAGAAACCCGCACTTAAAGAGATCACTTCATGGATTAAATCACGAGTGATTTTAAGATGATAATATCTTCTATTCTTGAAATGGAGATACATGAGTATCTAGTTCTTCATGTCTGTTATACTTTAGTCTATTCAAACGCTGTGCGTAAATGCCAGTTATAAAGGGTATGCTAGGTATGACATGATGAGTTGACTAGTGCTATGTAGTCGATATTTATTTGTTCCTTTTGCCTATAATGGAAAAGAGATATCATGGGCTCTCTGATGATTAAAGTTTGACTCTAAAGAGCTAGGTCTGGCCGAGACTAAGTTGATAGTTCAGTAGTCTCATAAAGTCAATATAATCAGAAATCAGAAAACATATATGAATCTTGAGATTGATTATAATCCATGTCTCGATTCATAAGATATCGTGAAACAAAGGAATGGTTGATCACTTATCTAAAGGACTGACTCTAAAATAAGACTCAGAGTTCGGCAGTTGCGATGGATGGCACACATTACAAAGTTAATAGCATAGAGACTTAGACTAATAATAGTTGATGATTTGTGATGCGTGCGAAACGAGTCTAGTTTAATTTATTTATAAATGGAAATACCTTATTTATACCTTTCACACAACCAGGCAAGAATACCCGATCGAATGTAAGTATAGACTTGGTAAGTCCGAGTCGATCACAAGGAACGGTGGTATTTATATAAATAGAAAATATTAATTAATTATAAAAACAGTAAACAGGGGGGCGTTTTAGTTCCGTTTAAAACAATTGTTTATAAAATAATAAAGTAAAATGAATAAACTAAATAAAACTTAAATTTAACTAATAAATAACTAACAATAGGAAGGAATAAGTAATTGTATAATTAACTTCACTCAGATTCATATATCCTGATTTATTACGTATTGATTATCTAATTGTGATTTCTTTTATATCAATTTAATCACTAATCAAAGATCATAAATTGAATGTAAACTAGCCAACTTTCCGGGTCCAACTAATTCCTACAATCTAGGGTCCAACATGAAACATCGATCCAATGTCACAAGATGATCAGTCAATTGTGTGCCTTTCCCTAAACTAAGCATTAAACATTCACAACTCATTATAATTAACTCTAGTGGTATGACTCAACAATACCCAATAATTACTTATTGTCTTGTTCATTTTAAAGTAGATAATTATTATTTACTCAACCTATCAGACTCAACATATTTAGCAATGGTCAAAACCCTAGAATTATAACCATCAATAATTAATAACATTAAAGGAACTCAATCTCATCAATCTTATTAACCACGTCGAGCAACAATAACTACTAGTTACCAATAAACAAGGATCCACGAGTAATATAATCGTTTTCAATTAAATAACTTAGTCAATACGCAATTATAATCATTCAATAATCATAATCCGAGTTTCATTAATCACACAACTACTTTGGATATTCAATTCATCATTAACACAGAAAAACTCAGATTATTCAAAGTCAAATTCATCAATGAAATCGAAATAAAAGAGTATTACCGAATTAAAAGACGAATCACGAAGAATTAGAACCGAACTATCCTCAATCTTCACTCTTCGTGCCTCCAAAATGCTAAAGAAATTCGCAAATAAACCCTAAACTTCGAAAATAGTCGACTGGAAGAAACCCCTAGTCGAACTCTATGTTTTTAGGTTAAAAACGCGTTTTTATACTTCCTGGAAAAACCATCCATACGGCGTATGGAAATCCATACGGCGTATGGATGTAAAACAAGCCCAGCCCAAGTCCGCGTGACCTGGGCCTTCACCGCCTCAATCCATACGGCGTATGGAAATCCATACGGCGTATGGATTGATTTTCCAGCCGGTTTTCATTTTTTTTCTTCTTTTAATCTTTTCTTCACTTCGGCTTCGCTTTATTCTTCAAAAATGCATCATTTAACTCGTTTATTGACTGTTTTCAGTTCCTTTCTTCATAACGCTCCATTTCCACATCTAATTGCAAATATGAACGAAATCAATATCTATTCTTAAATAAATGCAATAGAAACATCCAAGAATCGGGGTAAAATACTACTTAAATATAGTACTTTTGAGCGTTTATCAATTTGTCCAAGTGGAAAACTGTTGGAATAATGTCCAATATCATAACTAATTGGTGAGACTATTATTAATGGTAAAGTCCTTTTTGGGTTGCCCTCAATAAACAGTCAAGAGAAAGATGATGGATAATATTAATTGTATTAATATTATAATTGTTTGGTTAATTAATAAATAGTTTATTAATTAGAAAATCAAAAGTAATTAAATTTGGCAGAAGATTCCAGAAACAGGATCCAACCGCCAGTTAGAAAGTTCAACCGCCGGTTGTGATTAGGGTTTCTGAGGCGGTGGAAGTCGCAGACTTGGAGTCCAAGACTGACAGCTCCAACCGCCGGTTGGAAGGTCCAACCGCCGGTTGAGAGTAGAATCTGGGGTTTCTTCCACTACTATAAATAGGGGTATCCTATACCTTCATTTTGTATCAAGTCAGCTACGAATTTTCAAGGATTCCGAAAATTCAACTTTCTTTTGGGTTTTTGGGTGTGAAGCATTAGAGGTATTCTACTTTGGGTACTTGCCTTCAAGTAACGGAACTATGCTCCTTGGTCTATGCGCGAGAAATAGGTTTTTTCGAAGGTTAATGTTTTCCTTATTTTCTTTATCCAATTTATTTATTGTACTATATTGTTAAAGTTAAAAATCCCTTAGGGTTTTAGTTTCCTAATTGCCTTAGATTATTTTAAGTTTTGTTATTCCGCTGCGTGTATAATAATCTAGTTAGGGAAAAGAGAACCCAACATCCAGTCCATGTAGTTTGGACCGGTTAGTCTTTCCCTCTCAAGAACCGAAAGTAGTGAGAAGTTTGGGTTATTTGCGGTATTGGGGACGGGAGGATTTGCACCATTTATATTTGCCATCTATGAGATAAACAGTGTTAGTTAGTTTGAATATTCCTTAATTAATTACCCAATTTTCTAAATTAAGGCTAGGATCCATATTTTTAGTTTTATGAAAAGGGTCGCCGTAATCATATAACTAAAATACTTTTGTCTATTTCATTTCTATGAAACTCCTAGATCTTTGAGATTCATTGATTGCTATCAATGGAATGTTAATATCGGTTATGCTCATCTACTATTCATGACTGGGATCCTGAGGATCATGAACAAGATGGTGAATCAACCATGCAAATCCCGCGTGATCCTCGGTTCGAGTACATTCGAGAATCGCGAGTCTCACATCACCTCTCACTTATGTCCTCATATTAACGTGCAGATAAACCACACACGCTCCTTTAATAGCTCATACGAGAGATGTGCAAATTTTATGGGTTAGCATACTATTCATTATTTTCTATAGCAAAAACGGGATTTTGTTTTAATATTCTAAGTCTACTTTTAATCTTGACATCATCCTATCAAATGTCCTCGGTAGCTCCATCGAACGCACAAAGAAGCGGAGAAGCAGGTCTGCGCGAAGCATATTAAAAACTTGTTCTTTAGGGAGCAAAGCAACCCGCCTTATACCTCTCTTATAGTTTGTTCACCATGGATGAGCCGATTTATCAAATGACTGACGATGTATTTAGACTTTAATTATACATATATATAAATCCTATTATACATATAATATCTCTTGAAGTTTAGGGTTCTATTTTAAACCTTTTAAAATTGAGTGGTCTATTAAAATATTAGTATCTAAATTGTAAATTTACATTACCTATTTAGATAATTCATTTTCCTAATTTATCTTTACCTACATACTATTGCATATAATTGTATGCTACTATTTATTAATCTATGGCTCTGATACCACTGTTGGGTTTTCTATTCCCTAACTAGATTATCATAATGCAACGGAATAACAATAATTTAATAATCTAAGGCAATTAGGAAACTAAAAACCTAAGGGATCTTTAACTTTAATAAATAGTGCAATAAACAAATTAGATAAATAAGAAAATACACTAACCTTGGAGAAAACCACTTTCTCACGCGCAGACCAACTAGCAGAGTTTTGTTACTTGGAGGCGAGTACCCAAAGTAGAATACCTTTAATGCTTCACACCTAAAAACCCAAGAGAAAGAAGAATTTTCGACTTCAGAGCCAAAATTCGTATCAAATTCGTATCTATTAAGGTATAGGCTTAACCCTTATTTATATTGGGAGAGAAAACCCTGAATTTGCAGATTTTGACTTTCAGCCTCCGGCTAAACCTTTCAGCCGGCGGTCGGGCTAACTCTCTGCCCAAGAATCCGAGATCTGATCCGCGTTTACACCAACTTCAAAATTTAGCCGCAAGCTAAACCATTTAGCTGTCGGCTAAACCATTTAGCTGCCGGCTAAACCATTTAGCCGCAGGCTAAAATCCGGCTTCCAGATTCTTCCACCTTTTTAATCACTTTTGATTTCTAATTAATTAAATTTAATAAACCAATTAATTAAATATAATATCAATACCAATTAATATTATTCTTCATTTATTTTTCTTGACTGTTCATTGAGGGCAACCCAAAAAGGATTTTACTTTTAATGATAGTCTTACCAATTAGTTATGATATTGGACACTATTCTAACACCAAAACCTCGTGTGTATACACGGGTTTTAAAACTATCTTAAATTATATATAAGAAACACATTTGTGACATCATCATTTAAATTTAAAAGTTAAATAAATCAATTAGACCCCTCTATTTATTTAGATTTTACATTATCTATCATTTAAATTAAATGTGTATTTACTTAGTTTTTTCATTAAACATTACAGTTCGATTTAGATAATATTTTAATTAATTAATTAAATTTCTTTTTATATGTGAGTATTTGATTAAAAAAGATTTTTTTAGTAAGTTAGAGATCTTATTATAAAATCTACTAAAACTAAATGACTTAATTGACAAATTAAAAGATAATTAGAATGGTGACATCATAAAGGTGTTTCTTATATATAAGAAACACATTTATAATGTCATCATTATAATTAATTTTAATTTAACAATTAAGTCATTTAATTTTAATGAATTTTAAAAAATGATCCCTAACTTATTTAAAAAGAAATATTGTTAATCAACTACTCACTTACATACAAAGAAAATTTAATTCATTAATTATAACATTATTCAAATTGATCTGTAATGTTTCCTATTTCCAATTCACTAAGTAGGAATAAAATTACTTGAAAAAGTTAATATAGACTTAAAATAATTAAAAAAGAATTTAACTAACATGGTTTCAAAAACTTTTAATTTTTTAATTTCTACTTATATATATCCATTTACATAAAGTAATATCATCATAAATCCAACTAAATGTTTAATATACATATTAACTTACAATTTGTTATTAGAAACAATCCAAATTGATCTGTAATGTTTCTATTTCCAATTCACTTAGTAGGAATAAAATTACTTGAAAAAGTTAATATAGACTTAAAATAAAATTTTTTTCACTAACATGGTTTCAAAAACTTTTAATTTTAATAATTTCTACTTATATAAGTTCATTTACATAAAGTAATATTATCATAAATTCAACTAAATCATTAATATACATATTAACTTACACTTTATTATTGTAAACAAGATACTAAATATGAAATTTCATATTAAAAATTAATGGCTCATGTATATACACGGGTTTAAACTCTAGTTTATAAGAAAAGATTCACTTTTATTTTGTCACCAATTAAATTTTCAACTGAACAATTAAAACCCTTAATTTTTCTTATTTTAAACATTACACTCCCATACTGTTGATGCATATTAGTGTGTCTGTCAGTTGGTCTATCGAGTTGTAAGTGTCGTTAGTTAATTGTAATAGAAAAGTCATTTTTGTATATAGCGACACTTAGCTTCTGGGTTAGGCGACACTTGCCTTAGTGACGCATAGCGACACTTAGGTAAGTGACGCATGAAGGCGGCCACCTGCGTCACTGGCTAAGTGTCGCAGGTCTGCCGACTTGTGTTAGTATTTAAGTAAACCTACGGGTTTCTGGCTAGGATTGACGAAACCCTAGCACCATTTGTCGACTAAACAACTTGTAAATCGTTTCAATACATTCCGTTCATCAATACAAAGTAATATTATTGATATATTCGTGTTTTGATTCGTATTTACGTGTTCATTAGTGTGATTGTTTGTTTCTGCCACTCAATCATAGTAATCAATCATCTAGATCCACAGCAAGGGGCACTCTCAACTGGTATCAGAGCCTCGAGGTGGTTTGATTGACGTATTGATCGCGAATTAGATTTTCTCGGTTTGCTTAGTGAAGAAAATCAAGAAAGATCAAGGTTTTTGGATCGATTCGGTGCTAGAAAGCCGTTAGGAATCAAGTTTTACAGGTTTTGTTCGTTTGGGATCGAAGAATTTTTGTTAGGTTTACGAAAATTCGATTTTTAGGGTTTTTGGGTGTTCACAGCCGTTTCTGCGTCACTTCGAGCGAAACTTCTGTAAGGTTCAATTAGGGTTTTACCGACACTCAAGTGTGTCACTTAGTAACGACACTTGTGAGTTTCGCGTCACTTACCTCTAGTGACACCTATAGTACTTTCCGACACTTAATTGCGTCACTTTGGGCGACACTTGTGTGTTACCCGTCACTTGCTACTAGTGACGCATTTAACTCTGTGAGTCACTCAAAGCGTCACTTACCTTAGTGACGCCTGTTATTGCTTAGCGTCACTCAAGTCCGACACTTGGGTGCGTCACTTGATCGGGTGTACGACACTAATCTCTAGTGTCGTTCTTTCAGTTTATCCGTCACTTGATAGCGTCACTTACCCAGTGCCGCTACTCTTTGCGACACTTCTATGCGTCACTTATCTAGTGACGCCTTTGTTACTAATCAGTTTTCTAGTTTTGTTTTGATTTGATCTTACAGGTACCTTACAAATGGCTGAAGAAAAGGATACTCTTCTAAGCATTAGGGAAATGATTAAACAGAATAATGATGTTGGAAGCAGTAGTAAACCTCCCGTTTTTACTGCTAATTTGGACTATACATACTGGAGATCACGTTTTGAGCAGTATATTGACTTTCATTGTCCGGAATTATGGGGTCCACTTACTGAACGATATGAAAGACCATTAGCTGAGGGAAATTATCGTGGCGTTCCTCCACCTAAGACTTATAAGGCTATGACTCCTGAGGAATGTAAGGAGTATGATACTGAACGCAAAACTCTTTCAGCAATAAAGATGGCCTTAACTCTAGATCTTCTGTGTATGTTTAAACAACATGATATTGCTTATGATCTTTGGAAGGCAATTGAGCTTCGCTGCGGTGGTAATGAGAAATACAAAGAGGCAAAGTTAGAGTTGATTAAGAAACAATATGATCTTTTTGATATTTTGCCTAATGAGACCGCATCTGGCTTATTCACTAGATACACCCAGTTGGTTGGTGAGTTGCTTGAAGGTGGTTTTATCTTTACGGAACTTGAAATCAATAAAAAGCTTTTGGATGCACTACCTAAAGCTTGGGATGTCAAGGTTCAGATGTTAAAGGAAAATCAAGAGTTGGCTACGTGGAAGTTGGATGAGTTGGTTGGGATACTCCAAGCACATGCTATGGAGTTGAAGAAGAAAGAATGTAAAAACGGGGGTTTTGTACAAAACCCATCTTTGTATGGTGGTAAAGTTAACTCTGGAAATCCTCATGGTGGAATGGCATTTGTGTCAGATATCACTTCACAACCAAACTCCACTGGGGTTTTCTCATCAGTCTATTCTGCTGGCACTTCACAAGGTGCACAGACTCCCAGTTCACCAGCCATTGAAGAACAAGCTGCCATCTATACAGCTTTCCTTAGCTCTTACAAGGATTTGGTTTCACAACCAAATACCACACTGGAGCTGACAAAGGAAGATTATGGTCAGCTGGATGATGATGATCTTGAGCAGATGGATCTGAACTGGAATATCACCATGATCACTAGAAGGGTACAGAAATTCTTGTAGAGGACGGGACGCAAGAGTTTGGAAGGAGCTGGTAAATCTGGTTTCGGTTTTGATAAAAGCAAGGTTCGTTGCTACAATTGCCAGAACTTGGGACACTTTGCCCAAGAATGTGAGAAACCAAAGATGCCACCATCAGGTCTCAGTAAACCATCTCCTCCCAAGACTCCTGAAAAGGATGTACCGAAGACTGGAGCTTCTGATGCTCTGGTTTTGTTCGAGCCTACAAATCTTGACTGGAGCGCTCAAGCTCAGCAGTATCAACAATTTCTAATGGCTCACATCACAAATGAGGTACATGGTGAACCTGAAGAACCTTTTACTTGTATATCCTGTATTAAATTGGAAGCTTCTTTAAAATGTTTTCAAATAGATAATGAAGACTTGAGAGAAAATGTTGTTAAACTTACTGAGTCAAATAAGTTTTTAAAAGCAAATGAAAAACTTTATGATAAGCAAATTGAGGCTCATAAGTTAGACACTCAGACTTATAAAGCAAAAGTTTTTAGTCAACAAGATGCTATTTAAAAGTTATCTAACAGAAATTGATTTGTTGAATAAAGAACTTTCTGAATTAAAGTCTCAGTCTGTGAATTTCAATAGAAAAATCTCAAGTTTCTCAAAGTCTCTTGACGTTTTCGACACATGACCGGCGATGTGTCTCTTCTTGTGGATATTAAACCATACGCAGGAGGATATGTTGCCTTTGCTGGAGATACGGGAGGAACAATTTCGGGTGGTGGAACACTAACCAATGGGAAAGTTAGCTTTGAAAATGTGAATTATGTGGCACAACTTAATCACAACTTGCTGAGCGTTTCACAAGTATGTGATAAGGATTACACCACTGCATTCACAAAATCTGAATATGTGATATTGAAGCCAGGTTTTGTCATTCCTGAGGAATGGGTTCTAATACGAGTACCAAGGAAAGATGATACCTATGTTCTTAATATGCAAACTGTCGAGACAACCAATGAGTATACTTGTCTCCTTTCAAAGGCTTCTGAGAAAGAATCACTTCTTTGGCACAGACGAATGGGACATATTCATTTCCGCAAAATGAATTTTCTAATAAAGAATGATTTGGTGAATGGAGTTCCAAAACAGTCCTTTTCTTTAAAGGATGACTGTATTTCTTGCCACAAGGGCAAACTCCACAAAAAGTCCCATAAGTCTAAGACAGTGAATTCTATTGCTGCACCACTAGAACTCTTACATATGAATCTTTTTTGTCCCATTTCTACAAAGAGCATTGGTGGCAGATCTTACTAATTGGTAGTTACGGATGACTACTCAAGATTTTCGTGGGTTTACTTTCTAGCTTCAAAGGGTGAGACTGTTGATATTTTGGTATATCTGTTGGATAAGTTGGCAAATTTGTGCAACTTGAAGGTGAAGAAACTGCGTAGTGATAATGGAACCGAGTTCAACAATTCTACTCTCGAGTTATATTGTACTGCAAAAGGCATTGAACATTAATTCAGTGCTCCAAGAACTCCTCAACAGAATGGAGTTGCAGAACGTAAGAATAGGACTATCATCGAGACAGCTCGGACTATGCTAGCTGATTCAAAGTTACCTATCATTTTCTGGGCTCAGGCAGTTAACACTGCCTGTTATGTTCTGAATCGGGTGCTCACGGTTAAGAAGAAAAACAAGACTTGTTACGAACTTTTTAATAACCGTAAGCCAAATTTGCAGTTTCTCGAGCCGTTTGAGTGTCCGTGTTTGATTATGATTACAAAAAAAAAGGTCTCAAAGTTTGATGATAAAGCTGTTGAAGGGATTTTTCTTGGCTATTCGGTAAATTCTCCGAATAAAATAGTTTATAACAAATCAACACACCAGGTAGAGGAGCACTTTGAGGTCAAATGTTTGTGTTATACGTATCCTCCTCAAGGAACGGGTCCGGATTGGTTTTTCAATTATGCGGATGTCTTTAACTCTTTCAACATACCTGAAGTAGATCAAGAGGAAGAATTGGTCACCTACTTCATGGAATCGGTCTTTCTCAAGAAACACCTGATTCTCCCATAAAACCATCTAACCCAAACCCTGAATCGGCATCTAATCAAACATCCACCTCAAAACCTACTCCATCACCTACTCCCGCACCCACCACAACACCTAGTCCAACAACTGCATCCACATCTACACCTTCACCTACACCCACAACTAAACAATCTCCCACTACACCATCGTCAGATGCTCCTTCGACTTCTAAAACAATCTATACCAAGGAACTTCCTTTTGATCCATACATGCCTTCGTTAGAGGAAGAGGGAAAGGAAGAGGAAGCAGAAAAGATGAATTATTCTTAGTTCTATACTCATGACGATGAAGATGATGAAGCATCACCGAATCTTTCTTTAACCGAAACAGCTATTATCTTAGAGAAAGAAGATGCTCATGCGACTAAGGGAGATTTGAACAACTTGGATTTGGTTCTTATGCCGGATACCATTCCAGTGACTCGTGTACATAAGGATCACCCCATTGAAAATATTATTGGTGATCCTCATGCTCCTGTTCAAACGCGACAACAAGTGAAGCTATAACACCCCTCGTTTCATTATAAACAATAATATAATAATTGCGACTCGGAAGCGTATATTTAAAACATACTATCAATGTACTCAAAATGTCAATAAACTTTTTCAAACTTATTACATGACATTTCAACAAACTCGGTGTTATATAATTCAAAACATCTCTTTAGTTATCAAAATAACATCAGAGTAAAAGCCTGTCAAACATTCCATCCAGTCCAACAACTTCCTGCCCTGTCCAATATGTCCCATCTATTTTAACCTGCAGGAAGAACTGTGGTGGGGTTAGCATAAAGCTAAGTGAATGAAACCATAAGCAACAGTCCAACTTAGCATAACAATCTGTTTACATCAAATAACAATAAACAGAAAATCAATCCGTCCATCATTGAATCACGCAACTTCCAATCAAGCGTTATCAACCGTCATGAGGACCGGTGGCTCCTGAGACACCCTAATACCGGTTTGGTACTCAAGGAACTCTTATCAATCATCTGTATTGGCCTATACAGAATTACCGATGACCAGTTGTTGATCACACACGACCTAGATCTCTGAACCAACTTTTCAAGTTCCAAGATCTCCTGTCGTCTACAATAACAACCAAGTCTAACCATCAAGTCAAGTTGACCTCAGAATCTTACATACTAGCTCAAACAGCCAAGTAAGCAAACAACCAAACTAACCTGGCAAGATATCTCTAACAAATACATTCTATCAAAGTAATACTCGGCTCCTATTCATTTGTCACATTGGAATATTCGGCTCCTATTCCAATTATTTCACTAATTCAGACAATATTATTTCCAAACACATTTAAATACTAATTTAAATCAAGAAATAATATAAAACAACTAGGTCCATTTCGAGGATGTTACAACTCTCCCCCCTTAAAGAGATTTCGTCCCCGAAATCTAACCTCAATCAATCTAACTAATGTGATATAATCCCATACCTCTTAGCATACATTAATCCTCAATAGCAACTTACAACTATACTTAGACTATTTGAATTCTTTCCACATTCACATGTTCCCATGAACATGCTTCTATCTTTTCCTACGCACACATACAGTGCATCCAATCAATATCATCAATCAGATATATCTTATAGAACAAACACTTACTTTAACAAGCGAATTTACTATCATTTAAACCACAAGTGCAACCTACAATCACTTAATAGGTCTGTAAAATCAGAAATTAGCAATATGCTAAAATCCTTAACCTATTCTCACTATTCATCTCTGTTATCAATAAAACAGCAATCACACTATTACAACAGTAGTTATTAAACTACAATGTACCTAGCAACACTGAAAGTTAATTTCAGTTCATAACTAACAACCAGTCTAATATTCAGATAACAATCTCAAATCTCTACTATCAAAGATTTAAAATTCAATTCTAGGTCAACTTTTCATCCAAAAGTATCATACCTACTCTTTTGAACAACATATAATGTTCACATATCACTACAACTATATGAAATCCTTTGCTTAAAAGTAATCCAGATTCATATCACCTTAATAAGCAAAGCAGAGGTCAAACTCAGTAGGTAAGACTACAATCAACAAGTACTTTGCTCAATCAACAAAAGTACCAAAATCAAACATTACCTACATTCAACCAACCTCTACATTAACTTATTTCCATTTGTAACTTCTTTCATTTCAACCTATCAATTGTCAACAACAACAATAATACATCCAATAATCACAACACTAGTGATTATACACTTTAGTATACCTATCAATACTTACTATTTATCTTCAAAATCTAACTGACCATCAAGTTAGAATTTACATAACGCTTAAACTGGTAAGACATCAAAATTCTATTCTTAGCAACCAGTTAATTACTTTAAAATCTTAAGCTACTAATCACAAGCAATTAGAATTTATACGACTTTAATCACCCAATCACTTAGTACTAAATTCCATCAATCTAGCAGCTAAGTCAACATTAATCAATATTATGATACTACAGGTCAAGCATCACAATATCACAATGTGCTACTTTTCAACACATTTCCAACAAAATCTACATCAAGTAAATCAAAATTAACCGACCTCCACATATCTTATGGCACATTTTAATTCATTCTATTAAAACTTATCATGCCATTTATTATCATGTATACCACACATACATACCTACACAACTTCAGTTACTCTCTTAAATGAACACATACCCATCAATTCCATTTAATTCTACATAATAGGCCATTCAGACTGTTAAAGTCTATACCAAGCCTTCACATTACTACTAATCATCACATATCCATACCACTAACATGAAACAATTACCAATTAGCAACTCTATGTTTCACTTATATACTTACCAACTCGTATATAACTTAAACAATTCAACTTAAACTTACAAGAAAAGCTTGGTGAATACAATCATCACCTATCAATTTCAAGGTTTCCCTTACTTTCTAACACATTCAACTATATACACATCGGGTTTTCAACCCCGAATTACAAATAATCATTATTCTTAAACTATCTAAACAATGATCATTTCACTTGATTACATACCTAATTTCTTAAAATATGAATAATCATTCAATTCATATTTCCTCAATTTATCAACAAAGATCAACTAGACCTTTAATACAATTCAACTTCCAGATATCCTTTCATATCATTTCTTATTTGGATCTAATCCCACTTTACCACTTTATCACTTACTTCATTTGTATACAATCAACAAATAACTAAAGAATCCATTCAATTCTTTCAATACTCAAATAACTCTTCATGAGGTACAAATCAACCTATGCAACTATTAATAATAACTTTCAATTAATTCTCATCTCACATTCTTACCCAGATCCAGACTATCATCACAAGCCTCACACACTGGTAAGATTTTCTTATCACAATTCTAATCAATGTGATTTAATTATTCTAACATATCTTAGCAAATTATAACTGTCATATCAAACAATGACTTCATATCTGTATAATTCTTCAACACATATTCAGTTCAAATATCAAATATTACCCAACTGAATACTCAATTATACTTAACACTATTTCAATTACTTAATACTAGCTTTAAGTAATAACTCAAGTTTCACAAACTTAGACCATTCATCTATCTCCTTTGGATCTTACACGACCCGTTTCAACATAATTTGACTAATCTAGGAATTCAATCACATTCCACACAATCATAACATTACAATCTATGTTAGACTATTTCAACACACACAGTTGACTACATGTCAACTTTGATTTCAATCAACCAATCAATAAAATCCTCTAACTGCTTCTCTCAAGTTTGACCTATCCTCAAACCAATCACAAGCAATTAATTTTATACACAATTCTCTATTCATGGTTTGACTTTCAAAATTAACATACTATCAAGTTAACTCCCAACAAACCATTTCATCTTATATGTTCACTTTCAAACGTATATTTTAAATTATTATTTTCAATAATCTTATCAATCCTTCACAAGGACAAAGTCAACCTACATCAATTTTGGCTCCATACAAGCCATTTCATATTGTATGTTTACTTTCAAACATAAACTTCAAATTATTACATTTAATAATACCAGAAATTCCTTAAACAAGACAATACCACATGTCTCAACCTTGGCTTCATACAAGCCAGATACAAAATAGTGATTCATTTAAACACTATCAAATCCACCTACAAGTAATCTATCACAATCAATCACAATTACTCATTCAACAAAATCAAATTAGTCAATTAGGTTTATCATCAAAACCTCTATCAATGACAAATATATTTTACTCTCGCACCTTTACAATCTAATTGTCACAGTCCTATCAACTGATTGTTTTCTTATCAAAACAACTATTAAACAACTTAGCATACTATCATGCTCCATTTCCAAAATCACATTACATTTCTTTTATACTAAGTAGCCTCAACAAGTTCATGTGACACAACATAATATAACAACGGTGATCAGGCGTTGCAAGATTATGTTCTTCACAATCCATTCTCAGGCTACTCTACATTATAATTATCAATGTGATCTACTCTTATCTCATATATGTATTAAATACTTCACGATTTCAAATCAATCATAGTCTATTTAATAGTTTCTAACAGCTGATACATACTGAAAATCAGCTTACTACTTACATATTCAACCATACATATGCAAGTCATCTCACATTCACACAATGTTCTAATTTTCAACAACTGAATTTCTCAGTATATCACTTATCTGAAACCTCAAACACATGATAACTCATCATCGTAGTTTCAATACTTAACACTAATCAATGTCCCTATTTACCTCAAAATTCAGGACACATCTTAATTAATTATCATCACTTTAACATATGCTATCATATCAAGCATCACTGTCACAACAAGTCTACTCAATCATGTTACTATAAAACATTTCACTTATTAATTCACAATTGATCAGAAAGATCTATTACTTCCCAAATCAATTTCACCTTAATATTCTCTACATTTCTCATAAACCTATTCATCTTGGTTTAAATCAACTGTTTAGCTATAATCAAAACATATCATATAGCCACATAAACACATATTTTCCCAAATAGCAGTCATCCTCAATTCAAATGACACAACAGTCCTTAACATGGATTGAAATCACACCTTGTGATCAATCCACTAGTATAATACTATCAATTATCTCATCTTACCAATAAAGACACTCCTTAGGTTCCAACATCAATCTTGCTAAAACCTTAATCAACTCTTTTCTACTTGTTTAGACACATTTCTGCATTCTCAATTCAATCAGAAATAACCACAACAATGAACATCTCATTCAATACTTCTATCCTCATGTCCACATATAGCAATCATTTGTTGACTCAAAACTGGGGAATCATATCAGTCTGACTCAATTAACTTTACAACAAAGCTTACTCAACATAACAGAGTAAACAATTCAAGTTAATTTAAATTAACACAGGCTTATCAAAGATTACCTGGCAATCTTAAGCCCGCAATGTTGAGGAAACATGAAATATACCAATCAGATACTCATGTTCCTCCGTCTCTGCAATCAAATAACAACTTTACAACTTGTTAAGGGTTAGTACATATTCAACTAATCACTTTCTCACACATTCACTAATCAACTAAACCCACACCTTCTGGAATGTTTGACTCAACTCAATCAAAGTTTAGGATTGAACATTCTATCAAGTTCAATTCACCTAAACTATTGCTCTGATACCAACTTATAACACCCCTCGTTTCATTATAAACAATAATATAATAATTGCGACTCGGAAGCGTATATTTAAAACATACTATCAATGTACTCAAAATGTCAATAAACTTTTTCAAACTTATTACATGACATTTCAACAAACTCGGTGTTATATAATTCAAAACATCTCTTTAGTTATCAAAATAACATCAGAGTAAAAGCCTGTCAAACATTCCATCCAGTCCAACAACTTCCTGCCCTGCCCAATATGTCCCATCTATTTTAACCTGCAGGAAGAACTGTGGTGGGGTTAGCATAAAGCTAAGTGAATGAAACCATAAGCAACAGTCCAACTTAGCATAACAATCTGTTTACATCAAATAACAATAAACAGAAAATCAATCCGTCCATCATTCAATCAAGCAACTTCCAATCAAGCGTTATCAACCGTCATGAGGACCGGTGGCTCCTGAGACACCCTAATACCGGTTTGGTACTCAAGGAACTCTTATCAATCATCTGTATTGGCCTATACAGAATTACCGATGACCAGTTGTTAATCACACACGACCTAGATCTCTGAACCAACTTTTCAAGTTCCAAGATCTCCCGTCGTCTACAATAACAACCAAGTCTAACCATCAAGTCAAGTTGACCTCAGAATCTTACATACTAGCTCAAACAGCCAAGTAAGCAAACAACCAAACTAACCTGGCAAGATATCTCTAACAAATACATTCTATCAAAGTAATACTATAATTACTTGTTGTAATCAAATCATTACAACTAAATCACACTGAGGTTACAGATCCACTCACCGACACCTCAGCCGCAAGCTCAGAAGTCTAATATTACTGAGCCTTTTCCACATCTGAGAATACAATCAATAAACAATGAGTTAGTAACTCATTAACAACAATAAGTCTATGTTATAATCATATAACATATCACAATAGTACATCACACAATGTACCACTTTAATCATGATAAACAATCATTAAATGGTACTTAACACTCTATACCATTTCATGTTTAAATATACAACTCATATGTATTTAAACTTAACACAAAAGTTGCAGGAATTCAGCCTTACCCGCCGGGTAAGACTAGTACCTGCCGGGTACCCACAAAACTACACAAGCCGCCGGCTAGCCAAAGAAGCCGCCGGCTTCTCAACCAAACGCTCATACCCGCAGGGTAAGGGAGGTACCCGCCGGGTACTCCCTTCGTCCCAGCAAACCTGCGTCTGATCAAAACCTAACCCACGGATTTATAACAAAAATCCTCAAAATCCGTTTACAACAATCTTTAAACAGCAAATAACATCACATGTACATCATGTAATAGTTGTAACAAGTTCCTAACATCAAATCACCTCACTAGCATGATTTTGATCAAATCAATCAAATCAAATTCATGTAAATTAGCAAGAACACTTACTTTTGCTTATGATGATGGTAAGGAATTAGATGTTGAAGCTGAATCAAGATCACAGCTCAAGTTGGTTTCAATCTTTGATTGGGATTTCTTAAGGTTTTTGAAGGAAATGGAGAAAGGAAATAAACTTACCTAAAAAGGAAACTTAAATATATAGTCGGCCTACAAACCGCCTTCAATTATACGGGTATAATTTAATACCCCATCTCAATCTATTGCCTGGAACCCGAAAACCATTTGCGAGTCCAAACATTTTATTGTGCCGTCAACTATATTAATTTACAACAATTAATAATTCATTTGTCACATTGGAATATTCGGCTCCTATTCCAATTATTTCACTAATTCAGACAATATTATTTCCAAACACATTTAAATACTAATTTAGATCAAGAAATAATATAAAACAACTAGGTCCATTTCGAGGATGTTACAGAAGCAGACTCCAAATCAACAACTTTTGGGGCTTGTTGCTAACATAAATTCTTGTCATCTCTCCCAAATCGAACCAAAGAAGGTTGAAGAGGCCTTAAAAGACCCATCCTGGGTCGAGGCCATGCAAGAGGAACTACTGTAATTCAAGAAGTTGCAAGTTTGGGAAATAGTTTCGTTACCCAAGGGTGCCCACCTGACTGGCACTCGTTGGGTATATCGAAATAAGATGGATGATAGGGGCATTGTGATTCGTAACAAAGCACGGTTAGTGGTTCAAGGCTTCAATCAAATTGAAGGTTTGGATTATGATGAAGTATTTGCCCCTGTTGCACGCTTGGAGTCCATTCGCATTTTTCTAGCATACGCCTCCTTCAAAGGCTTTCGCGTTAATCAACTTGATGTGAAAAGTGCTTTTCTGTATGGACAAGTGGATACCGATGTGTATGTTAAGCAGCCTCCAGGTTTTGAAGACCCTACTCATCCGGAATAGGTCTGCAAGTTGAACAAGGCGTTATATGGTCTTCACCAAGCTCCAAGGCTTTGGTATGAGCGGCTTACTACACATCTGATAAAGCATGGTTTTGTGAGGGGCAACATTGATAGCACGCTATTTATCCTTAGAGAACAGTCTGGGGATACGGAAGATATGTTACTGGTGCAGGTCTACGTGGATGACATCATCTTCGGTTCTACGAACGAGACAATGTGCAAGAACTTCGAGCAAATCATGAAGTCTGAGTTTGAAATGAGTGCGATGGGGGAGCTCACATTCTTTTTAGGTGTACAAGTTGAGCAGCTTGCTAAAGGTATCTATATACATCAGTCAAAATATGTCAATGACATGTTGACTAGGTATGACTTGCTCAATTGTAAAACCTATGGGACTCCTATCGAGCTTAATCACAATCTTAGACTTGCTGAGGATGAAGAAGATTGCAAAGAAAAGGACTATCGTTCTATGATAGGTTCTCTCATGTATCTAACTGCCTCTAGGCCGGACATTGTTTTTGCCATGTCAATCTGGTCACGCTATCAGGCTAAGCCAAAAGTAAAACACCCCTCATTTACTATCACAATATTATATTATGTTTCACAAAAGCGTATACTTACAATACATATTTCATTAAAACTTTGCTTTAAATTTGCACAAACATTTATACAACCTGTTTAACTACTAAACCAAACACAGTTAACTTGTTTACAAACCGGGGTATTATATATTACAAAACATTATTTATAACGAACTTGATCAGAGTTGCAAGTTTCAAACATTCCCAGCATCAAAACATTCCTTCCTGACTACCCACATAATAAACATAACCTGCAGGAAGTAAATTGAGGGATTAGCACGAAGCTAAGTGAATGAATAATCAACTACAATTCAATTTGACTAGCAATTTGTTCACAATCAATAATGTAACAAATATCGTCAAGAGGAACAGTGGTTCCTAAGGACCCTGTGCCAGGTGGCCCCATCAGAACACTTAAATCAACTGTAGGCCAACACAGTGATTAACCGCTAACTTATTGCACATCTTCATCAACACATGTACGCAACCCTGTGTTGACCAACAATAGCAATCAAGTCCAACCGACAATCTAGTTGACCTCTGGATTCTACATTCAAGCACACAGGTTAATCGAACAACCAATCCAATGGCATATCATTTCAAATTTGACATTCTATCAATAGTAATCCTATAATTACTTATTGAAATCAAACTGACACAACCAAACCAAACTGTGAGTTTCAAATCCACTCACCTGATTGTCTCGGTTCACTTACTCTGCTATCTTATCTCGCTGAGTTCTCTGAGGATCTGAGAATCAACAATCAGATATAAGTTAGAAATCAGAATCAACAATACTCAACTTATATCAACATATAACACTAGGAACTTAGCACAATTAACATCACAATCACAAGTTCCTGATTATATATTATTATTCACAACATAGCCAATATCATGTACTACTACTGACTCATCAATGTTATAACATATAGCAATCAATCAACATTGAATAAGTCAAGTAAAGATGCAATGCTGGACAGCCAAACAAGCCGCCGGCTGGGGGTCCAGACCCGCCGGCTTTCACCCACTACCCGCCGGCTTACCCATCATAGCCGCCTGGTACTATACATTTTGAGGGATCAGAACTAAGTTGCGTTTTAAAGCCTATTTTAGCCGCCGGATTTACCATTTACCAACCGGGTTTGGGTCACAACCCGCCGGCTTGGGTCTTTGACCCGCCGGCTTCCCAACCCAAGCGCTAAAGCCGCCGGCTAAGGATACAAGCCGCCGGCTTCTACCCCTTTTCCTGCGATTCCAGCTGAACAAAACCCAGCTACGAAATTTTATATCAAAACTCACCAAATCAGTTTTCTATGGTCATTTTAACATAACTACTAACAACTATAACAATCAATATCATCAAGTAACCATTTACTAACATCGAAATCAACCCTTCCACTTTTGATTTACATAACAATCATGAACACATAGGATTTTAAACATAATCAATATCAATCAAACTTACCACTTGAAGATTATGAAATAAGGATGATGATGATGACTCTGGATTTGAGTTCCAAGATCACAACTCAATTTTGATTTCAAGTTTTCTAGTTTATTGGTTCTAGTTTTTTTTTTAAGCTTAAGGTTTTGAAGGAAAAAGTGAGAACTTTCCTATTTGGGAAAGTTAAATATAAGTCGGCCTATAATTTATACACCGACCCGTATTCACTTAAAACTAGTTCCCTTTCAATCTATTGTCTGGAACCTAAAAACCATTTGCGAGAAACTTATTTTATTTAACCGTCAACTATAGTAAATTACAACAATCAACAATTTACTATTCACAATAAGTCCTAAGACTTATTAATCTAAGTTTCTCAATTTAACAATTAATATCAAATAATTTTGTAACACAATTAAATAAGAAATTTAAATTAGAAATTACCAGACCGGTACGGAGGATGTTACAAAAAGTGTCTCATATGAAGGCGGTAAAGCGAATTTTCGGTTATCTCAAAGCTAGACCTACTCTGGGTCGATGGTATTCAAATGAGAAAACATTCGCTCTTGCTGCCTATTCGGATTCGGATCATGGCGGTTGCAGCATAGATAAGAAGTCAACAACTGGTGGATGTCAATTTCTAGGATCGCGTTTGGTCTCTTGGCAATGCAAGAAGCAGACTACGGTTTCTCTTTCTACAGCAGAGGCTGAGTATGTTGTTGCTGCGAGCTGCTGTGCCCAAGTTCTTTGGATTCAGCACCAATTACGTGATTACGGGTTACTTCTTACTATGACTCCTATTCACATAGATAATACTGCTGCCATATCTATCACACGCAATCCCGTACAGCACTCTAAGACTAAACACATAGAACTTAGGTTCCACTTTATACGGGATTGCTATGAAAAACACTTGATAGACCTGGTCCATATAGACACTGTTAAGCAAAATGCCGATCTATTCACAAAAGTTTTTTCGCGTGCTCGATTTGATGAACTGATCAACATGATTGGTTTAAGGTTCTTTCAAACTAAAAAGTGATTTGTAACTTGCTAAGTTTTTTTTTTGTATATTTTTGCTTTTATGTGTGTTAAAAAAAAAAATTTGGCAACAGCCACTCCTTATACTCTTTAGTTAAAAGAAATGCACGGTTGCTACATTTTTAAAATAGACGTTGAATTGTGTCTATAAACAACTTGGGATATGATAATACATCGGGTGACATGCACAAAATGGAATTTTAAGGTTTATCTTGGATGTGTCAGTAGGTTTATCTGACATATTTAAAACAGTTTTTATAAAATTTAGCTTCATCATGCGATGTATTAGTAGGCATGATACACACCGGTTTGTGAGTGAGTAAGAAGTAATATTAAAACTTGTCTATTACTTTGTGAAAAATGTTATATGATGTATGACATTAGTCTTAATTGATAAATGAAGGTACTACCATACGCTGTCATAATCATTATGTAAATGCGAAATAGGCATATAGTAATAATATGATTATTAGCCTAACTAATGGTGACTATTGTTGTACTCACGTACAGACCTGAATCCATTAGTTATGCAAATGGTCTCAAATTTGTTTTGTTCATACTAAGGGACCCTCTGTTGTACTAAGTACAGATCTGGGGCCACTAGTATCTTCATAATAGGTTTGATGTATGCCTAATTTAAATATCAAATGTATGTTACGAGAAAGCCGAGATAAACTTGGTCTTGTAATCTCTACCTTGTTTGTAAAATATGCAGCGTTATGCGTTTTACTAAAGTTTATCAGTATATCATACAATAAGTTTCACAAAATTAATATTCATACTAACAATAAAGGCTAGCTCACAGATACGGATGTAACATGGTTAGGTGGACAAACAATACCAATAATCATCTTGAAATAACTTTTATGAAGGTGTTTTAAGTATGCCAAGTAGAGTTAAAGTGGACAAATATACTGATGATCGAAATAACACTTACTATTCATAATAATTGCATGTTATTCCGATATGATTCCTAACCAGACTCAATCAACTCCGTCACCAAAAACAATGTGTTTAGTTTGGCTTTATATTTGTAGTTTTGCGTTAATTTAGTTTATTTTTTAGTTATACCCAAGTCACATTTACTTTCAAATTGAGTACCACGCAAAAGATCACAAAATTTCGAAAAAAATTTCACTCAGTGTCTTTATGCGTCACTTGATAAGTGACGCTACTAGTGACGCTAACAGTGACGCACCAAGAGACGCATTAAGTGACGAGTTAAGTGATGCGTATTAGGGTTTCGGTATAAATACCCTCAAAACCGACACTTCTAATCACCACTTACACTATTCAATATCCGTCACTTCCTCTGACACAGCGTCACTTCCTTCGTCTTTGCGTCACTTCGGCTGTAAGAGATTTTCGATTTTCTTGTGGATTTTTGAGCTTTGTTAGCGCAATCGGTTGCTATATTCTTGTTCCTCTCACTCATACGCTTCATTAAGTATAATTTTTAACCCCTCTAATTACGTATTCATGCTTTAATCTTAAGTTAGGGTTACGGTTTTTTAGGGGTTCACGAGATCACACGAATTGGGGCCTTAAACGTTATTGTTAGGTGTTAATATTTGGTGTGTTTTGCTCCTTATGCATATGCGCAACTTTTGGTTAACTCTTTTTTCGAAAACCCCAAATTCGGATTGTTGTGATTTCTGGGTATGAACAGTGACTTGAAGATCTTCATCTTTGCGTCACTTCGAGCGTCACTTCCCTTAAGTGACGCTGTTTGGAAATTTGATAAGTTTACCGTCACTTGTACCGTCACTCATCTGAGTGACGCCTTTTTATGCGTCACTTCTTTAAGTGACTCCCTTAGTGCCGCCTAGGTTTACACCGTCACTCCTACCGTCATTCCTTTGAGTGACGCTCTGCTATGCGTCACTACTTTAAGTGACTCTATTAGTGACGTTTTACTGCCGCATACATTTGACCGACACTTTCTAAGTGTCGCCTTTAATGACGCTTCAATCTATAACGACACTATATTGAATGACGCACGTTGTGGCAACGACACTTACACCAGTGACGCCTTGAATGCGTCACTTACCTCAAGTGGCGCATCATTTGATTTTTGATTTTAATACGCACTCTCTGAGTGTCGGTACTGCTTCATGCGTCACTTGATAAGTGACGCTAAAATCAAAATTTTTCATTTTTGTTTGAGCTTATTCTGTAACGATATTTCTTGTTTTCTTTTATGTTTGTTAGTTACAGATGGCAAATCTTCAAGATTATTATCGCCGCACCAACACTCGACACAATATTGTTGCGTTTATGGATTCGACGCACAAGAATTCGGTGCCGTTTCGGCCGATGATTGAGTTTCTTCGCAGATCAAGGATTCATCATGCTATCACAGCTTCTACCCCAGTTTATATGAATCAAATCGAGGAATTCTACGATCACGCGCTTATCAGAACCGAGAACGATATCCCGTTGATTGTTTCCACTATGTTTGGACGCGAGATTCAGGTTACTGAGGATTCTGTTCGTCGAGTTCTGGGTTTCAATGACACGCACGCGATGCCAACTGCATTTGAGACAACATTTATCTACGGTGGTCTTCAGCGAATGGGTTATCCTGCGGATCAGCATTCGGATTTCAGGAAACAGTACCTGTGCAGAGTTTGGAGATATTTAGTTCATATAGTTATCGTTTGTTTGTCTCCAAGGAAAGGTGGATATGATGCTGCGAGTCATACGACGTTATCTTTGATATTGGCTTTAGTGTACAACAAGCCATACAACTTCAGCGGTTACATCTTTGGGAATATGGTTGAAAATGTTCGAGCTGGGAAGGATAAATGGTTGCTTTATCCACGGTTTCTTCAGCTGCTTTTGAATAATCTGGATTTGGGTATTGCTCCGGATCAGCGGTCATTATTGGTTCCGATGCCGATGCTATTACGTGTTTTCAACGACTGCAAGCTGCCGCCAAAGGATTCCGCGGTTTTACCAGATTGTGAGCTTTTCAGGCAGATAGTCGATGCAAACTATGTTGCGCCGCCGAATGACGGGGTTGAGGATGTTGTTCCCCCGCCGGTAAATGAAGCTGATTTGGTTGAGAACGAGGTTGCTCAGGATTTGGACGATATTGAGCAGGTTGAGGAGGTTGAGGCAGAAGCTGAATTTGATGGTGGACCCATACCACCCGAATCTCCGGGTGATGTACCACCTCAAGATGCTTTGGATGGAATTCAGATTGCAGATCCTAGACGCTTTAAACGTATTTTGCGAAGGATATCTACAGGGCGTGTTCATGTACCGCCGAATCTTGGGAAACGACAAGCTGGGTCTTCTCCTTCTTATGCTGATCTACCGCTAAGAAGACGCCAGAAAACAGGGATTCATATTCAGGAACCTGGTCAGCAACCTCAGCAACAACGTCAACAACGACAACCTCCACAACAACAACCGCAGCCACAACAACCTACGTCTGCAATGCTTCAGCAGTTTCTTGATCAGATGGCTCAGTTGACTAAACGTTTTGATGATCAGGCTGCAGTGATTGAAGCTCAAGCTGCCCAAATAAAGGATTTAGAGATCAAGGCAGCTCAGGTTGATGATTTGAAGCTTCAGTTGATAGTTTTTGAGTCTAGATTGCTAGAGTTGGAGTCGGTTACTGTTGTTTCAGGGGAGGAAGGTCAGCGAACCTTGGAAACAAATGTAACCCCTCCCCCAGAACCTGAAAATGTACCTGGTTCAGTTATTAATGAGAATGTGCCTCGTTTTCTAGAGTTGGAGTCGGTTACTGTTGTTTTTCTGTTGATGATATTCCAGGCCAGCCGAGACCGATAGCAGTTGACTACTCGTTTGCCGATTTATCGTATCTTCAGAAAATGGTCAATGAAGCTGATACTGAGACGGATTCAGGTTATGTTTTTGATATGGATGATGATGTAACAGTTGAAGATGAGCATCTGGGTGATGATGAACATTATGATGATGCGTCAGTTATCGAGACTGATTCTAGTGATGATGAAGAGAGGCCTGCGAAAGCTACTCATGGAGAATCAAGTACTTCTCAAGCAGAGCCTGCTCCGGAAACTACCTCAGTTCCTCCAGCTCAAGAGGCACCAGTCACAGAATCAGCAGTTCCCGAAACTGCTGAAGAAAAAGCTGCTAGACATGGTTAATGGTGGCCTCGTGGAAGAAATGCTAAACCTGTACCTATAACGTGTAAATCTTAGAAAGTTCGTGGAGATTATACAGGTTTGATTAAAAGCTGGCAAGTTGAAAAGAAAATGTTTATGATTAAGAGAATGGATGGTATTCAGTACTTCAAGCTTAGATTCAAACAATTGAGTACATTACCTAAAGGAGAGATCAACAGATTAGCTCAATTAAATTTGATTAATCGTGTTGATAATAATTATGCTGATTATATTGAGAGAACCTTGCATCAACAGGTTAGAACCAAAAGGTACAACAAATTGAAACCGAGCTTGGTACTAAGTATACGTTCAAGAAGAAGCTGGATCCGAAGACAGGTCAACCAATAGTCAAAGTTCACTATCCGCCGGCTAACTGTCTGACTGAAATACCTTTGGAGAAAGTTCCTTACAATTTTCTTCGTAGATTTGTACATTAGGAACTTGATCCACATACGGGAGAAGCGGTGATCATATTTGTCCCTGATTCAGAACCGCGGTTAGAACATGGAGGTATTTGGAACTTGAGACAAGCTGCATTTCGGGTATTCGATCCTATGAGTTTGATAAATCTTTATGAAAAGGATTTGAGAAAACTCTTCGACAATAGGATTCGGGTTAACGCAAAGAATGAGTTCAACAAGAAGCTTGCCGATCAATTTCACAAAGTTGTTGAAGTTTGCGTTACTTATGGTATACATGCAGATGGGAAGTTTCCTGCGAGCTGGGTTTGACTGAATATTTTTGAAGACCAAGCTGAAGACACGGGGGAGTTTGTTGATGCATATTAGTGTGTCTGTCATTTGGTCTATCGAGTTGTAAGTGTCGTTAGTTAATTGTAATAGAAAAGTTATTTTTGTAAATAGCGACACTTAGCTTCTGGGTTAGGCGACACTTGCCTTAGTGACGCATAGCGACACTTAGGTAAGTGACGCATGAAGGCGGCCACCTGCGTCACTGGCTAAGTGTCACAGGTCTGCCGACTTGTGTTAGTATTTAAGCAAATCTATGGGTTTCTGGCTAGGGTTGACGAAACACTAGCACCATTTGTCGACTAAACAACTTGTAAATCGTTCCAATACATTCCGTTCATCAATACAAAGTTATATTATAGATATATTCGTGTTTCGATTCGTATTTACGTGTTCATTAGTGTGATTGTTTGTTTCCGTCACTCAATCATAGTAATCAATCATCTAGATCTACAGCAAGGGGCACTCTCACATACTTTAAATTATTAATTGAAAGAATTTATTTTATATTAATATTACGTTTAATATTAATTTTCATACAATTGATATATCCACAAGGTCGTAGATTACAACCCTATTGAATCAAGGATACCTATGTTAAAATTTTGTTTTTGTACAATTGGTATATCACAATGATTTAAAATTAAATATGGTATATAGAGTTATTTTTTTAATACTTTATATGTTAAACATTATACCGTCAGTTTGTTGAGTTCACGATAATTAATACACACGCACACCCAATCGGTGGTTGGGCCTCCAGCCCAGCCCGTCAGCCTTAACCTGTTTGTTATGCGTTTTAGATTCGTTCTTGAAACGCCCTGATTTTTTTTATAAATAAAAAAAAAAAATTTCATACCTGTCAAATCATAATATCACAACGTTTAAGATACAACCAACATGTTATCTCTTAGACTTTACAAAGTCAAATATATACAACAGTTACAATTAACAAACTTCTCCTCTGTTCGACATTTGACACTAAATAGTATTAAACTGGGCGACTTATACAAGTGTCATCATAACGATAATTCAAAAGAAGGAGAAGCTTGTCTAACCATAAAGCAAGCTCCAATCCACGCTGTCTTCGTACAATCATACATCGCTCGTCATGCACTTTTGGTTCAACCGAACCATACACCAACAACATGATACAACTGAAAGAGTAAGCTAATACTTAGTGAGTATACGAGCAATTAAATGAATAATTTATCAACACATTAACATATAGCAAGTATCATCTCATATATTTACTTATACACATAACTACTGAGTAATTGTTGAGATCATTCTGAACCTTTCCAATTAGTACCATACCATAACCGTATGCATACTAAAACATCATCTGTAACGTTAAGGATCCTCAACAATCTAAACATCATCGAGCTAGTGTTATGATCATTACTTGGCTAACATCAAGCTAATGTCATAATCACTACTCGGCTAATACCTCATCCATCTACTTACCTTGCAATTGCTTAGTAAGTAATGGGCTGAACATAACATAACATAATCACGTGCAAAGCACCTCTTTATCTGCGAATCTGTCATATGTCATAGCTAACAATAGTTAAGAAATCTGTCACCTGTCATACAACTGATATCTACAATGCATATTCCACATAATTCACATATCACAATTTGTATCATATCTGATCAATTATCACTTATCTGCATGCCGTATCATAACAACTTTATAAACATACAACAATCTGAAACACAATAAAATACAAATAATATTTCACCTAATTGTGTAAACCTCTTACTCGGAAGCACTCCGGAATTACACAATCATTACCCATTTAACCCCCATATCACTCACCTTTGCTTCTTAGGCAATTAAGAGACTTAGCACAATTCTTGTGGACACCACATCTTGAATCACCTATCACATAATACGTAAGCACAACAACATATTTAATGACTAACAATCATAATAATAATCAACTAATCATAATCATCAATCTATCACCCATTGGATAGATTAAGTTTAGCTCTTAAATCAAATTACATAACTATGCTTTTCATAATCTCATTAACTTCAACTTTTCATTACTTTAATTACCACCTTGAACATTGATCTTGTTTATATATAATGTCAACCATTTGGTTACAACTAGTTCATCAACTCTAACACATTCTCGCTTTAGTTTAATTGTTAACTACTCGGTCAAACCATGCCTTTACTAACTATAAATGACTCAAGTGATTTATCACTTGAATCCCTACTCGAATTCTGGTTCTTAATCGTTATCATGTTATGCTATTACTTATGTATACATTTTTATACTAATAGCATGGCTGGATCAATAAGACACGAAAACAGGTTCTGAGTAATACAAAATCGCGTCGTTAAGATTGTATAATCGCGTCGCCAAAGCTACCCAATCGCGTCGCAATAACCACGGAATCGCGTCGCGATTCTTGTTATTTCTCGTCGCGATCACCAACTCCGCACAGACCTGCAACTAAGGTTTTAACATGATTCCACGTATTTTTATTCACAATAACCTGTAACCAGGTTCCTCAGATTAACAAACAAGCTATTAAACATCAAATAAACATCATTCCAATCCTAATTCCATGTCAAACCCTTACCCCCTATCAATTCCACTATAATGAACTTCTAGGTTAAAGGAGAATGAATCATACTTACAATTTAATTAGGAAGAAGATAAAGATGTTTGTTTCAAGTTTTAATCTTTGATTTGCAATTGGAGATGAATTTGAAATGAGTTCTTGTTTGGTTTACTACCTGCGACTCTAACCTTTCTAATTTATGTTCTGGAACTTGTTGGAATGAAAAGGGAGTATATATTCGTACGTACATATGTATATGTACTATCAATTTTATTCCCTTTAATACCTATTGTCTAGAACTTAAAAACCGTTCGCGATTTCTACTATTTTTTTCTTACAATAACATTTACTTAAAACAATTATTTATTTAGCTGTTACAATAATACTTTCAAATTTTGGGGTGTTACAGTTCTTATTGTTTTATTCGATTTAGTCCATTTACCAATAAATTTAACCGAACTATTGAAACGAATTCCATTAAATGGGAAAATATCATTTGACACCTAAATAATTGAGAACGTTTGATTAAATCCTTAACGCATCACGGATTGAACTTACAAATGAGAAATAAATTTCAATAACGAGTCTACGAGACAATTTGGTGACGGTTGTCACAACTAGCTCCAAATTTTTCTCCATATAAGAATCGATTTAGAGCAGGATAAAAGGCAATTGTCCAGAGATTCTTCATTGTTGTCTAAATCACATAGAATATATCGCGTTGTATCGACATGAATACCCCGATGTTGAAGATTAACACGTGTCGGTAATCGATTCAAAAACGTGCGCCAAATGCAAATATTGATTTTGCATGGGATCCATGAATTCCAAACTAACCATTTACCATCATCAATCACATCATTGAGCAATATTTCTTCAAGCAGAGAAGTTAACAATTTAACAGAAAACTTCCCACGCAAAAATAAATCAATTTCAGTTATTATTTGACACATCAAATATATTTTTTGATTTTGAAGTTTTTAACAATTAACTTTTTAAAATAGGAGTTAAGATATCAAATAATCTTTGGAATATGTTAATGGAATATCCATAAATTAAAAAGAGATGATATATAGTTGTAAGTTGTAACAAAGATATTTATTCATACACAACATTATATAACAACTAGTGTTAAACCCGTGCGATGCACGGTTAGAAAATATAATTTCATAATAGATCTCATAATGTAAAACGGTAAATGAAATGTTTTAATAATGATATTCAATTTTATGTTGTATACACTTTATATATGAGTGATGATTAGTACATTGTTATCGTTTTATTGGTACACCATCACGTATGCTTTGAAGTGTTGTATTATACAACACTATAATACATATGAGGTATACGGCTAGAAAAAGTAGTTTCCAAATCACTTCCCTTTGTATGATCATTTTTATAACATTTAAAAAATAATTTAATAATATAATTAAGTAAGTATGAAGAGATGGAGGACATCTAACCCCTTAAAACTTTCAAATTGTGTAACAAATAGATTTTTTTACCGATATCAATGATATTTTATAAGTTTTGACTCTTTAAAAATGAAATAAGCACAATTTTTTTTCTCCTACAATATATGAGTACATTGGGAAGGTTGAAAAAGATGTGTATATTATAAAGTGATATCTATAGCTAAAACAACTGTTTAGTAATAATAACATTTTTGTTGTTAAGGTTGTAATAATTTGTTGAGCAAGACATATGTGCATAGGTTTAACAAACATAAATTGTAGCAATTGATAAAACTATTTAGACATTTTATTGAACAACTAATGTGCATTAAAATCAATCTATAGTGATGAGATATATATAAATACTTAAATGAGACATTATGGACGGGCGTTTATAGGTGGTAGGGTAGGGTGGGTGATACCGCTCAGATTGCGGTCAATCTTCCTAACCACGAAAAATAATAAAGAAATTATAAAATTACCCCTCTTACAAAATTAGAGGGGAAAAATAGATAAATGAATCCATGATTTTCGACTTTGATAAAAATATTATACTACAAATATTATCTAATGACACATTAGTTTGGATTGAATTGGTTATAATTCAATTATCTAATGACACTTTAAATTTAATTAGTATTATTTAGTTTTAATTTTTAATTTTCTTATAAAGTATTACCTTATTTATCATATGAGTTTAGGAGAATCCACGTCATCAAACTTCTTTCATATAATGATGACACATAGGATTTTTGTGATATGACATAGGTAAATAGTTGCCAAATCATTTAACGTCTCCTAACTTAGTTATATAGATAGATAGATTAAAGGTCACAATATATATAAGTAAACATTTGACATAACTTCGATACGAGTATATAAAATCATTTAATTATATCCATATATTTAGCAACTCTTTGAATTAAATTGATAGAAGAAGAGGATACAGGCCGTATAGTAGGACACGAGACTCACAATGCATGTCCCCATCAATCAAATTTTTAAAAAGTAGAGGAGAGGATCTGCCTTCCAAGTTCCATCTCTCTTCTAGCTTCTGCTGTGTCTTAAAAGCTTCACATCTACTATGATCCTAATCAAAAACAATCTTTTAATATTCTTCTACAGTAATAAATAAAATATTTGCTATAAAGTTCTTGCTATTCTAAATTTCTAATATTTCTATACATATCACAAAGTAACATATTACTATATATTTTTATAACAAAGCTAAAAAGAAAAATAACATCTTTTTATTCAACTATAAACTTAAAAGGTAATTGAGGTTTCTGGGTGACAGCCGCATTATGAGAGGAGGATGGACAGACGATCCAGCTAAGGGTGTACGTGGTTCAAAAATCACAACGAACCGGATCGCGAGCCATTAGATGAGAAATCAAGAACCATGAACTGTACCATGTAATTCGATTTTGGTCCGGTATGGTACTGGTTCGGTTCTTGCGGTTTTGGTTCAAAACCGCGAACCAAATAATATATACACGCATATATGTTATAAAGAATATGTGAACTATTAAGGCTAAAAGATATAAACCGAGAACTGAACCGTTGTGCTTCGGGTTAGTTTGGTTCCTGTCAGTCCCAATTCAGTTTACCGGTTCTGGCAGTTCCAGTCAATTTATGTACACCCCTAATCTCAGTCGTTGATTTATGTAATTAACAATTCAAATACCATACATTTTAATACATATAAAATGTAGTGTTGTAAATCTGGACCGTTGATTGTAGAACTCAACGGCCCATCTTTACCTCAAAATGCAGTTTACCCAGTGGCGGATCTAGAGTTTTGGAATAGGGTGTGCAAGTTATTATAAGTTATACTAGTTCGTATAAATTGTTTCTGATTCGGGTTAGGTCGGGTCGATTTTTTGGGTTTAAGTAATATAAGTTTGTTTACTTTTTTTTTTTTTTTTTTTTTTTAATGTTCATGCTATTTGAATTTGCTTTTAGATGATGAAACAAGCATATTTGTCATCAATTTTCCAATTTGAGTTATCCAAATTCGGTTATTTCTATTGGTAGTTAGCTATATACCGATCGAAAATTGACACGTTGAAAAGTGTTGAATAATTCAAATATTGAAACCTCATATATATATATATATATATATATATATATATATATATATATATTATTAAAACGTGTATCACACCGACACAGTGTAGCTGTTTGTGCGAATGTTTCAAGTTTGTAGGTCAATGATTGAGTTAATAGATAAATATTAGAGTCATATTTACCGATCACACTTGATTAATTAGTAAACTTACGACATAAGTAACACTTTAAAGGAAAGACAAGGAAATGACAATAGAACTTCTGTTATCCATGTGAAGATTTAAGCTCAACTAGTTTGGTGTTTGACATCCAATTAGAACCATTCCTATATTGATGTTTGACGACCCTATTGTGCTTTTCACTTTTTCTTATCATGGTCGGCCTCATGCAAATAATGATGCTTTTCATGGGCTGGGCTTGATTAAGTGGGTATGCAAACATTTTCGGGAAAATCACAGAAATGATCCGTTGACCATACCTGTTTAAACAAATTAATCCGTTGACCCAAGGTTTTAACAAACTAATCCACTATTTGGCGCCAAAAATGGCGCCCCGGCGCCCCACTAATTGTTAATACGTTTTTAATCCGTTAGTCAAAGATTTATTAGTATTTAAACCCGTTAATCACATTAATTAATCCTTAAACGCAATTAATACGTGGGACCGGCGCCAAATGGAGTGGACCCGGCGCCAAGTCATTTAAATCGCACCACGTGTTCATACCCCGTGAAATCCAGCGCCATGCATGGACCCGGCGCCCCACTTAATGGGCCCGGCGCCCCACCTATTTAAATCGCACCACGTGGATAAACCCTACACAAAATACCAAATGCGCCCGGCGCCCCCCCTTTTAATCCCGACACGTGGATGTTTCCTGCACCAAATAACCAAATAAATACGGCGCCCCATTATATGGGCCCGGCGCCCCATTATATGGGCCCGGCGCCCCACCTTTTCAGACCTCGTGTTTCACAAACCAAATAAATACACAAAAGAACCACGTGCGGCGCCCCTCTGTTGTCAAATCGGCGCCCCAACCCTCACAAACGTCACCATCAACGGCGCCCCACTACTTCATTCTTGTACATAAATAATGCTTTGGCGCCGGATTAATTTTTACACTTTTTTTTTACACTTCATTGGCGCTAGGGTTACCGCCGTCACCATCAAGGGACAATCAAAAAAAAATAAGGGGCGCTAGGGTTTTGTACCGTCGGGTTTTGTACCGTCGGGTTTTGTACGCCGTCTCCATCATCCGAATCCGGCGCCGGTTACGAGAGCAACGAAGGGGAAAGAAGAAGAAGAAAACAACGACAACATGGAAGAACTTGATGATTTTGATCTTAATTTTGATGTGAATGTAAGTTTCTTTTATGTTTTTATATATTTATATGTTTTGTTGTATGAGTAGGTATTGATTTTCATAGTTCGTATTTGTTTTCATGTTTTGGATTTGATTGTAATGAGTTATCTGTGAATAAATATTTCTATTTGAAGACTACATTGATTAAATTGTAGTTGCATTTGTTCACTTGTTGTTTAGTATGGATTATGGTTTATATGTTTTTATGTATGTTTTATATATTTATATGTTTTCCTACCGTCACAATTACATATATTTATATGTTTTTAGATTAGTAAAGTTATTGATGTTTTTATGTATGTTAGATTATATATCCCAATCTTTTAAAGGTAGATGTTAGTATAAATTGTTTATGAGATTTAGGAAAAGTTATTAGTTTTAATCTTTTAGATATTTATTCTTTTGCCTCACTTGAACTAATAATAACAATAATTATTGATGTAACAATAATAACAATAATAATAATAGGCCTAATAGTTGTGGTAATAATAATTATTGATGTAACAATAATAACAATAATAATAATAGGCCTAATAGTTGTGGTAATAATAATAATAGTTGTAATATAAGAATGATAATAATAATAATAGTTGTAATAATAATAATAATAATAATAATAATAATAAAATAATAATATTAGTTATAGTAGAAATACTGATAATAATAGTCGTAGAAGTACAACTAATAATAATAATAATAATAATAATAATAATAATAACAATAATAATAATAATAATAATTAATATTAATAAAAATAATAGTTGTAGAAATAATAATAATAATAACAATAATAATAGTTGTAGTAATAATAATAAGAATAATAATAATAATAATAAAAATAATAGTTGTAGAAATAATAATAATAATAATAACAATAATAATAGTTGTAGTAATAATAATAATAATAATAATAATAATAATAATAATAATAATAATAATAATAATAATCCATTTTAATATTTGTAGTAGTAAATATAATAATAATAGTTGTAGTATTAGAAATAATAATAATAATGATAATAATAATAATAATAATTGTAGTAGTAGAAATAATAATAATAAGAATAATAATAGATGTAGTAGTAATAATAATAATAGTGATAGTAGTAGAAATAATAATGTATATATTAATAATAATAATAATAATAATAATAATAATAATAATAATAATAATATTTGTAGTAGTAATAATAATAATAGATGTAGTAGTAGAAATAATAATAATAATAATAATAATAATAATAATAATAATAATAATAATAATAATAATATTTGTAGTAGTAATAATAATAATAGATGTAGTAGTAGAAATAATAATAATGATAATAATAATAATAATAATAATATTTGTAGTAGTAATAATAATAATACATGTAGTAGTAGAAATAATAATAATAATAATAATAATAATAATAATAATAATAATAATAATAATAATAATAATAATATTTGTAGTAGTAATAATAATAATAGATGTAGTAGTAGAAATAATAATAATAATAATAATAATGATAATAGTTGTAGAACTTGTAGTAGTAGTAATAATAACAATAACAATAATAATTGTTGTAGTAGTAGAAATAATAACAATAATAATAATAATAATCCAATTTAATAGTTATAGTAGTAATCGTAATAATAATAGTTGTTGTTGTAGTAGTGGTAGTAGTAATAATAATAATAATAATTATAACTAACACATTTTAGGTAATTTATATCCCCTCTTTTAACTTATGTATATTGTTTGTTTATTAACTAACACATTTTAGGTGAATTTTTTGGGTTTGCAGAAGATATATTACGATGCACACTTAACTATTAGATGTAATCCTGGGAAGGCGGTCAAACTAATTATTAAAAGCTTATATAAATTCCCAAATAGACTACAGTTGTTTAGAAATACGTGTTTCGGACGATGGCTGGATCTTCAATGCGATAACCGAGACCCGAGTTTGATACATTTGATACTACAGACTGAGTTTGTCCCAGACAACGAAGTCGATTGTTTGATGTTCAACGTTGCAGGCCAGCAACTTACATTCACACGCCGGGACTTTTGTCTCATTACAGGATTTCGATTCGGTCGCCAGGACTGGTTACCTGACAGATTTGGCAATCCATTTAGAGATAGAGTTTTTCCATTAAGAGCTGGTCATTCAATTAAGGGTCGTGATGTTAAAGATGTGTTAGAGTCAGATAGTGACTCGTTAGGTGATGTTGATCACGTGCGATTGTGCTTATTGTACCTACTTCATTTTGGGTTCGCTGGTGGCGAGGTTAAGAATACAGTTAAAGACAGCGTCTTAGTCCTTCTGGAAGACTTAAATGCATGGAACCAATTTCCGTGGGGGTCTTACTTGTGGGATGAAACCTTCCCCAGACTACGTAATGCGCTTGGAAAACGTCAGAAGTTACATCATACAGATAAGACTTCAGAGTCGCGCACTTGTTACTCATTAGCCGGCTTTGTTTGGGCCTTTAAGGTAACATGTCCACATTTGTTTAGTTATATCTACATTTGTTTAGTTATTTTGTTTTATACTTGACGAATTTAACTTTTATTTATACCTATATTTTATGGGTACTGTATAAAAGATATGGATTTATGAGGTATTTCCACACGGCCAAATTTCTGGGTACTGTACGAAAAGTGAAGGTGTAATCCCTAGAGCCATTGCTTGGAGGAGGACCATCATTGGCTGTCCGTGGGAGGTTACACGGAGATTCCTCACTACAGTTTTTCAGGTTATTCTAAAAAATAAATTAGCCTCACATTTAATATGTAAACCTACTTTTTTAATAAGACATTAACTTGGTTGTAATCAGCCCGGACATTTACCACTGTTGGGTTTGGTGCCAACACATGAGGAGCAACAGATGGACTGGTGGATAGCTAGTGAACGTTTTTTTAATGGTATGGACGTCAGACCTCGTTCAAAGAAGCCACGGCCCCCACCAACAGACTTTGATGTTAGACCCCAGTCGCCACCCAAGCCAACATTTCAGCAATCTCACTATGGCCCCATGCCTGGTTTTGGGGATTCGTACACACCAATGGGAGGATTTCAACCACCATTTGCCCCCATGCCTAGTTTCCAACAGTCATACGGAACCATGCCTGGGTTTCAACAATCATCGTTCGTCCCCCCGCCGACATATAGTGAGCCAAGCCTTGACTTGAGGGTGTCGACCCTTGAAAAACAGCTTAAGGATCTGCGGTTTGAGTTTGATGTAAGTGTTTCAATGTTATTTTTATTTAACCTGTTACAAAAGGTGTTATGTTTTATTCTTTGTAAAATATGTACAGGAATTTCGCCGTGCTTCTCACACTGGTCACGGCCCCATGCCTGAGGACACGTCAGCATTTAGGTTTGGTGTCAACCCGTTCGACAACGTGGTGCCGGAAGAGAATGTAACACACGACTGGTTTGCAGGTTATGATGCTACAGAGGGGTTGCACTCACCGTCCGTGACTATCATGGAGGTATATTAGTTAACCTAATTATATATATTTATGTTTTTATACATATATATATATATATATATATATATATATATATATATATATATATACACACACTATTAAGTACGTAGAACATATATTACTAAGTTTTGCCAATTCACTAATAATTGTAAGTTGTTCAACTTCTTAGACACCTCCCTTGGCACAGAGACGAAGTCCGAGGGAGAAGATGAAAGGCCCACAAATTTCTACACCTTTTATGGCATTCCAGTCCACTAATGCTGCCATCCGATCTCCAGAGTATACCACAGACCGGGCTGATATTGAGACAGTGCCGTTTGATCTCGACAGAGAAAAAGAAACTTGGGCACAAACTCCCACGGATTTTTATTCATTCGAAAAAAGGGAAGAGTGCTATCTTAGTTTAGATCCCCCGAACTTTCCCTACAATAAGGAATTTTGGGGATTACTTCTTGGGATACATGGAAGTCATTGGCTTGATTCCGCAGTAATTTCTTCGCCACGTTTACCTTATAATTTTTTACCATTGCTTTATTATTAATTTTAAACTTTTTTCTTTTTTGCAATTGTATCAGCATATTAACGCATGGATGCAGCATTTGATGCTTAGTTCGACTTCAAGAGACATGCGTTGCGCTGTGGTTCCAGACTATTTCCTACACATATTATTTAAAGAAGACTCTAACCCTGCTGTGGTTGCCAGTTATGCAAACGGTAGTAGATATATATACCATGCATGGTGGGATGTCGATCGTGTAAGTAAATATAGAACATCAAAGTAAATATATATAATTTATATATTCTTTATACAACAAAAAGTACTTCATAAATAACAAATTACTTCATAAATAACAGATATAAAAATGCTTTATATTTGCAGGTTCTCATCCCTTTACACCCTACTGGTCACTGGCTGCTTGGGGAGATGCAGTTGTCGACGTGGACTGTATATGACAGCATGGCATCCGCTCGAAGCAAATACCTAACGAATCTCAAGAAAGATTTTGAGACGTATCTTCCAGGTTTTTTAAATAGCATTGGCTACTGGAAACAAATCAAGAAGACAGCGAAAAAGAAGATCAAGGTGACAATTGGGTATGCCGTTAATGTGCCACAGCAGTCAAATTCAGTGGATTGTGGGGTTTTTGTTTGTCACTTTATAGAAAGATTGTTAGAAGATTTACCACTTCATATAGACGGTGACTTCACTACCTGGGCGAAAAACTATCGAGACAGAATGGCAACTGAATTATATAATCTACGTGTTAAAAAGGATGAATAAGCTGGTGTTAGTTGATGTAGTACGAGGGGTATATTTTTCTAGAGGTCTGTATAAAATTTTTGGATACAAACTTAGTTTATTTGAAAGTTTATTTAATATATCCAACAACATTATCTTACATGCGTAAACCAACAACATTATTTTACATGCGTAAACCAACAACATCATGTTACACACAAAGTAATCCAACTAATTTCACAAATATGTATCTACAAATCACCCAAATTAACGGGATCATACATCTCGTCATCTGACTCGTTGGTATCATATTGGTGATGTGCTTTCTCGGATGGTTGTGATTTCTTTTTCCCGAAGAACTTGCGCGTCTTAGATAGCCATTTCGACTCGCTTGGAACGGATGCAGTGCATTTATTTCTCATATGTCCTTTGTTATGACACCTGCTACATTCAATCTCTCTTTTTTCCTCTCCACGGGATAGAATGCGGTTTATTTCACGTGGTCGACCACTCTGTCTTTTATCCATCACTGGTGGATGCACATGCATCAGTCCACTTGGTTGTTCCCATTCTGATTGAGCCGGTAATGGAAAAATCTTGTCTTCGTATGTTTGTTGATATACGCGTTTAGAATACCAACCCGAGAAATATTGATTACAATCATCAATACGCAACCACCGCGCAGCCGAAATAACATGTCCACAAGGTATTCCAGAAAGTTGCCACTTTCTACAACTACACGTACCATCACCAAAGTTAACAAGACCCTTTTTACCTCCGTCATCAACCTCAAATTGTGTTTGACTAATGCCACGTGTTTTCCAGTTGAAGCTTTGAAACTTTCTTTTTTCAAATTTTGCTTCTGCCCAAGGTGTAAATTCACTTGGGAGTTGAACTGCAAACATGTTGAACAAACAAAAATTATATAAAAATGGTCACATTACGGTAAACTGAATTAACTAATTTTGAAACTTTACTTGCAGTTTCATGGCGAACGAAGTACCAATCTTGCACAGATTGTCGAAAAAAATCTACTAGCATAATGATTGGAAGTTTACGTGCATATTTAGATAAGGCGTTAATGGACTCTGCACTATTTGAAGTCATTATATTAAAACGTTCACCAGGAAAATGTGCTCGTGACCACTTATGCACACCGGCTTGCAACATAATACGAGAAGTAGTAGGGACCGCTGCTTCAAGGCGCGCCTTCCATTCCTCAAAGTCTGAAACCCTATATGCTTTGCATGTCTTCCAGTATAATTTTTGGAACATTTTTTTCTCTTTTGTGTTTAACCCTAAATTTACCATCAAATGTCGACAACATAAACCATGATAAGCATGCGGGAAAACTTGCCTTATTGCTAGATCGATGGATGCTGCACGGTCAGATATGAATGCCAAACCAGGTATTTCACCAATGCACTCCTTAAGCTTTGACAAAAACCATATCCAAGTCTCGCCACTTTCCGTTTTACCGACTCCGTATGCCACAGGAAATATTTGATTATTCGCATCCATTCCCACTGCTAAGAAATTTGTTCCCAAGTAACGGCCCTTTAAATGTGCACCATCTATAATGAGTATTGGCCTTAAGTAGTAAACAAAACTTCGAAGCTGCAATTCAGATTTGTTAGTTATATTAAATACAAAAAAAAAAGTACAACAAGGATAAACATTTACTAACCGCAACCCCAATAGCAACAAAAAGATTCTCGAACCTCCCTAGATTATCGGTCTTAATTTCGGTCGCCGTACCAGGATTAGCCTTCTTCAAATTGTGACAATAAATGGGTAGCTTGTAAAATGATTCCTCATCGGTCCCCCTTAACAATTCTATCGCACGACACTTTCCCCGCCAAGCTTGAGAATAAGACACATCTATTTGAAATCTTTGATTTAAATCGATCATGATGTCGCTCCCACGATATACCCTACTGCTATCTTTCAATTGATCACGAAGTATGTGACCCAATACATGTTTGTTTGCATTACGATGATTCGGATTAGTTTGCGTTTTAGAGCATGTGTGGTGGTCTTTTAGGGTTTTAACTTGAAACACTGAATCATCATTTTGTAGCTTTGTAGCTCTAAAGAACCAATCACAACCCTTTTTGGCACAATGTGCTTCAAATCTTGTGGTTGATGATTGAGTTACTCTGAATTCACGCCCATCTTCCAGACATTTAATACCTAAAAAAACTTTTAGCTCGTCTTTGTTATTAAAGAACTGACCTACATAAATTTTTGCAGATGGCACATAGCTCCTAGGTTTTGCGGGTGCTTGTTGAAAAGTGGGGCATTTTAGTGATTCGGGCATTGACCAGAAGTAGTTAGGTTGCATTTGAGGAGGAACACCTACTTTTTCTTCCTGGCCAACATCATCTTCATCTTCATTATCATCACCCTTTTTAACATCATCCTCTCGTTCGCTGCCAGAAGACTCGGATATACCAAGTTCCTTTGCCACCTCTGGATCGGTTAAAGGGTTATAATTTAGATCGACGTAAACCACATGTTCTTTATTAGACCCAAACCGTTCAACTGTACTTTGAGGCTTTTCATTTTCGACTTCAAACGAAGGTTGAAAGAAATCTTGACGGTTACTAACATGCTGAGAAATGTGATCGTGTGAATAAACGAATGGATTATGAATTGGGTACTGGCTACTTTGAGGGGTGTGATACTGATTTAATTCTGGGGTAGGGTATGTATTTAGGTCAAATGTATTTATTTGTTGGGATGGGTAATCGTTGATCTGTTGGGGATGATATCCCGTTGAAGGACCGAGAACATGAGGTTGATTGCTTCCACTACCGAGACCCATTTGATGAACTACAAATAATGTTAGATCACCATATGAGTTATTACGAACAACTTCCATTAGAAAACCGACACCTTCGTCGTCAAAAATATCAACCGGGTGTGTGAAAGTTGACATTTTATAACATAATTTGAATTCTAGTTGAACATCTAAACGAGCCTTTTTAGCTATCAATTTTTTCAACTTCGAATGCTTTACATTTTCTGGCAAACTAATGGCTCGTCTAGGTAATCCGACCGGCAAATATTCATACACGCCGTTTACAATTTCCCACGATCCACCCCAACACAAAAGAATTTTAACACTCTCTGAACTCATTTTTTCAAACATAACACGTTTTTGAGAGACGGGTTGAAAGGAGTTAACAGTCATTCTTTTTATAAGGAGAACGCAATAATAAGCGAATAATAATAATGTACTAAATTTCCCCTCTCTACTGATGGAGGCCCAAGTGTGGAAGACCAAGCTCTAATGTATTTGGAAGCCCAAGATTGTGTGACGAAAAGGGCTGCACGGAAAGGGGCATAACTTGGGCTACAGGGGTCCGTTTCAGGCCCATGAGCAGGCGAATCGAAGCTCGGTTCGAGGCCCACCAAGCCGCTAACTGCCGGAGGCGGTTAGCCCAATGCTCGAAGCCCAAAAACGGCTCCGTTTGGAAGATATGGGCTTTTTAATAAATTTTCTGTTCGAATTAGACTTTTGTTTTGGGTTTGTGGTTTGGCCCGTTATGTTTTATCGGCCCATTTAAATTTCTGCTTGTTTATAATGGTTGGTATGACATTGTTTTGAAGTTAGTTTTTCATTTATCAAAAATCAGATTTCACTCTCAATTTTGTGAATCAAAGTACCCATTCACGGCATTCTTTGTGAATCAACGTGATTCGGAAGAAATTATTCCTGGTATTCATAGAAATCAACAGGTTTAATTTGGTTATCCTTATTTCTCGCTACATCATCTACCGTCCACAAATCAAGAATCCAATGACATCAGGGGCGCAATTGATATAAATAAAATATATCATAAGGCGCTGATCGAAGTTTGATAAAATATGGCGCTAAAGAATCTGCCATGGATTATTATTATTATTATTATTATTATTATTATTATTATTATTATTATTATTATTATTATTATTATTATTATTATTATTATTATTATTAAAATGGAATATTATTATTATTCATATTATTATTATTAAAATGGAATAATAATAATAATAATAATAATAATAATATTATTATTATTATTATTATTATTATTATTATTATTATTATTATTATTATTATTAAAATGAATTATTATTATTATTTATTATTATTATTATTATTATTATTATTATTATAAAATAATAATAGCTAGTAATAATAAAATCTGTGATAATAATAATAATAATAATAATAATAATAAATAATAATAATGTGAAAAATAAAAACCATCGGCGCCGGATGAATGAAAAATGGAAAAAATGGCGCCCCTGAATTATATAATAATGTAATTGCGGAATCCGAATGTATTTAGGGTTATGGCGCCAAAGATGGTGATGTTTGTGAGTAGTGGGGCGCCGGATGTGACAACCACGGGGCGCCGATTTGACTTAAGCATTTTCCCAAACACGAGGTCTGAAAAAGGTGGGGCGCCGGGCCCATTAGGTGGGGCGCCGGGTCCATGCATGGCGCTGGATGTCACGGGGTTTATCCACGTGGTGCGATTTAAAGGTGGGGCGCCGGGTCCACTCCATTTGGCGCCGGTCCCACGTATTAATTGCGTTTAAGGATTAATTAATGTGATTAACGGGTTTAAATACTAATAAATCTTTGACTAACGGATTAAAAACGTATTAACAATTGGTGGGGCGTCGGGGCGCCATTTTTGGCGCCAAATAGTGGATTAGTTTGTTAAAACCTTGGGTCAACGGATTAATTTGTTTAAACAGGTATGGTCAACGGATCATTTCTGTGATTTTCCCAACATTTTCCTTAGGGTATGCAATTACACTACATCAGCTATAATAATAATAAAAAATAAATTTTTTAACACTACAATATTTTTGCTTAGAGTGGGCAAGTGCATACCCACTTGACAGTGTACATCCGCCACTGAGTTTACCCTCTAATTTCACACTTTCTTTTTTATTTGTTAATGACCGAATAATAAAAAGGCACTCACAATGGATCAGAGCTTAGATTGTACTCGACTAACCGTTGATTCAAATAATTTTTGTCATATGCAATTAAAATGCAGTGATAATCTACACAAATCATTTTTTTCATATGCAATTACAAACGCAGTGATAATCTACTATTCATTTAGGGGATGTATAAAGGATTAATACTTTTTAGGGTTTAGTGCGTGGAAATGTTACAAACTATGGTCTGACATTCATGCTATGTAGCGAACTACTAGGGCTTCCATTGTATATAACGAACTTGTAATTCCTTTACATTGTATGTAATTTGGTCAAATTAACGGTTGTAAGGGACGCCACGTGAAAGCTTATATAGTCGACACGTAAAAAAAGTACCGTAAATTACATACAATGTAAGGAAATTACATGTTCGTTATATACAATGGAAGCCCGAGTAGTTCGCTACATAACATGAATGTCAGATCAGAATTTGATACATTTTCACGCATTAAACCCTACTTTTTACACATATCAAACTTCTAATTCATTAGAGTATTCACAGTGACTCGTTGTAACACGTGTCACACTACCTACGTTATTCGAGTTATGTGTATGTAAGTTGCATGGGAGCTTAATCGTAGTGCCAATAATACATGGGTGATGATTCGTATATCATCAAAATTTATCCGTACATCACTAAACCTGCTTTAGAGTGTTGTACGGTACAATACTATAAAACACATTTAGTGGTGTACGAATCACTCTCCATAACACATGGGGCCAAAATTTTTAAAGCGTGAGTTATTAGCTTTACAAAAATTACTTTTTTCGTAACATTAGAATTTTTGGGCAGCTGTCCTTCTATATGCACCTGTAGTTGTGATAAATAAGCAATTGTAATCCCGTTTAAATTGACTGTTATCAACTATATGCAACAAATATACTACAACAATTGAATCCATACTCTCCTTTTTAAAAAAAATAAATAAAAATTCATTGTCTTTGCAATAAAGAAAACAAGAAGCATTAAAAAAGGAACAAAATAATAAAAGAGGAAGGGGGAGACAAAAGTGGGCACACCTAGAGCCTATATGTGTAAACATAACTATGCTATGACCCTCCTAAATAAACATAATGGTATGTATGTATGTATGTATATGTATGTTATATGTGTATGTCTGACATATACTCCCTCCGTCCCGGAATAAGTATCATGTTTCAGATTTTGAAGTATTTCTTTTTAAACTTTGACTTTAAATATCTTTGTTTGTATTATATAATACTTTATGAAAATTATACCAATGGAAATACATTTAAAACTCAATGCATTCATATATTTTGCATCAAGTATTATATAACACAAACAAAAATATGTAAGGTCAAAGTTGAAAAAGAAATACTCAAAAAGTCAAAACAGGACACTTATTCTGGGACGGAGGGAGTATATACATATATACATATACATATACTGTAAAACATAAACATAAACTGATCCCGCCGACCTACCATACCTTCCCCCGTAGGTTCTAGTTACATACGACAACAAGCTGAGAAGATGCTCATTTACTTGTCATTCAGTGTTCCCGTCATATAACGGTACCATACATACAATTTTTATTTTATTTTTTCTTTTTTTTTTAACTTTATACTACACCGTATTTTGTACCTAAATACTTTTACTTTCACCTAACAATACTTTATTACGAATTAATCAGATTACATTTGCGTCTTGTATCTTCACGTACTTATAATGAAATAATCAAATAAATAAATTCATCTTTTATTTTAACTTGTTAATATTGAATTCAACCTATACTACTTATAAGAAGTGCTTATTAAATTCAAAGACCTTTCAAATTTGGTGGTCCTAAATACTGAAATTTAATTAGGTCACATACGAATATCCTCCTCAACAACGGTCAGTTATTAGCGATGTGTATCCGCCTTCTAGATCCACCATATAAATTTCTTCTTTTAACTACTTATATGTCCTACTTGTAACAATTGTTCGTCTACGTAATTAGAACATTAACTATATTTCCAAAACTGAAATTAACAACCTCACGCCTATGACCTAAAAGATCGATTACCGAAAATTATAACCTCATATGGTACCATCAATCGACGAAACATGTTGCGTTCACCAAATGTAACACTCGTTATTTTCACACAACATAACTCGCATGACTAATGACATTGTTTATTAGCCATAAACAAAAATACAAAATGATGATGATGAATTGATCATAACAATACAAATCTCCAAAATCAACAATAGAGAACACAAAAGGAGATTGATCCTTGTTTAAAGGTTTTGTGAGACACAAAAGCCATATATCTAACCTAATCCTTGTTTAAAGAGCTAGTCGAATAATACCACCAATTGATAATGCATTTGTTTGTTGTTAATTGTACAAGACACCACCTTGTGTGTGCCCTAATATAGGCTAAAAGTTGAGAATCTATGAAAGAGAAAAGTGGATGTTTGGAGGACAAACAAAAAAAAAAAAAAAAAAAAAAACAAGAAAGAGCCGCGAGAAGAGTTATTATGAGTTACTGAGCACAACCCATTGATTCGACCAGTCCCCATCATATCCACTCTACTCCTCAAAAACAAAACATAAACACAAACACACATACCAACCAACCAGTGGCCTTGTACTAATTAATCACATTCTGTATTTATTCATATGTATTTTTCACAAAATATATAAACATGTTTCCTGCCCTGTGATCTTTACCGACTAACCCAAAAAGTCAAGCAATAAATAAATAGTTTCAATATATATGACATTACATTAAGGGAGAGTCTCTCCGTACCAATTTTTATTACACATCATACCATTTTTGATTAAAAAAAAAAGAAAAAAGGTATAGAAAAGTACAGAATGTAATGAAAAGTGAATTAAAAAAAGTACAGATTAGTTAATTTAAAAATAGATAAATGGTATGAATAGTAGATACCTACATTAATTATAATCAATGAATGTAGATAATACGGAGTAAAATCTATTTAAATTTAAAGACAATTGAAAAAAGAAGGAACAAATAAAATGTGAAACGCTTGGCTTAATAAACTTATGATCATTGAGTAAATGTGAAGGAGTAATTTTTGTAGCATTACTACTAGAGTAATTTTTTAGGATTTTATAAACATTTCAATAAATAAACATGTTGCTATATGTTACCCAACAATGATTACTTTCAATCCTTTTTATTTTTCTCTCTTTTCTGCTAATAAAGTTGTTAAGTGTTAAACTGAGAGGTCTTAATCACAGCAGGTTCCACAATCTCTCTCAACTTTGATTTTTCATTTTAAAAAAAAAATAATAATAAATTTTTTTTTTTTTTTGGTTTTCTGTCAATAGCTTTTGCTTTCAATGTTTTACTTTTATCTTCCACTCTTTCTTCAAACCTAACCTTTTTATACCCCTAACATAAAACCATCCCAAATTCCCAGAAACCCATTTTCATAGTTAGGTTATAATACCCACACAATTATATATGGTATGCAAACTAAGTTGATCAATCTTGTTAGGTTTCTTTTCCAAGATTTCTTAACAAAGGTTATCTCTTTTCACATGTTGGTGTTACATTTATTATAAAGATGAGTGATAACAAAGGTGGAGATAAGCCCAAAAAACAACTACAACATTCTACACCTTCCACTCCTAAAGATAACCAACTTCAAGATACCATCGAAGAACAACCACCAAGACTGGTTGTTACTACTCCGGCGTTTCTTTCTCCACCGCCACCACCACCACCACCATCACAACCACCGTCATCTCTTTACATATCAACAGAAACAATCAACCCCAAAAGGCCAAGATACACAAGTGCAACAGGCCAATGGAAACTTTTACCATCACCTTCTCAAAAACAAGTTCCTGCGATTGTTTCTACGACGGAAAAAACACCCTCTCCGTCGCAGAAACCAACCGCGGCGTCCTCTTCGGACACCACGTCATCCCCTTCATACTCTCCTAGACCCTCTGTCTCCGGACAGGAGACCAGTAAGTCAGAAGGGGAGCAACAATACACACAACATCAATTAAGAAAAGGAAAATATGTAAGCCCAGTTTGGAAGCCTAATGAAATGTTGTGGCTTGCTAAGGCTTGGAGGGTCCAATATCAAGGTGGTGGCGGTGGCGGTGGTGGTGTATCCGGGTCGGATCATGCATCAGATAACCCAATTACGCTTGACCCGTCCACCAACGTGATAACAACGCCGGTACCACCTTCACAATTACAAGGAAGAGGGAAAACAAGAGCCGAAAAAGATAGGGAGGTTGCGGAGTTTTTACAACGAAATGGGGTGAACCGTGATGCGAAGACTGCGGGTACCAAATGGGATAACATGTTGGGTGAATTTAGAAAAGTTTATGAGTGGGAAAGAGGTGGTGAACGAGAGCAAATTGGTAAGAGTTATTTTAGGCTCTCACCCTACGAAAGAAAGTTGCATAGATTGCCTGCTTCATTCGATGAAGAAGTGTTTGAAGAGTTGGCACAATTTATGGGGTCCCGAATGAGAACCCCACAAAATAGTATTTGCAGAGGAACGTCTCCGTTCCTTCTGACTTCTAGCGGTGTTGGTGATCAAGACTCTCGGTTAGCGGTTGTGGATACGAAGTCTTTTCCGCTTCAGACGTTTAGAGACGATGATCTTCCTTTTGCATCCTCTGGTACAAACTTTAGCATAATTTTATGTGTCAATAGCTTAATTTGTTGGAGCGTTTAATATTGCTTAATTATTTAGAAATGTTTATTTTGCTTATATATACTTAGACATCAATCGGTTAACATTAACGTATCGAAACACATATAATGATCATGGTGAAATTGTTCATATGTGATTGTAGGAAGGGGTGGTAGGCATATGATAATGGGTGGGAGTGGTGGTAGTGAAGGCTATCTTCATGGTGTAAGAGGAAGTTTATTAGGAATAGATAGTTCACCAATGGAGGTAGGAGGAGGAGGGGGTCAATATGAAACTTCATCAACATCAACGTTAAAGGATTTAAGAAGAATTGGTAAAGTAAGAATGGTATGGGAAGAACTTGTGAGTTTATGGGCTGAAGATGGTGAGCATCATAGAGGTAGAGTTAAGGTTCAAGGTACAAGTTTTTTAAACGCAGATGAACTCACATTCTTGGATGATGCAATGGTTGCTTGTACCTTGGAAGCCTTTGAAGATGTAAATTCTCCTCTAAAGGGTTTTTCTGTTGATAGATTTCTTCCTGGCCAACAAGTCAAAGTGTTTGGCAGAAGAAAGTCAACTCATCCTCACCCTACAGGTAATTTAACTAAACGTTAATGAATAGTCACATTATTATGTTATAGTTTAACAACAATAAAGTTACATGGTTTTTGTCAATACATCAAGATTTATTTCTGTCCCCAGGTCTGGTTACTGAAAGAGCACAAGCTCATTCTTTAGAGCCATCAATTAGATGTAAGAAAATAATTCAGCAGATTGCTTCCTGATTTCTGTCATACTATTGTATTATAACTCTTCAATTAAATTAATGTTGATCTTTAATGGTATATGAGAAGAACAATATTAATATTGTTTGCTTTGTTGATACTATTATTATTATTATTAATAATAAATGGCATGATCTCACTTTATAATTATAGTACATTTTGTTTTGTTGTTGTTGTGCAGATACACCACCTTTGGAATTTCAAGATCCAACCGAGTATTATATGGGTTGTCTTTGTGTACCACCATCATCTCTACCGAGCTTAATCGATCTGCCATGGTACTTGCAAGAACCACCATCAGATGAGCTACGATTTCCGCTTCGAAAAGATTTGTATCGAGATCTTCCTCAAGGTAAAGAGCTATTCTTTACCACCTCTTCTGAACCCTTAGATTGTCGATCAATCGCGTTTGAGATCTTAAGCCCGATAGTTCGATCGAACCCTACTCTTACTACCACGGTAAGAGAATCTTTCATAGGCCTTTGGGACGATTGCATCAATCGGGTTATATCAAAATTCAGTAATCTTGATATGGTCTTTACTAGAAAACCATCTCGTTTGAACCCAAATAATGGCATACAAGATCAATGGCCCAATGTGACGGGATTCGTGAGGAATTTTTGTTTGTGGAGAGGAGAAGAAACCGATAAGTTAAGAGAAGATAATAATCTCGATCCATCTTCATTACTGGTACAGAAATTGTTATGGAGTTATTTAGATCTTCCTTACATTTTAGGTTACTACGCAGTTGGCTATATTGTCACGTTTTGTGCATTGAGTCGAACACAAGATAGGCTCATAAGAACTGATCTCCACACCGTTGACTTGTCAACTCCCGGAGATCGAATCAAAGCATTAGTTCCTTGTTGGCGTATCGCAGGTCTATTGTCACTGTTAGCTGACCGTTGTGCTAATGTTCAGCAGATCAACATGTCCTCTCCGTATAGCGATTTTGAGAGGCTCGATTGGGGAAATGGTAATGTAATCGAATTAACACCGAATTTTATGACAAGAATTTTTTCAAGCAAACGAAAATGGAATACAGTTAAAGAAATCTACGATTTCCTCGATCATCGGATCCCACATTCGGAGTACATTTGTCAGTCTTCCGAAAAAGATTTAAGTTTGAGTTTCAAGCCAAGAGGATGCAAATTAAAGCTATCGAATTTCGAGCAATTAGTAGAGGCTTTAAAACACGTAACAAAAGCCTTAGTCGCATTACACGACTTATCGTTCATGCACCGAGATTTAGGTTGGGATAAAGTGATGCGAAGAAGCGATAGAGAGAACGAGTGGTTCGTTGTTGGTTTCGACGAAGCAGCAAGCGCACCACAAATATACCCACCCCAACCTGATGCTATTGGGATCGCGTTATCAGTCCCACCGACATCTCAACAGACACCGGTGGGAACTAGACACGCGCCCGAAATGAAAAGGCGAGGAATGCATGGAGTAAAAGTGGACGTTTGGGGTGTGGGCCAGATGTTGAAGACATGTGGATTGGTGGGGGTGCCAAAAGCGTTAAGAGAGTTGCAAAACAGATGTTTGGATCAGAATCCAGAACAGCGGCCAACGGCGGCGGACTGTTACCACCACTTGCTTCAGTTACAGTCATCAATGTCAGCCGCCGCCGGTGATTATTGAAGTAGTAAAAAAAAAAAGGACGTGGGTAATAATTTTGACAGCACATTTTACGTATAATTATATACTAGAACGCATGCACTGATGAATTGAATATTTAGAGCCAGTGGTAACACAGGTGAAGATCTGAGGCCAAAAACAAGACAACAAAAAGGCCTGCATGGGAGTTGTAGAGTGCAGTACATAGGCCACAGGGGTTAGCTCTTAGGGTTTCTAGAGGGTATTTTGGGTATTATTGAACTTTATTTATTTATAAATTCAACTACTTAATCGTACTCTCTTGTCTAATTGTGCGCTGTGAATTATTTTTTATAAAATGGAAAATCTATGAATTTTGGTGTGTAATTGCTGCCCTTATTTCATCTAAATTGTTGTCTTAGGTTGAGTTGTGTTTGTTCTTGTTAAGTTAAAAAATGGTTGGGATGGGTTAGTCTAGATTGCCGAGTTAAGTTGTTTATGTTATTTCATCATCAACAGTTAAATTTATTCTTCAAGACTTCAATTAATACGGTCATTTTGTACGTTATTTAATAATATAGGGTGTTGATATTTCCACCTACTTTTTGATAATTTCACCACGATTATGCATTGAAAGCTTATACCGTACAAATAAATACTGCACAGTTTTGGTGAATCTATCAAAAAGGGCGGTGGATATATCACTACCCTTTAATATATCTTCATGTGGACAATTTCTTGCGAACTTACTAACCTTTTTATTGGGGTAATTAGGATTTATATGGCCTGGATCCGATCTTGATGACCATAAGATCTTAGACCACTCTCATCCGCTTTATCATCACTTCTGCCACCTCAGCATCACGTCAGCTTTCCACTAACTGATTCGCAACTGATTATTCTCTGCCACCAATGACTAATCACTTCATTTTTCTGAACCTCACATTTACCAATATACCACCATTTTATACACAAAAAAGCACGCGGGCCCACACATATTCAACCGATTGCTCATCGGTTTGGCGATTAAGGTTAATTGCCAACCGATTAGCAACCGATGGCATGGTTTGGCTAATCGCTTGCAACCGATTTGAAGCCGATGCTCCCGATGGGAGCAACCTTAGGATTTTGATCTGATTCGATTTTGATTTGCTTGGGTTAGTAAACTAGAAATACAAAGATCGACGTAAACTTTTTTTTTTTTTTTTTTAAGTCTACTTAATAGGTTAAGCAGTTTATATATGTAAGATAATATTTAAACGATTTGTTATCTTTAATAGTTAAACAACTCAAACTTGAAATAAGAAATATAAAAATAGGTAATCTTAATTCAAATGAGTTGTATAGTATTAGTGTAATTATTTTAAACTGAACTTTTTAAAATTTTATCACACATTTGGTCCTTTATTGCTAACATTATTTGAGATGCTCTTAATTTGAATTATAACATAAACGAAAGTGACTAAACCATTTTCGTAAGATCTTAGAATCTCAATTCAATCTTGTAATGATGAATACGACTAAGGTAAAGTTTGGGTTGTTCTCTCCATACCAATTGTTTTTACTTCCCATACCATTTTAGGAATTAAAAAATAGGAAAAAGTACAGAAAAGTACAGAATAAAAAGTAAAAGTGATGGAATAAAGTACAGAAAAAGTACAGAAAAATCAATTTAAAATAAATAAATGGTATAGATAGTAGTACCCTAAAGTTTTCGATCCTACCAACCTTGCTTGAAATTATATAAAAGTACTTAATTAGGGTGTGTTTGGATGGTGAGTTCTGGTGAAAATGTATGAGAATGAGTATGGAAGAGAATAATATAGTTGATTTTTGAGGGGTGTAAGTTTCAAATTTGGTAAATCAAACTCTTAAAATGAGGATTTTTTCAAAACCCATGTGGGTATTAAAGTGATGGATAATACCCATTTCCTATTATTATCATTCCGATCAGGGGCGGATCTAGGATTTATTAATTGGGGGACAAAAAATAAAAGATTGTTTATTTTTTCAATTATGGGAGGCAATATTTAAAAAATATCATAAATATCTTTAAAAAAATTTCTTTTTTACATGATTTGAGAATCTTAGGGGGCAGCTGCCCCCCATTGCCCCCTACATCCGCCCCTGATTCTAATATTCATATTATTCCCTTAAACAACTCAAACACACCCTTATGCATTCCTAACCAACTCCAGCTAACTATATAAGTTTGGCACCGAAAATATGGAACTTTTACAAATAAGAAATAACACCCTCACTGAATATTAGTGTCATTAGAAGCGTAACGGGAAGACGAATCCAACGGTGCAAGAATCAAGCAAATCGGGCTTAAAACGAAGAAGATACGGGCGAAACAAGCAACACAATAGCGGCACGTGTACTATATAGAGTATGTACATAGTTCAATTAAGGGTTAATAATGGTTTAATACCCAAACTTTCAACTTTTTTTCGTTTTAACACCTCAACTTTTTTTTTAACGTTTTAACACTCCAACTTATAGTTTGACCAAAACGTAATACCTAAACTTTCAATTTTTTTTCGTTTCAACACCTCAACTTCTTTTTTAACGTTTTAACACTCTAACTTATAGTTTGACCACAATTTAATCCCTTTAGTTTGTTTGTCCATTTAAAATTACACTTCTGGATTTTTTTTGTTAACTCTTTAGTTTGAAATAATCAAGATTCGATTTGAATACACTAGAAATTCTTCTTGTGTGTTGTTTATTTAATATGTATTCTATTAATGCTTCAAAGAATACTAATATTAGCTAACCTCGGGATCTCGAATGTTTAGCTAACCTCGTGATCTCGAATGTTATTATCCTGTTAATTATAGTTTATTATTGTTATAATTCTAACTTATTACCTGGTCAGATTTTAATCAGGGTATTTATAACCGGTAACCTGCTGAATAGGTAATGTTGAAATAATTGACTAGAAATACCCATTTATCGTTTAATACCCATTTATCAACATACATTCATTACAAATAGCTTTTCATATAACTAGAAATATTATACACGAAAACATTATAAAAATATATCACTATCAAAATAAAACATTATAAAATTAATTGTGATGACGCGTTACAATTATTTTATAAGCATTTAAATCATATATATGTACGTATCAAAAAAATCCAGAAGTTTAATTTTAAACGGCCAAACAAACTAAAGAGATTAAACTGTGATCAAACTATAAGTTGGAGTGTTAAAATGTTAAATAAGAAGTTTAGGTGTTAAAACGAAAAATAGTTGAAAGTTTGGGTATTAAGTATTGGTCAAACTGTAAGTTGGAGTGTTAAAACGTTAAAAAAAAAGTTGAGGTGTTAAAACGAAAAAAAGTTGAAAGTTTGGATATTAAATCATTATTAACCCTTCAATTAATAAAGTCAAAATTAAAACCCAAAATACAATCAATAAACTCTTTAAATTAAATTGGATTCAATGTATAAAACATTTGTATGGGTGTTACTAGTTTTATAAAGAATTTCAAGGATTATAAAATAATGGAAGTTACAATTTGTGACAACCGTCAAATTAGGACTAGAAATTAGTGCCTAATCAAGTTTTAATACATGTAATTAGTTCTGTGTTAGGCTAATTTGTGTATCAAGTATTATATATTGTTGAATATATATACAAGTATGCGATTTGATTAAATCGTACAAGTTCCAAATCGAATGTAATTCGGTTCAATTAAATACGGACGTTGGTGAACAATTTTATTAAATAATATAATATTATTTAATAACACAATTATATCCAAAATATTATTTTTATAATATTTCGTATCCATTTCGTATCGTACAAATAAAATTTACGCGATTAAAACGTAAACGCACAAACAAAACGAAACAATTTAAGTTATATTATATAACTCAAATATTAAGTATTTTGCTAAATACTTCAATGAAAATATTAGATAACTATTCACATGTATATTTAAATGCGTATTAAATTAATTAAGGATTAAGCAATCGAAAAACGTACACCGCGCGGAGCAACTACGGGGACTGGGGAAGGTGAGGCTTTCACCAACACCCTCCCCACTTCTCTTTCTTCCTCTCATTCACCACTTTCACTCTCTCTCTTTCTCTTTCTTTTCTCTCAAATCCTCACCACCACCACCATCATTAAAAACCACAAATCACACCACTAAACGACCATAAATCGCCGAAGTCCTTTAGAGAAAAACGACCACCACGTCACGATCTACAATTTCATCTTTTCGGAATTTTGATTCGCCACTGCGTAAGTTTCCGACAAAATCTCGAAACCTTTCGATTTGGTATATTTTCGTTTGTTTATTGTTTCACCATACTCAAAATGTCCAAATATGGGTTGGGTAAAAGTATTGGATCGAAAAGTGGCCGGAAAACTCATTTTCGGCTCAAATCCGGCGAACAGTTGGAAGTGTCGCTAGTGTGCCAAAAACAGTGCTAGCGACACTAGCTAAGTGTCGCTATACCTAAGTGTCGCCCCTATAGCGACACTACTTAAGTGTCGCTGAATTACTTAACCAGATTTAACTTAGCGACACTCCCTTAGTGACGTCAAAATTCATAAGTGTCGCCATAGCGACACTACTCAAGTGTCGCCCAACTATTGAAAATCAGAAATATGGCGACACTTATTAAGTGTCGCCTAAGCCCGTAGCGACACTAGCTTAGTGTCGCCAAAAACAGAATATTTACAACTTTTTACTAAGTGTCGAGACCTAAATTTTATCACTTGATTTTACCCAAATTCAAGTCCAGATGTGTTTTTCACCAAAGCAATTTAATAGAAATAAAAAAAATTTCGAGCTGACCTGTCGACCCCAGCCAGAGGCCAGCCCCTTGGACCCCGCCAGGGGTTGCCACCCCTGGAACCCCGCTAACCAGGGGCGCTGCCCCCGGACCCCCGTCACCTAAAAGTTTGTAAACATTTTTAAGTACAACACTTCAAAAATCAAAATAATAATATCGAGATTATTATTACAAACAATCATCAACGGGCCGTACACGTTTTTCAAAACTCAAATCAATCAACCAAATCGTAGTAATTTGGACAAGTCAATCAACTAAATCGGGATAATTTGGACAAACTATTACAAAGGTAGTCTTTCGAGATACCTATTCAAATAATAACCATCGCGCGTATTGAACGCCCTCATGTTACAAGTTTCGGACATCAATTCAAAGCTAATCAATTTCGGTTTATCTAGATAACCACTTCAAGACTCAGGTGAGTCTCATGGACCCTATTTTACTGCTTTTCAATCAGGGGTGTGATATTATTGCTCGTTTTGTTTTACAAGTTGAACGCAAGTACAAATCAAATCAAATACTACATGAGTTTCAAGCTAATCAATTTAAAGCTCTCCATAGCATAGTCTGGTAATACATAGTAGCGTGAATGTTAGTATATGATATCATATAGGATTGACAATCCTCGTCCGGGTTAGCACGCACTAACTGGTCAAACGGACGTATTAGCATTTGGGAAGACGAGTGTGGATTAGGCACTCGTATGAGGCATTTCAAGTTAGGTTTCCTTAAGTGGGCCTGACAACTCAAGTTAAGCTCAGACTATGTGCTCATGGCTGTATAACTTTTATTTTGCTTAATTGCACTTTAAATTCAATTATTAAATCTTGCGGTTCATACAAACATATGTGTTGACATACAAACCTGTGAGCTCACCAGCGTTTCGCTGACCAATTTTAGCATGTATCACAGGTGACCAGCAGTAGGTTGGACTGCTCAAGTAAGGATCAATTAGCTCGAGTCATCATGCAAACAATTAGAGATTTAGCTGCATTATTATATTTTGTATAGATTAATTATGTACTTAAATCTCTCAATTTCAACCGAGCTAATGTAACTATATTTTTGATGTAAACTTTGATTTTATCAATACAAGTTGTAAAACGACGCATATAGAGTCGTTCATTATATCTTATGTGCTGTGATATGTAATTAGTCGCGCCCCGACCCGAACCGCTTCCGCATCATAATTTGGGGGTGCGACACAATTAAAATGCAACTTGTTGTACTTTGCTTGGACTATAATGCATTTAAGTAAATTATTAAATAGGGGCTAAGAGTTTAGTAAAGGTGCAATTAACTTTTATTGTATATTATATCTTGTACGACAATGTCAACAAGTACAAAGGTCCCCTATTCCCCTAAAGCCATTATGCCAAGTAATATAAAGAACGGGTATAATTATTATATTAAATATTAATTAATTGTGTTCTATGAAGTCTATGGCTTATTCTTTAAGGACAAAATTTGAAAAGTATGAAAACTGAAAGACGACTAGACCCGATCGATTACATACTGGATCGAATATCACCCGCACAAGCCCGATTATCATAATGTGATGGCCTAAATTGTGCAGCTCACTAAAGCATGAGCCTAGTGTGACGGCCCAAATTGCCTACCGCCTACCGGTGCAACCCAGCCCACTAAAAACCATCATTTAGTCATATTTGTGGAGTAATTACAATTACAATGTTTAATATTATAATTCTTGTATTATATTTATAGGCATTTATTCACACTCTTTTTTTCACACTTTTTAAAAATGTGTAGAAAATATGTAAATTTATTCACATTTATTAGTGTGAAAAAATTTGTTACATCAATAAATGTGTAAATCACTGCAATCTTCACATATAAAAGTGTGGGGAAATAAAGTTAACACTTAAAAGTGTGAAGAAATGATAACTTTTCAACACTTAAAAGTGTGGAAAAAGTTTTGTAACACCCAATTTATCCACACTTTCTCTTGTGTGAAAAATTCATGTGTTACAAATTTTTTTCCACACTTTTAAGTGTTGAAAAGTTGTAATTTCTCCACACTTAAAAGTGTGAACTTTTATTTCTTACATATATAAGTGTGGAAAACCTTATCATTTTCAAAAAATTTTACACACTTTCTAAAAGTGTGGAAAAAATGTGTGGTAAAATGACATTTTTGTTGTAGTGTAATTTATATTTGGTTTTTCTAAAATGGAATCTAACGTAAGGGCACAAGTTAAAGACATTTAATGAAGTTAGATTTCTATAATGAAGCTTATAACCAAACCGTTTCTAAAATATAATATTTGTAGAGGAAAGCTATATTTATATACGAGTACAACTTACATATTGAATTTTACATATTGATGTGTTCCAATGAATTAATAAAAAAGACAATAAAAAGATTTAAACGACAAATAATTTTGATTGGTATGTAAATATTACGTGTCATGTTATTTTGTGAAATTCTTGTATTATTACCATACTAGACCTTAAACCCGTGTATACACACGGCCCGTCAAATACGTATTCAATTTTTGTAATTACGTAAATAAAGTATATGATAAAAATATATCGTTTTGTATGAGTCAAAAAATATCTATAATGAAGTTGCGAATTAAATTATTTTAAAAACTATATATATAAATCATTTTGCTATATATTTTAGAGAAAAATTAATTAGTTAAAAAAATAACAAAAGAATAACATAGAAGGTTAGATTTAGTATATGGTGAAGATTTAAAATAGAGCTAAATATTGTATATGGTAAGGTTTTTCATTATAGAATTTTTTGTGATCATCTTTTCAATATAAAAACACGAATACTTTAGTGATGGGCTAATCACTGTGATGACAATGTTAAAAAGAATAGGAAAATAGTTGTTTGATTAAGTTAAATAAAAACTAAGTTGGGTTCCCTTAAAATAGTGTTATTGTTTTATAAAATAATAATGAATTAAATGCCGAATAGTGTGGACGGATAGAATTAGTCTAGATTACATACTCCGTATTAATTAATGTTTAATTTAATATGTTAATATATATCAAAAAATAAATTATAAGGGCCATCTAACTTCAATATTTAATATAGTACGTTTATCTAAATTTTATTTTTAATATGCTTATTTATAAAATAAATATTATTTATGATGTCAGCAAATCCTATATTATAGTTAATTTGACAAAATCAAGTAATTCTATTAGTCAATTAGATTTTTTATGACATCATAGTCCGCTTCTTATATATAATTTAAGATTTTGTTTTATTGCTTCACAACCATTATTTTATTTTCTGTGAATACTATTGAAAGTAATGAGTATAAAATTTTGGTGATGACATATCCTCCGAAAATATTAAACTTGACATTATGACTTATATTGGACGGTCTTTTTTAGTTCTCTGTAATCTACACGTACTGTTTTTTTTAGATAAATCCGTATTCAGCCAATCAAATATATATTAAACTGATTAACAAACCAAACACCATTACTATTTAGAAAATGTTAACAATTGTGAATTAAGCATTTGATTTATGAGAAGTGCGCGCACGAACCTAATTAAATACGTGTTAATTGCTCTAATCTCTATATTAGTTTAGGTCATTAACTGTTTCGTCATCGATCAATCAGTCAAATTTATAGAATAATTGACTTTTTGTTAATTAAATAACTCAAGTGGAACAAAATATACAAAATAACTCAAGTTGACCATTAGGTTATATAGGTATAGGGGGCTGCTAACCATACCCCCTGGCCCACTCTTTTTCTGCTCCTACCCCCTTTTTTTTTAATTTCTACCCTCTGTTTAGTCTAAAACTGAAACTGATTCTGTACTGAACTAGATCAAACTTAAATAAAATTAGACTGAAAATGGTGGGCCAGGGGGTAGGAGCAGAATTTTGGGGGTGGGTTTAGATTCAGCCATAGGTATATAAACATGGTTAAAGTCGTATAATATTAACTATGGATTATAAAGTCGTACACTCTCACTGATTACATTCTATATAATAATTTAAGGGAATGTCTATATATACCATTAAAATTTACTTTCCATACCAATTTTTGATTAAAAAAATAGAAAAAGTACGAAAAAGTACAGAATGTAAGAAATAATGATTTAAAAAAGGTACAGAAAAAGTACAGAAGAGTGAATTTAAAAATAAATAAATGGTATAGAAAGTAGGACCCTAATTTAATTTAATTATTCTACATGTGTCATCACTATGATTAGTCGATCAAAATGGTGATTGGACCTTCAAGAATCTCATTTATGATTCCTCTCCAATTTACACCTAAAATTAAATAGGATTTTGATAAACACTATAGCTAGGGCATTGGTTAAACTTTCTTAAGATAGATTCAAATTCTTTAATGAACACTTATTTCTATTGTTTACAATGAATACCTTCCGTAATTAGTAATATTCATGATTATATTAATTTAAATTTTAGTTTAAATAAGGAAATATGGTGTTTATTAACTAATTAAAGTTATATCACAAACCTTAACCAATGCCGTAAGGACAATGATTATCAAAACACAATTAAATATGTTGAAAATAATTAATTAAAATATTTTTTTGTAAGGCAGCATTTGGATCACAGAAAGGCTTATTAGCCAACCCGATCATCTCCATGCGGATACTCCCCGATATGAGAACCGCACCCAAGTTCGAAATCTCGACGACGCTCTATAGGGATTGCTCTCCCATGTCTTAGATGAGTATCGCGCCGCGGAGTCGCCCCTCCTCCAGGCGAAATGCCATGGGCGAGATTCGAACTTGTGACCCCCTGGAAGAAACCACATAGTGGAAAACTCCTTGACCACTGGGCTAAGACCCCAATAGCATTAATTAAAATGTTATTCATTCTATCTCGCGCGGTTATATCTGGAGAAAAACAATTCGTTCTGCCTGACAACTTGGCGTGATTAAACATGAACTAAAAGGTCAAACATAAATATTCGATTGAAATAGTCACTGAAATTTCTATCTATACATTCATATTCTTCATTTGTATAACACAAATATATATTATTATCCCATTCTTGTTCCAAAATGTCTGCTCATGAATCACAGATCGTCGAAAACCCGCCGATTGCAGTACTGAATCCTGATGGTTCGTGCACTCGCTTCGTATCTTTCCCGTGCACCCTTCCAACACCAGATCAAAATTCCGATACTCGAGTTCTAAGCAAAGATGTAACCATCAACCACATTAACAAAACCGGAGCTCGAATCTATATCCCGAAAGAAATACTAACCAGCACCATAACTTTTATTAAAAAGCTCCCACTAATTGTTTACTTTCATGCAGGCGGTTTCGTTATCATGAGTGCATCTACAACCGTTGCACACGATATATGCAACCAAGTAGCATCAGAATTACTAGCCATTGTGGTCTCTGTCGACTACCGGCTTGCACCTGAACACCGCCTCCCTGCAGCCTATGATGATGGGGTTGAGGCTTTGAATTGGATCAAGTCAACGCAAGATCCATGGTTGACCGAATTTGCTGACATTTCTAATTGTTACCTAATGGGGACAAGTGCTGGTGCAACTATAGCTTACCATGCAGGACTACATGTGTCCTTAAGGATACAAGATTTTGTGCCTTTGAAAATCAAAGGGTTGATATTACATAATTTGTTTATGGGAGGGGTGGAGCGAACGGAATCAGAGAATCGCTTGGCGAATGCCTGCCCGTACCTGACTCTTTCCATAACCGAAACGTTGTGGAATTTGTCACTGCCTGTTGGTACGAATCGTGACCATGAGTATTGTAACCCGATGTTGAGTGGTGGTCTAGATGATGGTGTGGTTCGGTTTAAGGATGTCGGTTGGCGGGTGATGATGGTGATTCATGATGGGGATTTAATGATTGATCGTCAAGTGGAGTTTGCAAATATGTTGGAGTTGAAAGGTGTAGAGACAAAGTGTTTCTATGGAGAAGGTGATCACGCGGTTGAATATTTTGACAAGTCTAAAGCTGAAGAATTGATTAAAGAGATATCAGATTTCATATCTTTGGTTAATTAAATGGTTCAAGCATTAATTGGTTGAGGCCGGAGATCTCCGACTTCATCACTTGTGTTGAATTTCTTTGTGTTAGTTACATCTCATGGTTGTGTTTGGTTTATGATTTTGGCAAATTTCAGAATAAAATAACACGAGAAGTTTATTTGTGTATTAAATGATAACGGAATGAATTGTAAGTCAATTACCGCATTAAAATTAAAATATTGTATATACTGAAGAAGCTCATTGAATTTTTTTATATAAACATTGAAAGACTTCTAAACTCGGACGATTATAAACTTGATCCAGCAGCACCAGCATCAATCCCGCTTATTTAAAGTCAAGGGCGCCTATAAACCATCATTTGGTCATCATTGTTTTTTTTAACGCGACCATTTTATAAAGAAAACAATACAATACACACTTACACATTAACAAACAAAAGGCAATCACATTTGGTCATAATTGTATTTCACTATTTGTAAATAAGTATTTAATTTAATTTGATTTGGAACGTCCCATATTTTGTAATTAATTAATTTGTGTATAAATTTATGTAAGGTTTCACTAACGTGTGCCCTTTGTGTCACACGTTAAAATGTATTTAATGAGCCCCTAATTTAATAATTAAATCGAATTAATGAGTATATATGTAATTGTTAATATTTAAAGAAATTTCGACTTCATTAAATACATCTTATCGTATGTTACGGGCACACATTAGCATATTTAAATGAAATAGTTTATATATGGTTTATCTAAAAAAAATTATTGCTTCACAAATATAGTTTTTCCTACTGTTTATTTACAGAAAGTGAATATAAACTTTTAGTAACAATTAATGGCTATGATCATAAATTCTCTTGATTATTTATCAATAGAACGTATTTATGTATTTAACTATTGAAATTGAAATTGAAATTTACGGTCTAATTATCATCAACATATTCAATATAGCCTTAAGAGCAAATGGGAGTGGTTTCAAAATCGGATATAAAATCGTCGCCATTTCAAGTCGAGAATGTTGTTGGTCAGAGTTCCCCACTCTACGATGGCGTATTGGAGCAGCATCCGGCGCACGACGCTGTTAATTTTTTTTACCACCTTAACATTTATTTAAAAAACAAAAAATAAATTTTGAAACATGGTAACTTTATTGTCACTATTAGTCATATTTTCAGCCTATTGAATACCCTTTTCTATTTATGTTTTCTATTATAAACTACGTAGACGTCGATGTTAACTCGATTTACAAACCAAACACCATAATATTAAGGGTTGGCGATTGTGAAGAATAGAAGCAATACTTGTACGCACACAAGCTCCACACCACGCTCCATCTTGCCTTAATCTGCTACTTCAAAGCCTTAATTTAATAGCGCTTACGCAGCATAAATTTACTCGAGCAGTACTCAAGGAACATGCTGAAGGGTTTTTAATAGTACAAAATTTAATCTTTATTAACAGTTTAATACAATTAATACGCGGAAGTGGTGCGTTAAATCTAGTCTAAAAATTGTCGTTGAAAAGTGAACAAGATTGTACCGTGCTAGACCAAAACACAACCGGGGAGTGGACCCTATCGTGTAGTAGTATAGTTGGGTAAGTTCGGGTTCGAACACAGGGAACTTAACTTTTAGATGATCAAGTTAAATGTGAGTAATTTAGAAAATGTAATAAAAGTTTGGTTTTGTGACCGAGTTGTCACGATGCTAATAACTACAATCTTTAAATTAAAACTAGGCAAGTGGACTCTTAAGAGTCGGAGTGATTGATTGGAACTTTCGTATATTAAAAACAATACTCGTTTGGACTAGGTCGCTAGTGATTTCGGGGTGAAGAGTAAAAACCGATTTGAATTATGCACAAGTGAATATCCATTAAACAAAGGCTTAACATTCGCCATCACCTAGTATTCTACTTCAATTCACGACCCTAAGATTCAATCTAGTAACGGACATCCGCTATGGTTACCAACTTGCGCGCTTGAGCTAACAATATCTAACTTATTCCAAAATTACATCCGCAATAATTGTTCAATCATTTTTAGACAAACAATCAATAGCATTTCACCAATAGAAAACGTTCGCTATATCGATTAGTAAATTGCCAAATATGTTAAACAATTTAAGTCAAGCTCAAACATAGGATCAAGTCTCAAGTTTACAATTCATCCAAATGAAAGACATTCGCCGAAATCACAAGCTCATAAGTGTTTAGCCCACTTGTTTAACTATTACCAATTTCCATAGTCATGAACAAAAGTTCATTTATACTTGAATATACAAATGAAAGCATTTCAACTTAATAACAAACATTCGCCATAGTTATTTAGTTGGAATCACCAATTAGTTTCACAAATTTTGTTGAGCTAAACACCTACAAACTTAAGGATGAACCATAAACCTAAGCATAATCAAACAACAAAATGTTTCACCCCTAATCAACTAGCTAAATAATCCAAACAAGTATATGAAAAATCTAGCCACTCATGATCACAATAATCATCAAACAATCATACATAATTGGTGGAATCATAAATAACTTGAAATTAAATGGAATAAAATTGTACCCAAATGATTACACAAATTGTTGTAATTGTTCTTGATGAAATTGTTGCTAGCTTATTCCCCACAAATTTCCAAGTAAAACAAGTGAAGTAAGTTGTAGTTTTTGAGACGTGAAAATGGAGGTGAAAGATGTTTGGTCGTGGGTTTTTCTTGAGATAAAAACCCAGTAAGTGAGTAGTGAGAGAGTGGATCGTATGGTGATGAATGATAATCTGATGATGAAATTAGGGTTATATATATATATATATATAAAACTCTAAAATAATCTTCCATCTGGAGTGTAAAAGGGTGAGCGGGAATGGCCATGGACCAAGAATTGGTTGGAGCATTTAATGCTTCTCCATTAAAAATTGCACACGCACCTAAAACTCATACAGTGCCCCGCTTAATTACCCGATCGGGTGAGCAAGCATACCCGGTCGGGTGAGCTGCCATACCCGATCGGGTGGGTAGCCGTACCCGGACGGGTATCACCTTGAACACTCCAGCTTCACTCATAGGCTCGTTGCTGACTCGCTTTTCCACTAAACCACCCGATCATGTAGATAGACCCGATCGGGTGAATGAACTTACCCGGACGGGTGTGCCTCTATACCCGGACGGGTATGGGCTTTCTCAAGCCACCCAGCTTTAGACCCACCATAGCTCCAGATTCCGCCCAAACTCCACACTTGCATGCTTTCTGAGTTTAAACCCTGAGATAAATTTCCAAACAAAATAAGTATCGAAAGTTCTCGAAATTTACTCAAATACAAATGCAAAACAATGATATCGAGAAATATTTATATAGACAAAATGAGCGATATCAGGAAGCTTATAAAAACATTTAATCTCATTAAATAAAACCCTTTAGCGAAGATATATAATTTTCATAATAAAACATTGTGACACCCGTCAAATTAGGACTAGAGATTAGTACCTAATTATCAATAATACATGTAATTAGTTCCGTGTTAGGCTAATTAATGTATCAATTAATATATATTGTTGAATATATACAAGTATGTGATTTGATTAAATCATACGCAATTCAAATCGAATGTAATTCGGTTAAATTAATACGGACGTTGGTGAACAATTTTATTAAATAATATAACATTATTTAATAACACTATTATATTTAAAATATTATTTTGATAATATTTCGTACACAATTCGTATCATACAAACAAAGACTACGCGATTAGAATCTTAAACGAGCTAACAATCCAAATAAAGTCTAGTTATATTTTATAACTCAAATATTAAGTATTTGATGAAATACTTCAACCAAAATATCGAGAAATTATTCGCATTTTAAAACGTACATTAAATGTATTAAATAATTATTTAACGTTTAAACAATCGGAAAAAAGAACACCGCACGGAACGCAAACACGGGATTAAAAATTGGAGACCCACACTTAGGTGGGCCCCCACCAAAATCGGCCAAAAAGGGGGGGATCCCCTCCCCACACTTCATTTCATCATCATCTTTCATGTAACACCCGCCAAATTAGGACTAGTAATTAGTGCCTAATCAGATGTTAATACATGTAATTAGTTCTGTGTTAGGCTAATTAATGTATCGAATTATATATATTGTTGAATATATACGAAAATGCGATTTGATTAAATCGTACGCAACTTAAATCGAATGTATTTCGATTCAATTTAATACGGACGTTGGTGACCAATTTTATTAAAGAACACTTTATGTCAAAAATATTATTATGATAATATTTCGTATTCAATCGTATCGTACAAACAGAACGTACACAATTTAAAATGTTTAAAACGCACAAACTAAATAAACAAACTTACATTTTATAACTCAAATATAAAATGATTTGTAAAATATTTAGATAATATATCGCGTAATAAATCGTAATTTAAAACTTATAATTAAAATGTAAATAATTAATTAACGCTTAAACGACGGAGCAAACGAACACCACACGGGACGCGGAGCGAAAACTGGAAAGTGGGGATAACCCCCACCTCCCATCTTTTTCTTCATTCCATCTTTCATTCTATCTCTCTCTCTTCTTTTTCTCTCTAAAAACAAACAAACCACCAATCCACCTAAATCGCAAAATACTACCACGAAACGCGACCGGATCACAAATATTTTTAGAGATTCACGACCACCTCGCAACGATCTACATTTCTACCTTTCCGGATTTTCATTTCGGCAAATTGTAAGTTTCCGACAAAATCCCGAAATCTCTCGATTCTTCGTATTTTTCATTTGTGGTTGTTATTATAACTAGTATATGTCCATTACAATGTATAGAACACGATTTTATAACCTGAAAACGAGTTTAAAACGGATTTTTGGCCGGAAAAACCTTGACAGCCGGATTTTCTGGGCTGATGTTCATCCATGCGACACAAGCCTTGTGTCGCATGTTGTGTCGTATTTTGCCACTTGTGTCGTATAAAACCTCCTGTGTCGTACCTTATGTCGCACCAAAGATTTAGTGTCGCAAGTCTTGCGACACAACCACTATGTCGCATACCCCATACGACACAATCACTATGTCGCTGTTGAATCAGCATCTCGCATCTATGCGACACAACCCTTGTGTCGCATAACATCTTTAGTGTCGCATATTGTGTCGCAAAACACAGAAAACTCAGATTTTTACTAAGTGTCGAGACCTAAAATTTATCACTCGATTTTACCCAAATTCAGATCCCAGATGCGTTTTTCGTCAAAGCAATATAGTAGAAATAAAAATTTTCCAAGCTGACCTGGCAGCTCGACCCCAGCCAGGGGCTCTGCCCCTTGGACCCCGCCAGGGGCTGCCGCCCCTTGGACCCCGCTACCAGGGGCGCTGCCCTCGGACCCCCGTACTTAGATTCCGTAACGGCTTCTAAAACACAATCGAAACACATTTTTCAAAGTAAAACGCCACGAAATCACAATAATAATAGTTGAGATTATTATTACAAATCCATCACCAACGGGCCGTACATGTTTTCAAACACTTAACAAATCAACCAAATCGTAGTAATTTGAACATATATATAGTTGTGTAACAACTACAAGGGTGATCTTTTGAGATACCCAATCATGATTATAACCATCGCGTGTCGTGGACACCCTCAGGTTACAAGTCTTTGGACTTCATATTCGGCTAATCAACTTACGTTTGTGTAAACGCATTCAGACTCAGGTGAGTCTCATAGCCCCTCTTTTTACTGTTTTACTCAGGGGTGTGATATACTGCTCAACTTTTAACATGTGAACGCAAGTACCAACTTTTCATATACTACATGAGTTTTTCGAAACTAATCATTTTAAAGTCCTCCGTCAGCATAGTTGTTAATACGTTGTAGCGTGAATATTAGTATATGGTACCATATAGGATTGACCCACCTCGTTCGGGTTAGCAAGCACTAACCGGGTAAACGAACGTACTAATATTTGGGAAGACGAATGTTGATTAGGCATTCGTGGAGGCACCTCGCCCGGAATTCTCTATAGGGGACCCGGCCCTCGAGTTAAGCTCAACTATGTGCTCATGGCTGTATACACGATGATTATCATTAAATTGCTGGATGCAATTCATTATTTAATTGCAGGATGCAATTCATTATTTAATTGCTGGATGCAATTCATTGTTTAAATCTTGCGGTTCATACGATATTACTTGATTTCAAACCTGTGAGCTCACCAGCTTTATAGCTGACCTTTTAGCATATATCGCAGGTACCCAGCAGTAGGATGTTTCTGCTTCAGGATTTAGCTCGAGTCAGCATACAGACGATTGAGATTTTCTTGCATTAGTATATTTTGTATAAGTACTTATGTACTGAAATCTCATTATATTTAACTCGAGCTATGTAAAGCTTTAAATGTTGTAAACATTTCAATTATCAACATATTTTGTTAAAACGACGCATATAGAGTCGTTTGCTATTTATCTTTGTGCTTTGTTATTGATTAGTAACACCCAAATCAAGCTTCCGCAAATCATTAAATTTGGGGGTGTTACAGATTGGTATCAGAGCCTAAGGTTATAGTGAACTAGGTTGCATTTAGTGAGCCTAGACTATGACCATTAGGCCGTATTCCTTATTAGGTATGACTGGTTCAGAGATTACATCATACGAGTTTAATTTAACATAGCCTGATCAACTATGTACAATTAAGCAAAGATGATGTAAGATCTGAAAGTAGTTATGGCTGAACAGGATACAATAGAAGACTCTGACCTCGAGAGAACCGAGACTTAAACATGTTTATGCTAGACACTCAATAGGCTATATTATATAGGAGCTATATGAATATAGGCCTCAATCTTACTAACGCTTTGTCTCAGAAATGGCAAACATTCCATCAAATTCATCTCGTTCTCAATCCGGGTCGCAGAACCCAAGGGTAGCAAGGAGGAACTCCAGGTTGCCTCGAGCTGGCCCGTACCCCACTCTCTCCGCCTTGCCGGCCTTAGCCGCTAGGGTGAACCAACACGAGCAACGACTTCGCACCATGGATGTCGTGCTGCAGGAAACAAACGAAAACTGGAGACTTACATCCCTCGAACGCATAGAACAAGTCTCCGACGATCTTGAAACCACTAACAACAACATGGATATCCTTCGTAATCAAATAATAGAAATAAGGGTGGAGAATGCCCTTCTGCAACAAAGGATGGATGAATGTGTGCAACGCTCACTTGAGGCAGAAGAATATGCGCGTGGACTAACGCAACGACTCGCACTAGCAGAAGACAACGCCCGACAAGCTAGCAGGCTTGCAAACACTGTGGACCGTCTTGTCACGATGATGGAACAAATTAATCTACGTTAAGACTAGTGTAGTCTTTGTCTTGTAATCTACCCTGTAATCTAGTAACTATCTACGCGCTATTCTATAATTCGGTCGGATGTAACAATTCCCGACATCTTTTGTAATACATCTGTAGGATGTAACCTTTGAATTCGTATCATCTATCAAGTATTCTTGCTGTTTTCGACTCATATTAATTGCCATTATTCCTGTTGATGTTATGTATTACTGCTTTTATACATGTACATCTGAGATAAATACAACTTTCTTGCAAAATCTCATGTATCTTCATTTCTTTTATTGAAGAATCATGCCGCCAAAGACCAGACCTTACACTGATGCTCAGATTACGTCACTCATAACCCAGGCTGTTACTGAAGCCTTAGCTCGGAATACCCCACCAAACTCCACAAGAAACAGCGATACCGCTGGAACCTCTACCACCAAACCTTGTTCTTACAAGGACTTTCAAAGCTGCAAACCCTCGAGCTTCAAGGGTTCTGAAGGAGCCATCGGACTGATCAGATGGTTCGAGAAAATGGAAACTGTTTTCCGTGTTAGTAAATGCGCGGAGAACGACAAAGTAAACTTCGCCACCTGCTCTCTTGAAGATGATGCCCACTCTTGGTGGAATTCATATACCCAATCAGTGGGTGCTGACATTGCCTACCAACTCACTTGGGAGGAATTGAAGGCAAAACTCACTGCCAAATACTGCTCTATCGCCAAACTCCAAAAGCTAGATGAGGAGTTCTGGAAATTAAAGGTTCAGGGTGGTGATATCGATGGTTATACCACCAGGTTTCAACAACTAGCTGCCCTCCGCCCAGCTATGGTTAGCACTGAACCTGATAAAATCAGGAAGTACACCCTTGGTCTCCCTGATCCTGTTCGGGGACATGTCATCTCTTCAAAACCAACCACCATTGACGGTGCGATCCTATTGGCCCAAGACCTAATGTCCATGAGCCAAGATTCTGAACCACCCACTTCATCCTCCCATAACAACAAACGCAAGTGGTCTGACTACCACAACAACCCCTCCAACCAACAAAACAAGAAACCCGACACCATCAAAGCTTACAACACCACCACTGACATCATCCGGGGCTACACTGGGAGCAAACCTTATTGTTCCAAGTGCAGTCGCCACCATGAAGGTTCCTGTGGTCCCTTTTGCAACAACTGCAAGAGGTACGGCCACCTCACAAAAGATTGCCGCTCTCCTACCAACAACAATTCCAACAACAACACCAGACCACCCAAAGTATGCTTTGAGTGTGGGAAACCCGGGCATTTCAGGGACTCGTGCCCAAAACTGAAGAACAACAACAACAACAACAACCGCAACAACAGCAACAACAACAACACTCGCAGCAGAGCTTTTGTCATCAAATCTGGGGACGCCCGCCAAGACCCGAATGTGGTCTCGGGTATGTTCCTCCTCAACAACTTAACTGCTTCCGTTCTATTTGATACTGGTGCTGATAGAAGCTTTATCTCCGATGATTTTTGCCCATTACTTGACATCACTCCTGTTGCCTTAGATGTTAAGTACACTGTAGAGCTAGCAAATGGAAAACTTGTAGAAACCACCAGTGTGATACCTAATTGCACTTTAAACCTAGCTGACGAAACCTTTTCGATCGACCTTATACCCATTGAAATCGGAAGTTTCGACGTCATTATCGGAATGGACTGGTTATCCAAGCATCGAGCTGAAATCGTTTGTCATGATAAAATCGTCCGTATCCCACTCGCCGTTGGTGGAACCTTGATCATACAGGGGGAGACCGGTGGGACGGGACTCAATATAATCTCCTGCTTAAAAACCCGAAAATTTCTGAGAAAGGGTTACCCCGCAATACTTGCACACATCACAGAGAAGAAGTCGGAGGAGAAGCGACTTGAGGATGTGCCAATTGTTAGAGACTTTCCCGAGGTCTTTCCGGAAGAATTACCTGGTCTACCTCCGCTTAGACAGGTTGAGTTCTCGATTGATCTCGTGCCGGGTGCCGCACCGGTGGCCCGCGCACCATACCGTTTAGCCCCATCCGAACTTCAGGAGTTGTCCTCTCAGTTACAGGAACTGCTGGATCGAGGATTCATTAGACCGAGTTCTTCACCTTGGGGAGCTCCGGTCTTATTTGTCAAAAAGAAGGACGGTTCATTCCGAATGTGCATCGACTATCGAGAGTTGAATAAATTGACCGTCAAGAACCGTTATCCACTTCCTCGTATTGATGATCTATTCGACCAACTTCAGGGTTCAAGTTTCTACTCAAAAATCGACCTGCGATCAGGTTATCATCAGTTACGAGTTCGCGACACCGATATTCCAAAAACTGCTTTCAGAACTCGTTACGGGCACTACGAATTCCAAGTGATGCCCTTTGGTCTAACCAACGCACCGGCTGTATTCATGGACCTCATGAACCGGGTGTGCAAACCTTACCTCGACAAGTTTGTCATTGTCTTTATCGATGACATACTCATTTACTCGCGCAACGAGCAAGAACATGCGCAACACCTCAGAACCATCCTTGAACTACTTAGACACGAGGAGCTTTATGCTAAATTCTCTAAGTGTGAGTTCTGGATCCAAACTGTTCAATTTCTTGGTCACGTGATCGACAGTCAGGGAATTCACGTTGACCCATCAAAGATCGAGGCTATCAAAGACTGGCAACCACCCACCTCTGCAACTGAAGTGCGACAATTCTTGGGTCTTGCTGGGTACTATCGGCGATTTATCGACAATTTCTCTAAAATAGCTCAGCCACTCACGGTACTGACACAGAAGGACAAAAGGTTCGATTGGACCGAGAAACAAGAGTCAGCATTCCAACTTTTGAAACAAAAGCTTTGCAGTGCTCCAATTCTATCACTACCCGAAGGCACCGATGACTTCGTGGTATACTGCGATGCTTCTCACCAAGGGCTCGGTTGCGTGTTGATGCAACGAGACAAGGTCATTGCTTATGCCTCACAACAGCTAAAAATTCACGAAAAGAACTACACCACTCATGATCTCGAACTTGGAGCTGTCGTTTTTGCTCTCAAAATCTGGAGACATTATCTCTACGGCACTAAGTGCACAATCTTTACCGACCATAAAAGTCTCCAACATATCTTCGATCAGAAGGATCTCAATATGAGGCAACGTCGATGGGTCGAGTTGCTTACCGATTACGATTGCGAGATCAAGTACCATCCAGGGAAGGCTAATGTTGTAGCCGATGCCCTCAGTCGAAAGGAACGACCAAAACCACTTCGAGTCCGAGCCCTCAGTATGACCATTCATAACAATCTTACCATTCAAATTCATACCGCTCAGATCGAAGCCCTGAAACCGGAAAACATCAAACATGAAGCCTTGCGGGGTATTGACAAACAATTCGAAATCAGACCTAACGGGATTAGGTATTTCTCAAACCGAATCTGGTTGCCTAGTTTTGGGGACTTAAGAGACTTGGTGATGGACGAGGCTCACATGTCTAAATATTTTATTCATCCGGGATCCGATAAGATGTACCACGGTATCAAGGAATTTTATTGGTGGCCAAACATGAAAGCCGAAATCGCCACTTATGTCAGCAAATGTCTTACTTGCTCGAAAGTCAAAACCGAACATCAGAAACCTCCTGGTTTACTCCAACAACCTGAAATCCCTGAATGGAAATGGGATCAAATTGCCATGGATTTCATAACCAAACTACCCAAGTCGTCGAGCGGTTGCGATACCATTTGGGTGATCGTCGATCGTCTCACCAAATCTGCTCATTTCCTGGCAATCAAAGAAAACGATAAAATGGAACGCCTTACACAAATCTACATCAAGGAAATCGTTTCTCATCACGGTGTTCCAGTCTCAATCATCTCTGACAGGGATGCCCGTTTCACCTCTCACTTTTGGCAGTCACTTCAAAAAGCAATGGGTACCCGTCTCGATATGAGTACCGCGTACCATCCTCAAACCGATGGCCAAAGTGAACGAACCATCCAAACCCTGGAAGATATGCTACGCGCCTGCGTAGTTGATTTCGGTACAAACTGGGAAAGACATCTACCGTTGTGCGAATTCTCATACAATAACAGCTATCACGCCAGCATTAAGGCTGCACCTTTTGAGGCACTGTACGGTCGTAAGTGCCGATCACCGATCTGTTGGACTGAAGTGGGAGATAGTCAACTCACTGGTCCTGAACTCATACACGCCACCACTGAGAAAATAGTGGAAATCCAAAACCGACTCAAAGCCGCACGTGATCGTCAGAAAAGTTATGCTGACGTGAGACGCAAACCACTCGAGTTCCAAGTTGGGGATCGAGTACTCTTAAAAGTATCGCCTTGGAAAGGCGTCATCCGTTTTGGCAAACGCGGGAAGTTAAATCCCAGGTACATCGGGCCTTTTGAGATCCTCGAACGGATTGGCCCCGTAGCTTATCGATTGCAGCTGCCATCCGAACTCAGCAGCGTGCACCCTACTTTTCATATTTCAAATTTGAAGAAGTGTCTATCTGATGAGACACTTATTATTCCACTAGATGAAATTCGTGTTGACGATAAACTTCACTTCGTTGAGGAACCCGCTGAAATTATGGACCGTGAGGTCAAACAACTGAAACAAAGTCGTATTCCCATCGTCAAGGTCAGATGGAATTCGCGGCGTGGTCCGGAATTCACCTGGGAACGGGAAGACCAAATGCGACTCAAATATCCGCAACTATTCACTGATTCTACATCAAACACGACTTCGAGCTAAATTTCGGGACGAAATTCTCTTAACAGGGGGAGAATGTAACACCCGCCAAATTAGGACTAGTAATTAGTGCCTAATCAGATGTTAATACATGTAATTAGTTCTGTGTTAGGCTAATTAATGTATCGAATTATATATATTGTTGAATATATACGAAAATGCGATTTGATTAAATCGTACGCAACTTAAATCGAATGTATTTCGATTCAATTTAATACGGACGTTGGTGACCAATTTTATTAAATAACACTTTATGTCAAAAATATTATTATGATAATATTTCGTATTCAATCGTATCGTACAAACAGAACGTACACAATTTAAAATGTTTAAAACGCACAAACTAAATAAACAAACTTACATTTTATAACTCAAATATAAAATGATTTGTAAAATATTTAGATAATATATCGCGTAATAAATCGTAATTTAAAACTTATAATTAAAATGTAAATAATTAATTAACGCTTAAACGACGGAGCAAACGAACACCACACGGGACGCGGAGCGAAAACTGGAAAGTGGGGATAACCCCCACCTCCCATCTTTTTCTTCATTCCATCTTTCATTCTATCTCTCTCTCTTCTTTTTCTCTCTAAAAACAAACAAACCACCAATCCACCTAAATCGCAAAATACTACCACGAAACGCGACCGGATCACAAATATTTTTAGAGATTCAAGACCACCTCGCAACGATCTACATTTCTACCTTTCCGGATTTTCATTTCGGCAAATTGTAAGTTTCCGACAAAATCCCGAAATCTCTCGATTCTTCGTATTTTTCATTTGTGGTTGTTATTATAACTAGTATATGTCCATTACAATGTATAGAACACGATTTTATAACCTGAAAACGAGTTTAAAACGGATTTTTGGCCGGAAAAACCTTGACAGCCGGACTTTCTGGGCTGATGTTCATCCATGCGACACAAGCCTTGTGTCGCATGTTGTGTCGTATTTTGCCACTTGTGTCGTATAAAACCTCCTGTGTCGTACCTTATGTCGCACCAAAGATTTAGTGTCGCAAGTCTTGCGACACAACCACTATGTCGCATACCCCATACGACACAATCACTATGTCGCTGTTGAATCAGCATCTTGCATCTATGCGACACAACCCTTGTGTCGCATAACATCTTTAGTGTCGCATATTGTGTCGCAAAACACAGAAAACTCAGATTTTTACTAAGTGTCGAGACCTAAAATTTATCACTCGATTTTACCCAAATTCAGATCCCAGATGCGTTTTTCGTCAAAGCAATATAGTAGAAATAAAAATTTTCCAAGCTGACCTGGCAGCTCGACCCCAGCCAGGGGCTCTGCCCCTTGGACCCCGCCAGGGGCTGCCGCCCCTTGGACCCCGCTACCAGGGGCGCTGCCCTCGGACCCCCGTACTTAGATTCCGTAACGGCTTCTAAAACACAATCGAAACACATTTTTCAAAGTAAAACGCCACGAAATCACAATAATAATAGTTGAGATTATTATTACAAATCCATCACCAACGGGCCGTACATGTTTTCAAACACTTAACAAATCAACCAAATCGTAGTAATTTGGACATATATATAGTTGTGTAACAACTACAAGGGTGATCTTTTGAGATACCCAATCATGATTATAACCATCGCGTGTCGTGGACACCCTCAGGTTACAAGTCTTTGGACTTCATATTCGGCTAATCAACTTACGTTTGTGTAAACGCATTCAGACTCAGGTGAGTCTCATAGCCCCTCTTTTTACTGTTTTACTCAGGGGTGTGATATACTGCTCAACTTTTAACATGTGAACGCAAGTACCAACTTTTCATATACTACATGAGTTTTTCGAAACTAATCATTTTAAAGTCCTCCGTCAGCATAGTTGTTAATACGTTGTAGCGTGAATATTAGTATATGGTACCATATAGGATTGACCCACCTCGTTCGGGTTAGCAAGCACTAACCGGGTAAACGAACGTACTAATATTTGGGAAGACGAATGTTGATTAGGCATTCGTGGAGGCACCTCGCCCGGAATTCTCTATAGGGGACCCGGCCCTCGAGTTAAGCTCAACTATGTGCTCATGGCTGTATACACGATGATTATCATTAAATTGCTGGATGCAATTCATTATTTAATTGCAGGATGCAATTCATTATTTAATTGCTGGATGCAATTCATTGTTTAAATCTTGCGGTTCATACGATATTACTTGATTTCAAACCTGTGAGCTCACCAGCTTTATAGCTGACCTTTTAGCATATATCGCAGGTACCCAGCAGTAGGATGTTTCTGCTTCAGGATTTAGCTCGAGTCAGCATACAGACGATTGAGATTTTCTTGCATTAGTATATTTTGTATAAGTACTTATGTACTGAAATCTCATTATATTTAACTCGAGCTATGTAAAGCTTTAAATGTTGTAAACATTTCAATTATCAACATATTTTGTTAAAACGACGCATATAGAGTCGTTTGCTATTTATCTTTGTGCTTTGTTATTGATTAGTAACACCCAAATCAAGCTTCCGCAAATCATTAAATTTGGGGGTGTTACATTTCACCTCTTTCTCTCTCTCTTTCTTTCTTTCTTTCTTTCAAAAACAAAACCACACCACCATCACCTTAAATCATTAAAAAGCACCACCAAAACTCGTCAAATCATCTTGCTCGTTTGGAGAAAAAGAACCACGGCATCACGATCTACATTTCCATCTTTTCGGATTCTCCCGGCGTTAACTTGTAAGATTCCCGACAAATCCCGAAAACTCTTAAATTTCATTTATTTTACTTGAAAGTTGTTTATTTAAGCTTGAAATGTCCAAATATGGGTTGGGTAAAAGTTTCGGGCCGAACGGAAACGGAAAACACGTTTTCGACTCAAATTTCGGCCATCAGACTTAAGTGTCGCATAGGCCAAAGCAGCGTAGCGTCACTTAATGCGTCACTTAAGTGTCGCACTAAGTGTCGCTAAAAGCCCTAATTTAGCGTCACTTGCCTAAGTGCCGCAAAAAGCCCTCTTTTCTCGTCACTGCCTAAGTGACGCAAATTCAATAACCGACACTCTTAACCGACACTTGCCTAAGTGTCGCCTATTATTTGTAACACCCGCTTCTGTGACTTGAGGGTAATCTGGTAAATTCCCTTACTTAAAGGTTATTAGTTGTTATATTTTAATTATTGTGTTTTATATGTTTTGATTTGTGACTTAGGAAAATGAGATAGAAGAGTTATTGTGACTAGTGAATTATTACTTGTTTTAAAAAGTTATAGTTCACGGTAAAATAAAATAATTTTCTCGCAAAATGGTTTCTAGGTTCCAGACAATAGATTGAAAGGGGGCTAGTTTTAAAGGAATACGGAGTCGGTTTTGAAGTTAGGCCGACTTGTTTAAAAACCTTCCCAAAAGGGAAAGTTTCCATTTTTCTTCAAAAACTTTGTGAAACAAAAACCTAGAACTTAAACAAGAAATCAAAACTTTGAAGCTGTGATCTGATCTTGTTTGTTCAATTAACTCAACATCATCATCCTCTTAAGTGATTGTAAGTTTAAATTGATCTTTGATTATGTTTATAAATAGTTAATGAATTTGATGAATTATTAATGGATATGTATATAAAGTAATATTTGATGCTATATCATGTTAGGAAGTATTACTTGTCATGTTAAACTGATCAGGAATTGAGTTTGGAGGTTTTGGAAATGGTTTTTCGGACCTGGGTTTAGTTCTAGCGATGGGCGCTGGAAGAAGGATAGTACCCGGCGGCTAGTGTGCCCTAACTGGGAACCCGACGGGTAAATGGTCTACCCGGCGGCTAGAATTAGCTTTAAAACACATTTTGGTTCTGTTCCACCAAAATGAATTGTTCCCGGCGGTTTGGTGGGTTTACCCGGCGGCTTTACTGGGTTACCCGGCAGGTAACGTGTATACCTGACGGGTACTTGGTCATTTTCAGAATTTTGATTGTTTTAACATTTGATGATTATATTGATTTTAATATCATGAAATGAATGTGATAGGTACAATTGAGTACTGTAATACTACATTGTACCTGATAACTGATAAATTACTGATATTAAGTTAATGTTACTGTTAATTTAAATTGTGCGATTGTGAAATAAATTACTAATTGTAATTCTGTTGTGCTTTCAGACACGCCGAAGACTCAGTGAGTTAGTCAGCTGAGTAAGTGAGTTGAAGTTGACAGGTGAATTGACTTGGAACTTCAGTGTGATTTGGTTGTGACATATTGGTTGCAATAAATAAATATAGTGATTGTTGAGTTTATTGCTGAGATATATATATAACTGTGATGTATTGCCTATGTGCATTCTGGTGAATGGGAGGTCAACAATTGTTGGATTGATTGCTACAGGTTAGTCAATGTGAGATTTGTAATCATGTGTTGAGAATGGAACACATATTGATTAAAGGTAGCAATAAGTTATCGGTAAAATCACTGTATTGGCCTGCAGTGATTGTAATTATTGCTTGGTGGGCCACCGCGGTCTGAGGGCTCCACAAGGACCCCCGATCCTCTTAGTGATGTTTTGTCAAATTGATATTGTTGATAATTGATATTGTTATAGCTAAGTTAAACTGTTGTAACATGTTTATTCACTTAGCTTCGTGCTAATCCCGTTGTTTACTCCTTGTAGGTTTTGATGTGACTAGGACTGGGTAAGGAGTGACTGGGGGTTGTTTGACCAGGATTACTCTGATTTTGTTAGATACAGTTGCTCATGTTTTGTTATATAATGAATATGATAAAATTAATGGTTTGTAAACGAGCAGTTAATACTTATAACTTGTAATATGTTTTGGTTGATGACATAATGTCATCTGTGTTAATATGAATGGGATTTCGCTTCCGAGTTTTAAAAAAAAAAAAAAAAATTTGTCATGTGAAATTGTAGCGTGTTATATTATTAAATTCTGATTTTATCCGACACTTGTACCCGACACTTACCTAAGTGTCGCCCACTATGCGTCACTTCCTCAAGTGACGCTAATAATTCAGAATTTACCATTTTTACGCGACACTTCGTGAGTGTCGCCTAAACCCCTAAGTGACGCTATAAGTGTCGCATGAAACAGAACCAGGAAAACACAGATTTTACTAAGTGTTGAGACCTAAATTTTATCACTAGATTTCACCCAAATTCAAGTTTCAGATGCGTTTTTCACCAAAGCAATTTAGTAGAAATAAAAAATTTTCGAGCTGACTTGGCATCTCGACCCCAACCAGGGGCTCTGCCCCTTGGACCCCGCCAGGGGTTGCCACCCCTAGAACCCCGCTAACCAAGGGCGCTGCCCCCGGACCCCCGTTACCTAAAGTTTGTAAATACTTTTTAAGTATAACACTTCAAAATCAAAATAATAATGTTAAAGATTATTATTACAAACAATCACCAACGGGCCGTACACGTTTTCAAAACTCAAACCAAACAACCAAATCGTAGTAATTTGGACAAGTCAATCAACCAAATCGTAGTAACTTGGACATTCTAATTGAACGAACAACTACAAAGGTAGTCTTTGTAACTACCTACTCATATTAATAACCATCGCGTGTCGTGGACACCCTTAGGTTACAAGTCTTTGGACATCAATTCACGGCTAATCAATTCAAGTTCATTTAGATAAAAGCTCAAGACCCAGGTGAGTCTCATAGCCCCTATTTCACTGTTTTCATTAGGGGTGTGATACATTGCTCGATTTATTTACATGTAAACGCAAGTACAAATCAAATCAAATACTACATGAGTTGTTTTCAACTAATCAATTTAAAGCCCTCCACAACATAGTTTGGTAATACATCTGTAGCGCGAATGTTAGTATATGATATCATATAGGATTGACAATCCTCGTTCGGGTTAGCAAGCACTAACTGGTCAAACGGACGTATTAGCATTTCGGTAGACGAATGTGGATTAGGCATTCGTAGGAGGCACCTCGATCGGAATTCCTTAAATGGACCCGACCCTCAAGTTAAACTCAGACTATGTGCTCATGACTGTATCGTTACTTTTATTTTGCTTTATTGCAACTTAAATTCAATTAAATCTTGTAGTTCATTCAATATGTTTTGACATACAAACCTGTGAGCTCACCAGCGTTTCGCTGACCCATTTTAGCTTGTATCACAGGTACTCAACAGTAGTTTGGACTGCCCAACAGGATACTTAGCTCGTGTCATCATGCAAACCATTAGAGATTTAGCTGCATTATTATATTTTGTATAAATTAATTATGTATTTAAATATCTCAATTTCAAACCGAGCTATTGTAAACTATATTTTGATGTAAACTTTTGTTTAATCAATACAAATGTAAAACGACGCATATAATGGTCGTTCATTATATATCTTTGTGCTGTGATTAATGTATTAGTCGCGCCCCGACCCGAACAGCTTCCGCATCATAAATTTGGGGGTGCGACAAACATGTACGAAATTAATTACACATAATTAATTAGTTAAGAATAAACATTCTTACATTGATTACTCGGCAAGATCTCCAATCTTCTACTCATTGCCAAAGTACGAGTAGACTTATCTTGATCTTTCTTCTTCTTTATTGAATTCGGCTACTACACGGATACGTTAGGTATCCACCTTTGATTCACGGTTGAAAGGTTGGTAGTAACCTAAGTGTGTACTAAAACATAGCACGAGTACGCGATCGAATCACGGACTAAAACCCTTGGGAAGGGTTCGGCCGACTTTCGGCTTCGGCTTGGTTGGGGTCGGTCGGCACAAGAGAGGGAGAGGAGAGAGAGAGAATGTTAGGGTATTGAACAATAAAATAAAGAACCCATAGGCCCTTATTTATACTTGTAAACCAACTTGTCCAATAAGTTAAATAAATTCTCTTTTAATCCCTTAAGTTTAATAACTAATTAAACTTAACCCAAACTTATAAATTTGCAATTAGAACCTCGTAGTTTAATAATAATTAAACTAACTAATTTATTTACAAAACTAATTATAAATAAATCATTTTATTAAATAAATAATTACACTTAATTATTTATACTAATAAATGTTCTAATCGTGTTTGACCAACTTAATCCATTTCTCCTAAATGAACGATATCAAATATCTTTTATAGTATCACATTACCTGTTTGGTTGTGCTCATCGGTGTGACCCTACGGTGTTCATGTGAAGCTGAATTTGACATTTATTTATGTTAATATTAAGCACATAATCTTTCACATGCTTAGTAACAGATTCAAAGAGTTGGGTTAGCGATCTCCTTAACAGAGTCGGGAACCTTCCCCCATAATAAGCGAGGAGATTATGAAGCTCTTGTTCGGGAGAACTTGGATGCGGACACGACTGAATAGACTCAAATGCATAAGTATACTTTAGGAGATTGACTTATGCCAAGTTCACGAACCTAAATACGTGTTAATTACTTTTAAAGTACGTGTACGTATGTACAATATTAAAGTAGCTCAATTAGCTTGTAAATCAATTGTTTCGAATTTACAACTTGGTTCATTAAATAACTCAAGTTGGACAAAATTGAATATATATAAAAAAAAGATCATGAACATGATCCATCATGTGGAGCATTAAATATAACAATTTGAATTATACGCGATGCAAGTAAGCATATATAATTTGTACGTCCAACACGTACGTGACTATCATTAGTCTATTACAAAAATTGTAAATCGGATTCTCAAGAATCTGATTTAGGCCTTGGGCGTCTATATTAGCACTTAATATATTTTAAAAAAGAATTAAAAAAAAAAAGGTTCGATCAAATAGCTAGTTTTATCTTTATATGTATCTGGAAAAACACACTATTGTCAGACACATGGTGTAATTAAAAATGAACTTAAACATCAACGTCCATACTCGATTAATATAATCATTGGAACTTTATTTTAAAGACAAAAAGTTAATGTTTACACATTCAATTTACATTGCACAACACAAGATTATCGAATTCTTGTTTAAGTATGTCTGCTTATGAATCAACGATCGTTGAAAATCCTCCGGTTGCAGTATTGAATCCCGACGGTTCATGCACTCGTTTCATATCCTTCCCGTGTTGCCTTCCCACACCCGATCTAGATTCCGACACTAGTGTTCTTAGCAAAGATGTAACCATCAACAGCACTAAGAAAATCGGAGCTCGAATCTATATCCCCAAAGAAACTCTAGTCAACACTATAACTCCAAATCTCCCTCTAATCGTTTTCTTCCATGGAGGTGGTTTCGTTATCATGAGTGCATCTACAACTGCTTCACACGATTTATGCAACCGACTAGCAACAATTTTACAAGCTGTTGTGGTCTCTGTGGACTACCGGCTCGCTCCTGAACACCGCCTACCTGCAGCCTACGATGATGGAGTTGAGGCTTTGCATTGGATCAAGTCATCACAAGATCCATGGTTGACCAAATTTGTTGACTTTTCTAATTGTTACCTAATGGGTACAAGTGCTGGTGCAACTATAGCTTACCATGTAGGACTACATGTGTCCTTAAAGGTTCAAGATTTTGTGCCATTGAAAATCAAAGGGTTGATGTTACATAATCTGTTCATGGGAGGGGTTGAGCGGACGGAATCTGAGATTCGATTGGCTAATGTTGGGGGGTTGACTTTACCCCATACTGATACGTTTTGGGATTTATCGCTCCCTGTTGGTGCGAATCGTGACCATGAATACTGTAACCTGATGGTGGGTAATGTAGTTCGGTTCAAGGAAGTTGGTTGGCGGGTGATGATGGCGATTCGTGATGGGGATTTATTAATTGATCGTCAACTGGAGTTTGCAAAGATGTTGGAGTTAAAAGGGGTAGAGACAAAGTGTTTCTATGGAGAAGGTGATCATGGGATTGAATGTTTTGTTAAGTCTAAAGCTGATGAATTGCTTCAAGAGATATCAAGATTCATGTCTTCGGTTAATTGATGATGGTACAAAAGCTGAATGCAGTTGTCTTTGATTTATTCACTGTTTCTTAGTACAAATACATTGTTTAATTTGGTATTGTAATATTACTCAATTGATCATGAAACAAATAATCTTTGAGCAACTGTGAAATGTATAAATTGATAAGGTTAATTTGTTCCGGCCGGCCAGCCAAGCTCATCATCTTAATATCGTAAATTGGAGATATATTCAGTTTCGTTGTGTTTTCAATAACTTTAATTTCTAGAAATGAGACATTTGTATCAGCAAGGTTGGGACGACGATAAACCGTATAAGACAATTAATGTAATAATTAATATTTTTGTATCGTAATGACATGTAGAATATAACATTTTAGGCAAATAACAATAATAATTAAGTTACGAGTGATCTGTCTAAAGTTAATCGAACCACACTTGAATATTAAATGATTGGTTAAACTAAATTAAGAGCCATTGGTCTAGCCGTATTGTGAGAACTCTTCAACCTTGAAGTTGTGCGTTCAAATCCTGTGGTAAAGACAATTAATGTAATAATTATTATAAAAGTTAAAATTCACATATTCATAGGTAACCGTGAACAAATCGGGTTTTTTGGCCGACCCGACCCGACCCGGAACCCGAACCGGGTTTTGGTCAAGAAAGTCAAAAACCGGGTTGGACCCAACCCGAACCGGGTTTTTTCGGGTTTTCAACCGGGTATTTGACCGGGTATTTGACCGGTTTTCGGGTTTTTGACCGGTTCTTGACCGGGTTTTTGACCGGTTTTTCCAACCCGACCCGGTTCCAACCCGGTTCCAACCCGGTTTCAGAATTTGAATACCCAAACCGGGTACCAACCCGCCGGGTTGTCCAAAAACCCGAACCGGGTATTCAAAAACCGGTTCCAAATCGGTTCCGGTTTCGGTTTTTAAATCGGGTCCGGTTCCGGGTTCGGTTTTTTTGTTCACCCCAATCATAGGCTTCGAAATTGGGCTGAAAGCTGAGCCCCCTATTATGTGGGCTTTAAACCATTGTGTTGGGCTTCAATGCTTAAATACAAACTTTATATACCTTATCTCTTAAATCATGTATGACAATTGACAAATGGTAATTTTATAATGAAAAATCTTTCTATACGTTATTATTTATTAATATTAATATTTATATGATAATCTTAAATATATATATAAACTATATATAAGAAACATCTCATGATGTCATCAAAAAGTTAATTAGCCAATAGGATTGCTTGATTTTATCAAATCGGCTAAAATTCAGGACACGATGACATCATAATAAATCTTAATAATCATAATCCTAATCTTATCCTAATATAATATAATAATATAATAATATAATAATAATCTATGATCTTTGATATCTCATCTCACGTTGAATTACAATTTTAATTTTATAATATATATGTCTCACTTTAATCACAATTTTAATAATTTATCCTAAGTAATTTTAAAATAAAAAATTAGTCAACATCGTAGTTTATGTTTACGTTTTTATGTCTCTTAATTGATTTCTGGAAGAACTTTTAACTTCAGTACTTAAACATTATTCAAATTGTAATATATCTACTTTTAGTTTTAATCAATTCATCGTTGATTGTTGGGAAAAAAATTATCTAAAAAAGCAAATACCTACTAATATATTTACTCTTGATTAATTCATTGTTGGGAAAAAATTCAGCATTTCATTTTAGGATGTGTCAAATGTATTGTCTACTTTTGATTTCAACCAATTAGAAAGTATTTTATTGGGATATATTAAATTATATATTGGTTGACACAATAATAGATATGCTTTCTAAAATTGTGTACATTTCAATGGCGGACAATTAAATTGAGACATATGGAGTAATTATTTTTTCGAGAGTTTCAAACTAATATCATGTTACCTAAAATTGAAATACGGAGTATTTATATTAGGCCAATTATAATGTCTCCTCTACCGTTTAGATTCGAAAATTAAGCATGTCTCCTCTATCGTTTAGACTCAAAAATTAAGCATGTATGCACATGTAAATACTTTTAGTTTAGGATTAATGTCTTTTTGAATGTATTTACTTTTATACTTTTTATATTTATTGTATATATCTAAGTTTTCAAAAAATTTATTGTATGCTTGTAGCTTTCTAAGTATAAAGGGTGTAGGGATGCTTTACAACGTACTCACCAAAAAAATTATACTAGAACGCTCTTTAATAGTGTCCTCCACCACCTTATGTTTTTATTTTCCCCCTCACACAATTATTTCATAAATAAATAACTAATTCTCATAATACTATAAACTCCACATCCACTACACCCTTACTTTTTCAATAACATTACTGTATAGGATATTGAGTTCATCTCAGGGACACATAACCTTTAAGATTGTTAACTTCTAATTTGTCGTGTATACTTTCGATTTCGTTATTTATAAGAAGATTTCTTTACGACTTAATGTTCTTTGACTTATCATGAATGCTATCATAACCAAACCTACTCTCTACATACTCAAATTGAAACCACCAATAGCCTTTGTATACATACTATCTAAAATAAATTAATTCGCAACATGCATAATTTTATTATCACATATAAAACGATCCAACGTACTTTATCATATATAAAATGTTCGTGGTACTTTTAAAAACCAATTATATATTCAAGGGCCCGTGTGTATACACGGTAGGGGTGAGCAACAAAAACCGAAACCGACCCATAACCGCTATTAACCGACTTAACCGAACCAATTTAACCGACCCAACTCATTAACCGACGGTTCGATTATGGATTTTGAATTAACCGACTAACTTGGGTCGGTTACGGTTAACGTATAATAACCGACCCAAATTAACCGAACCGCCAAATTATATGTATTTTTTTGGTTTTTCACAAATATATATAGTTATATACAACATAAAAGTTTATAAATGTAATACTATTTAAGCAAATATATACGAAGGCACGAGATATCATATATAAATGCCTCTTTTTCTCTCAAAAGTTAGTGTTCTAATGCTTCATCTTTTGTTTTGACCTCCTTACATATATACATAAAGCATCGATAAATGACTTTCACCAACGCCGATGTTAACGATAGATGACGGTCGATATTTTACAAGTAAAAACGATGTGTTTTAATTACCTTCTAAGTTTTTTTTTCCTTTCACAATCATATTGCAATTTTTCCTTTTATAGTTTTATAAAACCGACGGTTAACCGTTAACCGACCCATAACCGACGGATTAACCGATTAACCGTTAACCGGTTAACCGATAACCGACGGATAAAACTTAGCATTAACCGACATGTCGGTTATGGATAATTTTTACTCTTAACCGACCCATAACCGACCCATGCTCACCCCTAATACACGGGTTTGAGGTCTAGTAAGTATAATATATGCCAACTAATACAAAGGAAAGACAACCAACTAATTAAGCAATGAGGCAAGTAGATAATATTTAATGAATACATAAACAATGGTAAGTTATATTATATGTTAGCTAGCTAGTCTACGAAATAATATAGTCAATAAAATCAATATTTAATTTAAATACCAAATCATACTCTGATACACATCATTTTTCAATAAATTTTACTAAAATACTCCATTTAATTATGATTCTAGATATATACAAGTATCTTGTAACATATATGTATATTCAATTCATTCCGATTAAACATGGCCGACGAAACTCCACCTTTCATCGTACAAAATCCCGACGGTTCATGGACTCGTTTTATATCTTACTCAACCTCTCTTCCCGCACCGAATCAAGATTCCGAAACTCGTGTTCTAAGCAAAGATGTAGCCATCAACCATATTAACAAAACCGGTGTTCGAATTCATCTCCCAAAACGAACCCCTACAACCAAAAAACTCCCTCTAATCGTTTACTGCCACGGTGGTGGCTTTGTTTTCGTGAGTTCAGCTTCAACCCTCATACACGACTTTTGCGACCACTTAGCCGAACATATTTCCGCTGTGGTGGTCTCGGTTGACTATCGTCTCGCACCAGAACACCGCCTTCCAGCAGCTTACGATGACGCGGTTGAGGCTTTGTATTGGATCAAGTCAACCCAAGATCCATGGTTGACCGAGTTTGCTGACTTTTCTAATTGTTACCTAATGGGAACAAGTGCCGGTGCTAACATAGCTTACCATGTTGGACAACGTGTATCCTTGCAACTTCATGATCTTGAACCGTTGAAAGTCAAAGGGTTGATCTTGCACCATTTGTTTATTGGAGGGTTGGTAAGGACAGAGTCCGAGATCCGGTTTGGGGACACGGCGCAGTTGCCGATTTCTAAATGTGATGCATTTTGGAAACTCTCTTTGCCATTCGGTGCAAGTCTTGACCATGAGTTCTGTAACCCGATGACGGGTGATGTGGGCTGGGTTAGGGATGCGGGTTTGCGGGTGATGCTAACGGGCTGTTTTGGGGATTGTTTGATTGATCGTCAAATGGAGTTTGCAACGATGTTGGAGGTTAATGGCGTTGAAAATAAGTGTTTTTATGGCGATGGTTATCATGCTATAGAATTGCACGATAAATTGAAAGCCAAGAAGTTGTATGAGGAGATTGCAAGTTTCATATCCGAATAACTAATGTTAAAAAAACATTAGACAATTAATCATGTTAATGTGGTACGGAGTTAATTTTTGTGATAAGAATAATATAATGTGACAAATAAAGATTATTACTCCGTATTATTAATTTGTTAGCATTCATTGAACCGATTTTATTGTATATTTTCTAATTTCTGTTGAGTACTTGACAGTTTGTCAAAGTTGTACACCGGCAAGTCTACCGTTCCCTTTTAGATAAGCTTCACACTTTTATAGTTGAGAAATGTTAGGTTCACCAAATATTTATAAAAAAATATCCACAAAATGACTTCGAACCAATAAGATTCGGAAAGAGATGTAAGAGAGAGACACCAAAATTGATTTTAATTGGTTTATTTCATATGACATGTCATTTTGTAAAAAATATTTTTGTAAAATATATATGAATGTAGCAAAGCTCTTAATAGTTTAGAATCCAGTCTCACATTCTTTCAAAATTGGGCCGGGTTTTTTTTTAGTGGCTTGAATCCTGTTAAAACTATAATCTTCTAAAATCCATCACAATCATTTCTGCCAAACCCACCAAACGTTCTAATAAAAATAATAATAATAATAATAATAATAATAATAATAATAATAATAAGGGAAATGCTACACGTAACCCTTAAGGCTACGAATAAGAAATTCAGACACGCATTGAATGTTTGTACCTTAATAATCAACCACATTGATATAACACTTCTTAAAACATAAATTTAACTTTTAAACATTACAAATAACAAAATTCTAATAATAATATTCTGGGCCTACAATCTAGTAGCCCACTATGCATGTCTGCTGAGTGCTGGTCGACATGTTCAGACAAATTAGATGAAAAAAGTCATGAAACAAAATCTGTATTTACATTTAGTTATATTTATGTTTTTAATTTTAATGGTATGTTTTTCGATCATATATATGTTAGCTAATAATGTTTAAGCTAGCTAGATGGAAATTACTAACGTAAATGATATAAGTACATATTAACTCTACCGATTTCGCCTAATTGTTATTATATGCGTTCGATCTCTTCTCTTCTCTTAAATATTTATTAAATCTGTTTAAATCATATTGGAAGATGATATATGTGTAGGTCAAATCTAAAGAGCAAGTATATTGACACAACCTTAATGAAGTATTAAACTTAATTAACTAAGAATTTCAACAACTGATCCAACAGATTGAGACGACACTTGTAGTCTTGATTACGTACTATTTACAAATTTGGTTTTTGCTTAGGTAATTATATTATTATAATGATGATTAAAAGTAAAATAGCCTGTTTTTGTTTGTATTAAATGAGACAAAATACCCGTACAATTAGAATTAAATAAGAGAAACTTACATAATTCTTGGAAAATAATAATGTACTCCCTCCGTCCCAATTTTATTGTCCCCAGACAAAAAACACGTAGTTTAAGAAAAACATCACCATCTCTCCTACTTTTTGGTAACAAGACAATTTTACCCTTTACTTTTTACCTTCCTTTTTGTCTTACATATATAAATTAGGGGCATAAATGAACTTTATCACATTATTCTTTTCTATTTATGGAAATGGACAATTAAATTGGGACATCCCAAAAAGGAATACATGACAATAGATATGGGACGGAGGGAGTAATTACGTAGCTAGCTAGCTAGCTAGTCCGTTAAACTGTTAAACCATGTGTGACAAATTCATGTTTTAGCGAAAAGATTAAAAAGAGAAAATTGCACCGATCATCCCTGTGTTTTATCAAAAATGCACGGATCATCCTTCAAAATTTTAAATAGCGATGGACATCCCTATGTTATATATACTCCGTATTTGAACAATTGACATCCTTATTCACATGAAATGACAAATATATCCTCAATATTGTTTCTCTTAATATAAAAAAGTAAATTTGCTATTATATTACTCCATTAGTTTTATTTTTTCCCTTTCTAATTTATGAACCTACTCTAACCACTTCAGTCGGAATTGGATTGTTTTTAGGTTTTATAAAAATTTCAAGTTTTCTTATCATTCGCTGCTTTTAAAATCAACTGCTTTTACTCTTAATTTTGGTAGGATTTTTCCTACATATATGTTGATTAATCGAATTTTGTCGAAAATTTCTTCATGGTGCAGTGCTTAATTCACTCATGTACAGCTAATTATGGGTTATGTAAATGAGTAAATTATAGTGTAATTGTAATTTGCTTGGTAGCAAACGTTATGCACTGTTTTTAGTGAACCCGAAAGTGGATATCTATTACTCCGTATTTATTATAACTGTTTGACTTTTTATATATTAAAAGTTGAATAAAAAAATATAAAATGCAAACAAGTAAAAAATAATCAAAGAGAATTGAGGATAAGGGTATATATGTCCTTTAGAGTGCAAAAGGATGTCTATTGATCAAATATACATAACATAGGGATGTCAACTGCTATTTAATTTTTTGAAGGATGATTCGTGCAATTTTGACAAAACACGGGGATGATCCTTTGAATTTGGTCGATTAAAAAAGATAGAGTTTTTCGATCTTTTCTTTATCATTGGGCCCATGTTTGTCTTGAATAAGAACAATTTAAGATTTCGACAAAAGCGAGTAGAACAAAAAAGTCTATCTAATTGGTCTAATAACATTAATTAATCAATGATATGATATCTGCCAAGCGAAATTTCACCGAAACTAATCACATTTTGTTTTAATTAATCAATAGTATCTCCCAAGTGAAATTTTGTCCCAAGTAAATCACATTTGATGCAACCAAAAATAAGTTTATCTATTGGTCAAAAATACAAGTTTATAAGTTTATAGATTGGATTTGTGCACATCTTATTAAAGTTATATCATGATAAAAATAGTAAATTACATTTCCCTTCCGTGTGGTATGTCATTAATTTCAATCACCTATAGTCTTCGGTTGGCTTTTTTCCGGGTAAAGTCCCTTGATCTGGATTTTTATTCCTTTACAGTCATTCGTCTCTCATAAAATGACTAAAATACCCCTAAAATTTTTAAGATTTTTTTAGCGTTGGAAGGACCGAAAGTGAAACAAAAATCCCGGTCAAGCGACTGAACTCGAAAAATCCGACCGAGAGACCGAAAGTGAATAGGATAAGATACCACGTGAATAGGAAATATTGTTTACTCCACAAAAATATCAAACATCTCTTATTTTGAGTGGACACATCTTTAATGTAGTATAAATTTTCTTGTAACAGCTTTTTTTAGCGTATTGAAAATCATTAGAATTGCTAATGTTTATATAATTGCCATTAATTTAGATATCTCATGTAAAATGCAATGTTTTAAAAACCGGTTCGAACCGGCCGGTTCGACCGGTTCGACCGGATCCGGAGGAAGTTCCGAGTTAGAATGGACCGGTTTTGACCTTAAGTTGACCAGTCAACGAACCGGGGGTTCGACCGGAAACCGGACGGTTCGACCGGAAACCGGACGGTTCAACCGGTTTTTTTTTTTTTTTTTTTTTTAAATAATGGTGACGTGGCCGGTTTTGGGGGTGGTTGGACCGGACCGGTTGAACCGGTTCGACCGGAATCGGTGGAGTTTCCGAGTCGATAAAAAAACCGGTTTTTAAAACATTGGTAAAATGTAATGAAAATCTGGATTTTTATTCTTTTACAGTCATACGAACATTAATAATGTAAGGTTCCATCTCTATCTTTTTTTAAGTACGTGAATGCTTAGTATGTGTATTTCGAAAGAGAGAATACGTTGTTGCATATGTCAAAATGAAAGGTGAAAGTGTAAAAAAGAAGAAGAATAGTTTTATCCTTATTTTTTACGTATACTTATATTACTTTAGTTTGCTCTAGCTATTGAATTGTATACGAATTCTTGTAGATATGAAATCTAAATTAACTTAAACTTGATTTGAAATCTTGAAGTAACATTATTAGGAAATAGTAGTTAGTTGAGCAATTAGGACATGATATTGCCAGGTTACAAAATTCCAAATCGATTACAACTCACATTTATTCTCCAAATCAAAACACGTGTACTCTACAACATATAACTCCATTTTTAATAACTTGGACGATTCATTGGTTTAAAACTTTAAGATACAAAAGTAGCCAGGATATAACTTTTTGACCCTGAGCATATTTGAGTACGTTCATAAGTTCTTCGTGAACATCAGTATGATAGTTTTGTGGTTAGTGTTCTGATATCCTTACAACTTGGACTCACTAGCTACATATATATCAAAGAAAGAGTCGGAAATGGTCACAAATCATAAATATATCCCGGTTAGGCCGCGTACACGTAAGTAAAAATAATCGCTCTCCACGGATAACCTTGAAAAAGGAAACCTCGTCGGTTCATAATTCCTTTATGAATCATGATCAACAACACGACCATGATAAACTTAGAAGCAAAAATATCAAATGCTCAGAAGTCAGAAACCTTCGCAACGGGCCGGATGTGCACGTAGACAACTTGTCTAGCCCATATATTAATTTTTTCTTTCAGGCTTCAAATACAACATTATCCATATTTTTGACTCTTCTTGTTTCTATATAAGCTTTTTTTTAATATATTTTTAATAACAACTTAATTAGTATTTTCATTTGTCATTAGTGAGTCATTTTATCCATTATTGTTTAATTGGACATTAAGAGCATTGGGTATGCAAGTACGTGGCAACAGCGTTTGGGGACGAGAACGCCGGGCATCGGCGTTCTGCCAGCCCGTGCCGGCGTTCTCGCCAAAATTTGAGCCCACCGTTCGTCTGCAAACGTTGGGGAGCTCCGGCGTTCAAAATTTTGTTTTTGTTTTTCACCACACCACAAAATCCTCACTCCCAACATTCTCCAGAACACTGTCCCAGAACACCGACACCACACCTTGTGCTCTAAGAAGATGATTTTCATGTGTCTTGATTAAGTCATTATATTTTAATTTTTGATCGAGATGTCAATCTAAAATCGGATCTGATAAACTACTAATTAAGTTGTTAAGTGAAGTGATATTGTAAAGATTATATTTATCTTGTTTGTTATTGTTCATAAATAAAATACAAAAACAGTGAGATTAAATAATTAGCTGTTAGAATATTTTTATGTTTTTGCCAAGAATAAATAAAGAAGAAAAAAACAAAATACGAGAAAAATTACGTGATTTAATAAATAAACCGGTTATAATTCGAAAAAGGACAGGGAGAAAGACAAAAGGAAGAGAATTGAGATTGCGAACTTATATGTGATCGCAAATTATTAAAATAATTAATTAATGCGTACGCTTCAACATTATTCTAGCACGTAAACACGTTAATAATGTATTAAATTGGAATTATTATGACTAAAAAACGTGAAGTTTTGTCTTTACATTTTTTAATGGCTCTAAACTACCAATGGCCATCGCTCCTTGTATTAGTAATGCAATTATTATATCCCAGAATTATACATTTTGTTCAAGAACGTTATATAAAATTATGTTATTAACATGAGTAGTATTGCATATTGCATTTATTGTTGATGTAGTCTCTTTCATAATCTTATTAGTTGAATTTGACACATGTTAATTTCATATTTTTAGACATACTAAGACCACTCCTAATGGAAGAAATAAACTGACTGAAACCGACGTGCCACGTCTGCACCATGTCAGTTTTTTTACAAAACTGACAGAAACTGATAGCCCCGGCCAATGGTGGTCCGTCACTTTTTTTTTCAGGGACCCACAACTAATAAATTAATTAAACAATACACAATTAATTAAAATAAAACACATTTCATTAAAATTAAAAAGATTACAATTATAAAAAAAAAACATTACAATAATTAAATAAAAAAAACATTACAATAATTTAAAAAAACGTTACAATAATTAACGACTACGGTAATTTGGAGGGAGTTGCGAAATGTGCTTGATTAAAGCATTGCGAAGTCGATGATGAACCTCCCGATCACGTAATTCTTTGTCCATACGCAAATGAGTCTCAACCCTTTCTTGCCACGAACGTCTTGGTGAGATATCCGGATAATCCTCCTCCAGTGCACACACATTAATCGCTTGCACGTCTTCAAGATCCGAATCGGAAGAAGACATATTGGAGTGTATGAATTTTATGAATTGTATGAATACAAATTGTGTGTTTTGAAGTGTGAATTGTTTGGAAATAAAAGATGTGTATTTATAGAGTAAAAGGTAGGATTTTTGAAAAAAAAAATATTAAAAAAAAAACGCCTTTTTTTCAAACCGTTGAAAATGTTTTTTTCCTCAACGGTAACCTCACCACTCGGACCCACACCAAACAAAGAGACATACCGTCGGAAAGCCGAAGGATTCAACCGACGGCCCGTGCCATTGGTATCGATTTCGTCAGTTGAAACCGACGGCCAACCGACCCGATCGTTGGGAGTGGTCTAAGACCACTCCCAATGGAATACAGAAACTGACTGAAACCGACGTGCCACGTCTGCGCCACGTCAGCTTTTTTCAAAAGTGACGGACTCCTGCCATCAGTGACCCGTCACTTTAATTTTTTGGGCCTACATTTACCAATTTATATTTACTTCTATACACTAAACAAAAACAAAAAATAACAATAATCGATTGAGTGTCGAAAATGAGACGAAGCCAACCGACGGAAGCCAACCGACGGGCCGTGCCATCGGTGTCGGCTCCGTCGTTTGGAACCGAAGAGAAGCGACGAGCCTCGTTGGGAGAGGCCTAAGTAGGCATGTACGTGTATCATTTTTCTATTAGCATATCGATGGTAATATGTTTGTACACTTGCCTACAAATGTAATGCATGTATATATAATACTAGGTTTTATATATGTTTTTTATTTCTTTTTTGATAGACCTAAGTATATATTAACGCCGTATTCACATTTGATAGCACTTATCCACGAGATCTATGCAAAACACCCATTCGATATGAATTATACTGATATCCATCCTTTGAGAATGTGATTGTAGCTCCAAATAAACATTTTTTATGGCTGTGGAGACTAAACTTGAAAACTCTATTGATATTACAACAACAATTAATAAGGGCTTTGGACCTATATTTTGAGAAGGTGAGATTTATGAAATTTTGCTTATTTAATTTGTACTTTGCTTTGTCCATTTGTAATTGTTGCTTAGGATTAGGATCAAGGGAGAAGGAAATTTAGGTGGAGAAGAGGGAGAAGCAATATGATTCAGTATTTTTGTTACTATGATTCAACTTTTTATTACTTGAATTATAATAATAAAAAAATGAATCATAGTAATAAAAATACTGAATCATATTGCTTCTCCCTCTTCTCCATCTAATTTTTCTTCTTTTTTGATCCCGTTACTTGTTGCTTAATCATATTAGTTTTTTAATTTGTTTTATTTTCGAGTCATTAACCGATATTTTACATATTTAATTAATACTCCAATCTAGGGAAGAAAAATACAAATGGTTTCCATGTTTTAAACCAAACACAAAAATATGAAACCCTAGGAAATTGTAGCCATCAGAAGATATATACTTTTTTTTTGAGGATAGAATTGGGTGTGGAATATTATCTTCAAAACATTTAACATATATTTAAGATTTAAAAGCAGACAAATTTTGAAATATATTTTAAGATCATTGATTTATAGGTTTTGTTGTGTTGCATAACAATCTGTAGTGTGAATATTTGTTGGATATAGAAAACAAAATAAGTGAAGTTGTCGTTTTGTGATAAATTTTCCAGAGAAAGTCATGTTCATGTGTGAGTTTCTTTAAATGAATAGTGCTGAATTTGGAAAGCAAATAGTTTATATTCACAGGTGGTGGCAAAATCTGATTGGGTGGAGCAATGTGATGAGGAATCCTCATTTTGGACCCATATGTGCTTCACCTCTCTAGTGACACACCTAGGCACTTACATTGCTGATATATGCATCTGTAAAAAAAAATTGTATTATCAAAATTTTGGAAATTTATCAAATTCTTCTTGAAAATTGTTGACCTGTCACACGCCCGCCTAAAAAATAATATGTCGTAGGCAAAGTTAAGCATATATTCCAGACTGACTCAGCGGCCCACTAAGAAAAATTGTTAGCCAATTTTGAAAAACGTGATTATCTTCTTGCAAAGTTCCCTCTCTGGAACCAACTGGCTACACATCGTATATAGGACTGACACCAAAGTTGTAGTTAATGGGAATTAAACTTGGATCTCCTTTGGAGATTTACAAACCTCCGCCACTAGGCTAAACCCTCATCAAAGAATTTTGTTTTAATTAAACATACCATTTTCTAACTGGGCACAAGGTCAAAACATTAGCTTTATCAATCTTGACGGCTTTGTGCAATATTTACAAGATAGGCCATAACCGATTGTTATGGGGTTTTATATTATTTCTTGTTAATTATATTATAGTCACACCTAACGACATTGGACTAAGATTTGTCTCACTGCAAGTTTGGGAAACAAGTAGTTCCATAATGTTTTTTTAATGATCCCGGGTATTAGTAACTTTAGTGTAATTGGTACTTATCTGAGACGATTTCAAGTTAACTAATACTTTGTATAAAAGTAGAGAATGCACACTCATTTAAAATAACTTGAACCGCTACTAAAAGCATCCTGAATGTTAGCACTAAAATTGCATATATTTTTTTTACTATGAAGTATAAAAAATGCACTTTATTGTTAACAGCAAACATTCCACTATTTTAGTATGTTAATACTCCGTGGCGTTTAGAATTAAATACCAAGGGTAAGGTTCAAATGAGACAAAAAATTTGTGTGAGAATAGAGGAACCAATGATATGGTGCCATGTGTACAAAGAGAATACAAAACCCATTTACCCCTTAAGTTAAATACCTCACAAACGACAAATCGAAAAATTATGAAAATTGCACCATTAGATTCAGCGTTTGATCCTCTTCGATTTGCCGTCCATTAAGGCATACTTTCGACAAGTTTTTTTTTTTTCAATATTTTTAGTGGGTTTCACATTACTAACACGTGTGTTACAGTGTTGCGTTTAGGGTTTAGGGTTTGGGGTTTAGGGGTTAGGGTTTAGGGTTGGGAGTTTGGGGTTTCGGGACGAAACCCCAAACTCCCAACCCTAAACCCTAAACCCTAACCCCTAAACCCCAAACCCTAAACGCTTTATAAAACTATAAACCCTAAATCATACTAAACCCTAAACCCTGAACCCTGCTAAACCCTAACACTAAACCATGCTAAACCCTAACACTAAACCCTGCTAAACCCTAACTCTAAACCCTAACCCTAAACCCTAAATCAAATGTATAATCAATCACTAACACATGTGTTACTAATATGTAAAACCCACCAAAAAAATGGAAAAAAAAAGTTCGTCGGAAGTATGCCTTGATGGACGGCAAATCGAAGAGGATAAAATACTGAAAAATATGGTGCAATTTTCATGATTTTTCGACTTGTCGTTTGTGAGATATTTAATTTTTAAAATCGTGGATGAGAGATAAAAAAGTGACACATGGCATATTGTGGTTGATTCATCCATTCTCACACAAAATAAATGGTATCAACTGAACTCTTCTCTAAATACCAAATATCGAGATAACCATTTATTTTGAATGTTCAATAACAATTTTAAAGGGTATAGAAGTTGGTGGCAAATTGATGAGGTGGATGGTGATTTGTATAAATAGCGGTATGAAAACGTCCTGATTTTTTTTAATAACGTCCCATACATTAAACAGTTTATTAAACTCTTTCTTAACTATAATTTGAAGCTGGATCATACATAAAACAACTTAATCAATATTACACATATATACGCGATCCATGTATAAAGTTGGGATCGCGTAAATACACAAGATTTCCCACTATGACCGTTTCTCTCATAATTACGCGATCCTAACAACGGTCTGGGATCGCGTAGTTACAATTGGAATTCAACTGTGACAAAATCCTCTTATATTACGCGATCCTGGAAATTTGGTGGGATCACGTATTTTCTCTTGGATTTCCACTGTGATTACTTTCCTCAATATTACGCGATCCTGGTTCAAATCTGGGATCGCGTATTTACTCATGACAGCATAAATTGAAAGAGTTTAGTCCCTTGATTATTCTTCTTGATTTTGATCACTATAAATAATACGTACATGATAAGAATGGGTAACTAACCCTCCTACAATATTGGTGATTACTCTAGGATATATACAACTGAATATTCATGCTAAATTTGACAAATATACATAACTAGGGGTAAGTACCTGGGAATGCACCCAACTTGTCTCGAATGTCTATTGTATGTATCATACTTACGGGAAGTGTATATAATGAACCAAACTTTCAAAAACAGTTATTTAATGTATTTTGCTGATGTGTCGTCCATTTAAGATGCCACGTGGCATCCTTAGAAGATGACACATCATCGACACGTCAGCAAAGTACATACAATAGCCGTTTTTGAAAGTTGGGTGCATTAAATACACCTCCCGAAAGTATGATACATACAATAGACATTCGGGACAAGTTGGATGCATTCCCAGGTACTTACCCCTAATATTATTTATTAGGCCCCCGCAGTTGAAGCGGGAGGTGGACGAATGCTGAGACTGGATCGAAAATCTTCAAAAAGAACTCTCGGTAGTCCCTTGGTAAAAATATCGGCAATCTGGTATGGGGATGGAACATGAAGAACTCGTACTTCACCTCGAGCAACCTTCTCACGAACTAAATGTATATCCATTTCAATATGCTTTGTACGCTGGTGTTGAACAGGATTGCCAGAAAGATATATGGCACTCACATTGTCGCAATATACAATAGTAGCTTTATGAATTGGACAATGGAGCTCCAAAAGTAAGTTGCGTAACCAACAAGATTCGGAAACGACGTTAGCTACGCCACGGTACTCGGCCTCGGCACTTGAACGAGAAAGAGTAGGCTGCCGTTTAGATGACCATGATATAAGGTTATCTCCAAGGAATACACAATAATCGGAGGTAGAACGACGTGTGTCGGGGCAACCACCCCAGTCCACATCGGTATAAGAAACAAGAGAAGAAGTAGCAGATTTATATAATTGTAACCCGTAATCTAAGGTACCCTATATGTAGCGCAAAATGCGCTTAAGTGTTGTCATATGTAACATCCATTCCTCGGGTCTAGTAGTATTTTGATATTTTTGACGGTGAGTTATTATTTAATATGTCAGAAAATAGTTTTATTTGTTAATTGAAAATAAATGAGGAAATGAGTCGAATAATTTATTGTGAATAATAATATATTAACTGTTTTAAATTAATTCAGTTGACGGTAAAATAAAATAGTTTTTCTTCGCGAATGGTTTTTCAGTTCCAGACAATAGATTTAAAAGGGGACAAAACTAGTGTACATATATTCTAATATATGTGTAAAATACGTTCAAATCCTCAGAAGTATTTCAGAAAATACGATTGGGAGCGAGAAACAAACTAAGAACCCTAAATACATACCCTAATCACTAAATTCATCAAGAAATCATCCCCTGTTCTTTTGTTCTTGTCTGGCCGAACCTTATACACGCACAGGAACGATTTTTGAGTTGTAAGACAAGTCTTGAAGTGATTTGATCTTATAAAATTTTGATTCAAGCTTCCAAAACGTGAGTAAATCATCCCTTGATCATTCTAATCATGTTGTGAGCTTCAATTTCGTGATTTATATAAACCTAGAAAATGGGTTTTGTGTATTTGACTTAAGGGCAAATGGCCCAAAAAGGTAACCAATTTGTCAAAATTTGCCAATAAAGGGAATATGAGTTTTGTTGATGCCCAAAAAGGAGTAACATTTTAAATTCGATGCCCAAAAAGAATTGAAGTTGTCAAAAAAGTCCAATTAAGGATAAAATTACAGTTTCATTTTTAAAAAGTGTCAAAAAAAGGATTAAACTCTTTTAAATCATGCCCTAAAAGGATTGAACTTTTTAAAATCGTGCCCTAAAAGGATTTAACACTAAAAATGAAATTCGGGTTTAAACTCTTAAAAAGTAACATTAGTGTTTATATCCTTTGTTTTCTAGGTAAAAAATGTCACATATTAATTTAATATTCGATATTTAAGCCTCGCATTAGCTAAAATCGATGAAAAATTGAACGACAAAAAATGTAAAAATAATTGTACCTTTAATTGAACTTTTTTGACAACTTCAATCCTTTTTGGGCATCGAATTTAAAATGTCACTCCTTTTTGGGCATCAACAAAACTCATATTCCCTTTATTGACAAATTTTGACAAATTAGTTACCTTTTTGGGCCATTTGCCCTTGATTTAATTAGCATGATTAAAGTGAAATTGAAGCTTGTAATGATGAAGTAGTAGTTAGTTGATGTTTAATATATGATTATAAGCTAAACCCTAGCATAAAGTTGATTCATTTCTTATATGATCATATACATGGTTTATAGGTTTAGTTGATAATTCAAGAATTGAAGCTTTTAAGTGACTAATGATCATATTATGAGTGACTAATGAGGATGATTAACATTATTCAAGTTAAAAGTTATAAAGTGATTGAGTGTTCTTGAGAATTATAATGATTATGATGATTATCATGTGTTATATGATAAAGTTAGTATTGTTTATGATTTAGAACACTTAATTGATAATCAAAGATTTAAGTTAGAACATGGTTGCTAAAGAAGTCATAAAACATAATGCGGTGGTTTTGATGAATTCTTGATAATTGAGGTTAATGACCTTGTTAAAGGTCTAACCATGTTATGTAGTGATAATGAAAGTTGATTAAAATGATTATTCATAATCTTGAAATAAGAAAGATTGAATTAATACAAGTTAGTGATAAATTATTTGATGCAATTACAAGTGAACGTAATGTTATATAGATTTTGAGACAAGTGACTAACTTGTGTATTCTATTGTATTCTCAGATATGGAGAAAGACTCAGTGACATTAGACTACTGAGTGGACAGCTGAGGTATTCGGTGAGTGGATCTGTAACCTCAGTGTAATTTAGTTGTAACAAGTTTGGTTACAACGGGTAACGTATTATTACTGTTTTATTATTCCATGATGATTATGGTTGTTAGTAATAATACTGTTGATAGACTTTTAGTCTGATATGATAAATATGTGATCACGTGATATTCAGCCTTTGGGCTTTGACGATATTCAGAGGCCAGCCTGGAGCTGGGCTTGGTTTGCTATTGGTTGGATAACACAGAGTCTTAGTACAAGTATTATTGTCGTAGCCTGTGTTATTTGTGTTAATAGCACCAAGTATTCGGTTAAACCGCTGTATTGGCCTGCAGTTGGTTTCAAAGTGTTCTATGAGAAGGTGTTACCTCAAGAACCACCGGTCCTCTTTGACGCCAGTTGTATTTGATATTATATTATGTTGTGTGTTCTTGGCTGAGGGTTTCCCCAAAAACCATAGATACTCAGTGAATTTCTATGTTTACGATTATTTGCTGTAAACTGATTTGTTATTACTGAGTTGGACTGTTGGTGATAGTTCTGTCTCACTTAGCGTTATGCTAATCCCCCACATTAAATACTCCTTGCAGGGCATGATTTGATAAAGGGCTGGGCTAGGCAGTGGCACCGGAATGGAATGTTTGACAACTGAGCAATACTCTGATAAATGATTTATGTAAATCAGTGTAATATGTTGTTTTATATAACCCCCGAGATGATAAACTATGGTTTGAAATAGTTTGAATATTTTAGGTTTGTTAAAATAATGTAAACAATAAAGATTTATATGGACTTACGCTTCCGATATATTATACTAAATGATAGTAAAATGAGGGGTGTTAAAAGTTGGTATCAGAGCATAAATTTGGGTGAATTGTACATTGTATAATGTTCAATCCCAAACTTTGATATGTGTCAAGTCAAACATTCCAATGAGTGTGGGATTAGTTGGGGTATGAAAATTAGTTAGTGTGATATGTACTAATGCTTAACAACTTGTGAGATTGTTGTTTTGAATACAGAGACGGTAACACATGAGTACTGACTGGTACTCTCGGCAATTCGGCTATATCAGGTAATCCTCGATAAGCTTACTTGGATTTACCTTAATTGGAATTGCTTGCTTTACAATGATGATTAGTAGTAAAGTGATTGAGTCAGACTGATATGATTCCCCAGTTATGAGTCATTGGTGATTATTACTTGTTAATGTGATGCTAGGAATATTAGTTGAGATGTTTAGCATCATGAGTAGTTCTAAATGAACTAGAACTGAATTGTGTAGACACCTTGTTAAATAAAGTGTAACATTTGTATTAATTGGATTTAAGTGTGTCTACAAAGTGAAAAATAAAGTATAAATCATTGTGTGATTATGATTTGATAAATGCAAGGTGTGATTATGAATCCTTGCTAGGAAATTAATTGTTACATGATGAACTGAATTAATGTGACTCCTTCTAGGGAAATTGATGAGATATTGGTATATTGCAATCAATAGTTTTGGAGTCATGTTGTGGTTAAAATTAGAAAGTGTCCATTGATTGGTATGTGTGCCTTTGACTAGAAAAAGTCAAAGTTGAAATTGGTAAAGTCAAATTGTGTAATGACTATGTTATAAAGTGATAAATGTAGCTAGATGCTTATGTGTTTTGCCTTGATCATGATTGTGGTTGAATTATGATCTAGGTATTAAAAGTGGTAAAGTAGAAAGTCAAAGTGGTCAACGAGTTTTTATATGTGTTGACAAGTTTTGGAAAAGTCATTATTGAAGAATTGTTGTAATTGGTCTAAAATGATAATTTTAATGTGGAAATTGGTGTTTCAAAGCTATAATGTGATACCAATAGCGAAAATGATTTTGTTTGACTTGGAATAGTCAAAGAAGTGTAAATTGGTTGTTATAATAGTGATCATGGGGGCGGAAACCCAAACGGGTCGATAAAGTGCCCAAATGGGTCACTTAATAGTTAAACGGTTAAATAAGTGGTGGTTTAGCTATAACCAATGTTAAAGTGATTTTAAGTGCTACATATAGTAGAAATGTGTGTTGAAAGTGTTTTGGGTAATCAATGTGGTTGTTTTGTTAAGAATGCCCATTTGGACCCTTAAACGGGTCAACGAGTTAAAATATGATAGAATGGGTATATGAGGGTGATAAGTATGCCCACACGTCACAAATGTATATAGGAACATGTTGGCAAAGGGTTGAAGTCAGAAACCTAGCCATTTGGAATATGGCGTGTCAACGAAAATAGTTAAAAATGGTCTAAAATGAGTCGTACGTCCGTTTTCTCGATAAACGTGAATTTTGAAAAAGTGTGAAAAGGGAAAGTTTCATTTTGATCATATGAACGTGCCTGCAAAATTTCAGACCTTAACTCTTTACGGTTTAAGAGATATGTGCGTTTGAATTTCAAGAAAATTGCATTAAAGTTGCAGGTCTGGAAAATGCATAGGAACGCGATCCTGGCATGGGATCTGGATCGCGTTAGCATGTTGATTTCGGTTACAGAATACTTTTGGCCTAATGAACGCGATCCCAGCCAAGTTTCCCGGATCGCGTTTGCATGTGTATTTCGTGATCAGAAGATTTTGTTCTTGGGAACGCGATCCCGCTCAGTTCTCCGGATCGCGTTTGTATGACTAATTTGGTTACAGAAGGGTTTTAACTAGGGAACGCGATCCTGAACCTGTTCCCTGGATCGCGTTAGTAAGTGGAAATTTTTTTTTTTTTTCGACGTTCGACGTAACGTTTGACGTAGAAATTTCCGTTGGAAAATTTCGGTTTCAGAATAAGACGAAATTTACATGTCCACTCAAAAACGGCCCAACGGTCAAAGCTCATGACTTTGTCTTGAGCCCTGTCAGTTTTGGGCACTTCGGGGTCGTTTGGGGCCCGAAAATGGTATTTTATTGTTTTTCGGACCTTATTTCGGACTTTTGACTTACGTTTTGTATTGGGCTTTTGTTTCTTTGAGCCCCGAGATCATTCTTGAGTATATATACAACACTAGAACTTGTTTTAAGAGGTCTACATACTCTTATCGGGTATTATTTATTTTTCTATTGTTTACTAAACTACAAAATCGGGTAGCAACTGGTATTGTTGATTGTTGCTAACTAGGATTAGTAAACATTGATTATAGAGTTATGTTGACTATATTATGTTAATTAGTTGAACATGATGAAGTATTTAAATCATGTAGAATATTAGAAAGTGTTGAATTGAGCATTTTAAGAAATTGCAAGAAAAGTACATGAGCTTATATTTGTGTAATAATTGAACATGAAATGGTCAATTGTAATTCAACTAAAGTTGTCTAGATTGATGAATATGTGTTGAGTATTACCCATAGTATTGACAACAATGTGTGGTACTAAATGTACTATGAATATTAAATGATGTAACTAATAATTAACATTGAATCAGGTAATAAAGAGGTTGATTGATGTAATTGTGTTGGACATTACATCTGTGTTAATGAAATAGTGAAAAGAGTTATATCTACCTGATTATGTGATTAGTTGCACACTCAAAGTGATAAGTGAAATAGTACAGTAATCTAATATTTAACTATGCCTGCTGTTAAGGGTTGTTAAATGTGTGCAATTGGTTGATATCACTGTTATGATATATGTGGGAGTAAAAGTTAATCACTTTGGAGATTGATGGTATGAAGTGACTTGAAAATGAAGTGTACCTGACATAATATGACGACGTTTGGCCAACGTATTTATATTATGCCATTTTACATGGAATTGTTGAGGTTACCAAGTATCAGAGAAATTAAAGTGATTTTGAAATAACAGGTAAGATATGTTGACCTGTACTGGAGAAATAGTCAATGATTGACTGAAATGATAGAGTACTAGACCACTAATTAGTTGTTAATGTGGTACCTATGGTACAAGAAATGTGTATGTGGTTAATTGCAACTAGTATGAATTAAAATAAGAGTTAAGCAAAGTGGAGGTCAGTTGATTGTGAATAACAATGTGTTGATATATTGTTGAATATGTGACTAAAGACAGCACCTTATGTTGTTGAAAGATTTATGCTAATGCAGCATGGTATCAACTGGTGCTGATTTAGCATCCAACTGGATATGGTAGGATGCTAATTGATTATGTGATAATAGTTTTACCTATTGAATTTGACCTCTACATATTGCTTACTCTTATGTGTTTAAGGTTATATGAATTGGATTCCTTTCGAGTAAAAAGTTTCATATAACCTAGTGGTGATGTATAAAAATACAAGTTGTAAATCAGTAAAGAACTAGTTGCGAAAATAGATATTATAGCAATGTGTTAGCTAAAGAAATACATAGTTATTAGCTAAATTGCTAGTTGTGAATTGAGTAGAACTTTTATTGTTAATGTGTATATTGTGGTATTCCTTACCACTAGTGTTATTGATGTAACAATAAAATGATCATGTGACTATGTGTTTCACTTATGTCAAGTGATTGTGTGTTTTAAATTGTATACATGACTAGTTATGAAGGGTCATGTAAGTGGTTATTTAAACTAATTAGAGACAAGATATATGCATAATACCTGTGCAGGAAAAGATAGAAACATGTACATTTGATTATGTGCATGTGGAAAGAATTGAATATATGTATATATATTTATGAGTTGCTCAAGGGAGCGAGTATGGGATTCTATTAAAAAGATTGGATAAGTGTGATCAGATTTCGAGGACGAAATCTCTTTAAGGGGGAGAGATTTGTAACATCCATTCCTCGGGTCTAGTAGTATTTTAATATTTTTGACGGTGAGTTATTATTTAATGTGTCAGAAAATGGTTTTATTTGTTAATTGAAAATAAATGAGGAAATGAGTCGAATAATTTATTGTGAATAATAAATTATTAACTGTTTTAAATTAATTCAGTTGACGGTAAAATAAAATAGTTTTTCCTCGCGAATGGTTTTTCAGTTCCAGACAATAGATTTAAAAGGGGACAAAACTAGTGTACATATATTCTAATATATGTGTAAAATACGTTCAAATCCTCAGAAGTATTTCAGAAAATACGATTGGGAGCGAGAAACAAACTAAGAACCCTAAATACATACCCTAATCACTAAATTCATCAAGAAATCATCCCCTGTTCTTTTGTTCTTGTCTGGCCGAACCTTATACACGCACAGGAACGATTTTTGAGTTGTAAGACAAGTCTTGAAGTGATTTGATCTTATAAAACTTTGATTCAAGCTTCCAAAACGTGAGTAAATCATCCCTTGATCATTCTAATCATGTTGTGAGCTTCAATTTCGTGATTTATATAAACCTAGAAAATGGGTTTTGTGTATTTGATTTAATTAGCATGATTAAAGTGAAATTGAAGCTTGTAATGATGAAGTAGTAGTTAGTTGATGTTTAATATATGATTATAAGCTAAACCCTAGCATAAAGTTGATTAATTTTTTATATGATCATATAGATGGTTTATGGGTTTAGTTGATAATTCAATAATTGAAGCTTTTAAGTGACTAATGATCATATTATGAGTGACTAATGAGGATGATTAACATTATTCAAGTTAAAAGTTATAAAGTGATTGAGTGTTCTTGAGAATTATAATGATTATGATGATTATCATATGTTATATGATAAAGTTAGTATTGTTTATGATTTAGAACACTTAATTGATAATCAAAGATTTAAGTTAGAACATGGTTGCTAAAGAAGTCATAAAACATAATGCGGTGGTTTTGATGAATTCTTGATAATTGAGGTTAATGACCTTGTTAAAGGTCTAACCATGTTATGTAGTGATAATGAAAGTTGATTAAAATGATTATTCATAATCTTGAAATAAGAAAGATTGAATTAATACAAGTTAGTGATAAATTATTTGATGCAATTACAAGTGAACGTAATGTTATATTGATTTTGAGACAAGTGACTAACTTGTGTATTCTATTGTATTCTCAGATATGGAGAAAGACTAAGTGACATTAGACTACTGAGTGGACAGCTGAGGTATTCGGTAAGTGGATCTGTAACCTCAGTGTAATTTAGTTGTAACAAGTTTGGTTACAACGGGTAACGTATTATTACTGTTTTATTATTCCATGATGATTATGGTTGTTAGTAATAATACTGTTGATAGACTTTTAGTCTGATATGATAAATATGTGATCACGTGATATTCAACCTTTGGGCTTTGATGATATTCAGAGGCTAGCCTGGAGCTGGGCTTGGTTTGCTATTGGTTGGATAACACAGGGTCTTAGTACAAGTATTATTATCGTAGCCTGTGTTATTTGTGTTAATAGCACCAAGTATTCGGTTAAACCGCTGTATTGGCCTGCAGTTGGTTTCAAAGTGTTCTATGAGAAGGTGTTACCTCAAGAACCACCGGTCCTCTTTGACGCCAGTTGTATTTGATATTATATTATGTTGTGTGTTCTTGGCTGAGGGTTTCCCCAAGAACCATAGATACTCAGTGATTTTCTATGTTTACGATTATTTGCTGTAAACTGATTTGTTATTACTGAGTTGGACTGTTTGTGATAGTTCTGTCTCACTTAGCGTTATGCTAATCCCCCACATTAAATACTCCTTGCAGGGCATGATTTGATAAAGGGCTGGGCAAGGCGGTGGCACTGGAATGGAATGTTTGACAACTGAGCAATACTCTGATAAATGATTTATGTAAATCAGTGTAATATGTTGTTTTATATAACCCCCGAGATGATAAACTATGGTTTGAAATAGTTTGAATATTTTAGGTTTGTTAAAATAATGTAAACAATAAAGATTTATATGGACTTACGCTTCCGATATATTATACTAAATGATAGTAAAATGAGGGGTGTTAAATCATATGAACTTCCCGAGGAGCGTGCATCTGTAAACAAATCTGTTGCATGGCATATGATATATCGGGTCTTGTAAAAGTAAGGTATTGCAAGCCGCCGGCTAGACTTCGATAGTGAGTTGGATCAGAGTAGGAAGCTCCAATCAAGGCACTAATCTTTGCTTTGGTATCGACTGGTGTAGGGGCTGATTTGCAAGACAACATGCCAGCACGATCTAGAAGTTCCTCAGCATACTTTCGTTGGGAAAGAAATAAGCCATGCGAATCACGAGTGACTGCAATACCCAAAAAATAAGTTAAAGGCCCCAAATCTGTCATTGCAAATTTGCGAGCAAGAAGTGTGATGATTTCATTACGTAGTCGATCAGAAGAAGTCGTAAGAATTATATCATCAACATACAGAAGGATGTATGCTGTATCAGTGCCTTGACGATAAATAAATAAAGAATGATCACACCGGCTATGAGAAAAGCCGATAGTAGAAACAAAATCTGTAAATCTTTGATACCATGCTCGTGGTGCTTGTTTTAGACCATATAAAAACCTCTTCAAGGAGCACACATAATCTGGATGTAACTGATCTCGAAAACCCAATGGTTGGTGCATATAAACGGTCTCATTAAGCTTGCCATGCAAAAACGCATTCTTAACATCTAATTGATGGATTGGCCAAGATTTCGATAAAGCAATACTGAGAACGGCTCGAATTGTCGCAGGCTTGACCACGGGACTGAAAGTTTCTTCACAATCAACACCAACCTGTTGCGACCTGCCATCACAAATAAGACGAGCTTTGTACCGCTCAAATGAACCGTCAGACTTCTTTTTATGTCTAAAAACCCACATGGAACGAATTACATTCATATCATCAGTTCGTGGTACCAACTCCCACGTCTTATTATTAATAAGAGCTTGATATTCATCCGTCATTGCGGTTTTCCAGTTCGGGTCAGACAATGCTTGCTTTGGGTTGCGGGGAAGTGGAGAAATAGAAATAGAAGTAGAAGTGGAAGTAGAAGTGAACAGATTAAAATGTTGTTTAGGCTTTACAATTCCATACATGCTTCTGGTTTGTATGGACCGAAGAGGAGTGGAGGCAGAATTTAAAGGTTGTGTACACGAAGAAATTCGGGTAGAACGAATCGTTGGAGTGGGTCTAGGAGAGCCCAGGAAAGAGGCCTGAGAGGTTATGGCAGCTCGTGATGGAGGACTATTCACAACCGTAGGTGATGTAGACGGTTGTTTTGCTGGTGGATCAGAGGGCGGGCCAGCTGGTGTTTGTTAGGTTTCGGGTGGAATGGGCTGAGCAGACTGGACAGAAGAAGCAGACACATCAAGTGGTGTGAAATATTGTTGATAAATTAGAGGGTTAATACCATCTTGTAGAAACGTATATGACTTAGGATTTGGATTATGTAAAGTAGCAAAAGGAAAAGTAGATTCATCAAACACCACGTGACGAGAAATAATAATCTTACGGGTTGATAAGTCATAACATTTGTACCCTCTGTGATTTTGAGGATAGCCAAGAAAGACACAAGAAGCAGAACGAGCTTGAAGTTTATTGATCATTGAGGATGGGATAAGTGGGTAGCATAAGCAACCGAACACCCGTAGATGGTTATAGGATGGGGTTCGATGATATAAAACTTGAGTAGGTGATGAATTTGCAAGGACTTTACTAGGTAGGATATTTAATATGTAAGTTGACATTTCTAGTGCATGATGCCAAAAAGATGGTGGCATGGAGGAGTGAGCAAGAACAGTTCTAATTATGTTATTTATTGCACGAATTTTGCGCTCAGCTTTTCCGTTTTGAGATGAGGTGTAAGGGCATGAAAACCGAAAAGCCATTCCATGTTTGTGACAAAATTGATTAAATGCATGATTATTATATTCCTTTCCATTATCACATTGAAAACACTTGATCGGTCTTGTAAATTGAGTTTGTATGAACGTACTAAAAGATAAGAAGGTAGCATAGACTTGAGATTTCATCCCAAGTGGAAATGTCCATAAAAAATTAGAGTAATCATCCAAAAACAGGATGTAATATATATGCCCTGCAGAACTTAAAATTGGTGAGGTCCACACATCACTATGGACAATATCAAAAGGCAAAATAGAAGAAGTTAAAGATTCATAAATTGGTAGTTTATTGTGAATAATAAATTACTAACTGTTTTAAATTAATTCAGTTGACGGTAAAATAAAATAGTTTTTCCTCGCGAATGGTTTTTCAGTTCCAGACAATAGATTTAAAAGGGGACAAAACTAGTGTACATATATTCTAATATATGTGTAAAATACGTTCAAATCCTCAGAAGTATTTCAGAAAATACGATTGGGAGCGAGAAACAAACTAAGAACCCTAAATACATACCCAAATCACTAAATTCATCAAGAAATCATCCCCTGTTCTTTTGTTCTTGTCTGGCCGAACCTTATACACGCACAGGAACGATTTTTGAGTTGTAAGACAAGTCTTGAAGTGATTTGATCTTATAAAACTTTGATTCAAGCTTCCAAAACGTGAGTAAATCATCCCTTGATCATTCTAATCATGTTGTGAGCTTCAATTTCGTGATTTATATAAACCTAGAAAATGGGTTTTGTGTATTTGATTTAATTAGCATGATTAAAGTGAAATTGAAACTTGTAATGATGAAGTAGTAGTTAGTTGATGTTTAATATATGATTATAAGCTAAACCCTAGCATAAAGTTGATTAATTTCATATATGATCATATAGATGGTTTATGGGTTTAGTTGATAATTCAATAATTGAAGCTTTTAAGTGACTAATGATCATATTATGAGTGACTAATGAGGATGATTAACATTATTCAAGTTAAAAGTTATAAAGTGATTGAGTGTTCTTGAGAATTATAATGATTATGATGATTATCATATGTTATATGATAAAGTTAGTATTGTTTATGATTTAGAACACTTAATTGATAATCAAAGATTTAAGTTAGAACATGGTTGCTAAAGAAGTCATAAAACATAATGCGGTGGTTTTGATGAATTCTTGATAATTGAGGTTAATGACCTTGTTAAAGGTCTAACCATGTTATGTAGTGATAATGAAAGTTGATTAAAATGATTATTCATAATCTTGAAATAAGAAAGATTGAATTAATACAAGTTAGTGATAAATTATTTGATGCAATTACAAGTGAACGTAATGTTATATTGATTTTGAGACAAGTGACTAACTTGTGTATTCTATTGTATTCTCAGATATGGAGAAAGACTCAGTGACATTAGACTACTGAGTGGACAGCTGAGGTATTCGGTAAGTGGATCTGTAACCTCAGTGTAATTTAGTTGTAACAAGTTTGGTTACAACGGGTAACGTATTATTACTGTTTTATTATTCCATGATGATTATGGTTGTTAGTAATAATACTGTTGATAGACTTTTAGTCTGATATGATAAATATGTGATCACGTGATATTCAACCTTTGGGCTTTGATGATATTCAGAGGCTAGCCTGGAGCTGGGCTTGGTTTGCTATTGGTTGGATAACACAGGGTCTTAGTACAAGTATTATTATCGTAGCCTGTGTTATTTGTGTTAATAGCACCAAGTATTCGGTTAAACCGCTGTATTGGCCTGCAGTTGGTTTCAAAGTGTTCTATGAGAAGGTGTTACCTCAAGAACCACCGGTCCTCTTTGACGCCAGTTGTATTTGATATTATATTATGTTGTGTGTTCTTGGCTGAGGGTTTCCCCAAGAACCATAGATACTCAGTGATTTTCTATGTTTACGATTATTTGCTGTAAACTGATTTGTTATTACTGAGTTGGACTGTTGGTGATAGTTCTGTCTCACTTAGCGTTATGCTAATCCCCCACATTAAATACTCCTTGCAGGGCATGATTTGATAAAGGGCTGGGCAAGGCGGTGGCACTGGAATGGAATGTTTGACAACTGAGCAATACTCTGATAAATGATTTATGTAAATCAGTGTAATATGTTGTTTTATATAACCCCCGAGATGATAAACTATGGTTTGAAATAGTTTGAATATTTTAGGTTTGTTAAAATAATGTAAACAATAAAGATTTATATGGACTTACGCTTCCGATATATTATACTAAATGATAGTAAAATGAGGGGTGTTAAATCATATGAACTTCCTGAGGAGCGTGCATCTGTAAACAAATCTGTTGCACGGCATATGATATATCGGGTCTTGTAAAAGTAAGGTATTGCAAGCCGTCGGCTAGACTTCGATAGTGAGTTGGATCAGAGTAGGAAGCTCCAATCAAGGCACTAATCTTTGCTTTGGTATCGACTGGTGTAGGGGCTGATTTGCAAGACAACATGCCAGCACGATCTAGAAGTTCCTCAGCATACTTTCGTTGGGAAAGAAATAAGCCATGCGAATCACGAGTGACTGCAATACCCAAAAAATAAGTTAAATTCCCCAAATCTGTCATTGCAAATTTGCGAGCAAGAAGTGTGATGATTTCATTACGTAGTCGATCAGAAGAAGTCGTAAGAATTATATCATCAACATACAGAAGGATGTATGCTGTATCAGTGCCTTGACGATAAATAAATAAAGAATGATCACACCGGCTATGAGAAAAGCCGATAGTAGAAACAAAATCTGTAAATCTTTGATACCATGCTCGTGGTGCTTGTTTTAGACCATATAAAAACCTCTTCAAGGAGCACACATAATCTGGATGTAACTGATCTCGAAAACCCAATGGTTGGTGCATATAAACGGTCTCATTAAGCTTGCCATGCAAAAACGCATTCTTAACATCTAATTGATGGATTGGCCAAGATTTCGATAAAGCAATACTGAGAACGGCTCGAATTGTCGCAGGCTTGACCACGGGACTGAAAGTTTCTTCACAATCAACACCAACCTGTTGCGACCTGCCATCACAAATAAGACGAGCTTTGTACCGCTCAAATGAACCGTCAGACTTCTTTTTATGTCTAAAAACCCACATGGAACGAATTACATTCATATCATCAGTTCGTGGTACCAACTCCCACGTCTTATTATTAATAAGAGCTTGATATTCATCCGTCATTGCGGTTTTCCAGTTCGGGTCAGACAATGCTTGCTTTGGGTTGCGGGGAAGTGGAGAAATAGAAATAGAAGTAGAAGTAGAAGTAGAAGTGAACAGATTAAAATGTTGTTTAGGCTTTACAATTCCATACATGCTTCTGGTTTGTATGGACCGAAGAGGAGTGGAGGCAGAATTTAAAGGTTGTGTACACGAAGAAATTCGGGTAGAACGAATCGTTGGAGTGGGTCTAAGAGAGCCCAGGAAAGAGGCCTGAGAGGTCATGGCAGCTCGTGATGGAGGACTATTCACAACCGTAGGTGATGTAGACGGTTGTTTTGCTGGTGGATCAGAGGGCGGGCCAGCTGGTGGTTGTTGGGTTTCGGGTGGAATGGGCTGAGCAGACTGGACAGAAGAAGCAGACACATCAAGTGGTGTGAAATATTGTTGATAAATTAGAGGGTTAATACCATCTTGTAGAAACGTATATGACTTAGGATTTGGATTATGTAAAGTAGCAAAAGGAAAAGTAGATTCATCAAACACCACGTGACGAGAAATAATAATCTTACGGGTTGATAAGTCATAACATTTGTACCCTCTGTGATTTTGAGGATAGCCAAGAAAGACACAAGAAGCAGAACGAGCTTGAAGTTTATTGATCGTTGAGGATGGGATAAGTGGGTAGCATAAGCAACCGAACACCCGTAGATGGTTATAGGATGGGGTTCGATGATATAAAAATTGAGTAGGTGATGAATTTGCAAGGACTTTACTAGGTAGGATATTTAATATGTAAGTTGCCATTTCTAGTGCATGATGCCAAAAAGATGGTGGCATGGAGGAGTGAGCAAGAACAGTTCTAATTATGTTATTTATTGCACGAATTTTGCGCTCAGCTTTTCCGTTTTGAGATGAGGTGTAAGGGCATGAAAACCGAAAAGCCATTCCATGTTTGTGACAAAATTGATTAAATGCATGATTATTATATTCCTTTCCATTATCACATTGAAAACACTTGATCGGTGTTGTAAATTGAGTTTGTATGAACGTACTAAAAGATAAGAAGGTAGCATAGACTTGAGATTTCATCCCAAGTGGAAATGTCCATAAAAAATTAGAGTAATCATCCAAAAACATGATGTAATATCTATGCCCTGCATAACTTAAAATTGGTGAGGTCCACACATCACTATGGACAATATCAAAAGGCAAAATAGAAGAAGTTAAAGATTCATAAATTGGTAGTTTAATATGCTTTCCAAAAACACAAGATTGACAAAATGAAGAAGAAGGTTTGCAATTAATAAATTTATTAGTCTGTAAAGCATCCATAGTTGGAGTTCCTGGATGTCCTAAACGCGAGTGACACAACTCTGGAGAGATGGCAGTGAAAACAGAAGGAGAAAAAGTCCTAGAGAAACCAGAAAGCATAGAAGTGGTGAGAGGGTAAAGATCCTCGGTGCTATCACACCTGATTATTGGCATCCCCGTCTGAAAATCCTTCACATAAAAACCAAATGGGTCAAATTCAATGGAAGTATTATTATCAGTTGTGAACCGTCGTACATATATTAGATTTTCAATGAGTTTAGGAACATGCAAGACATTATTTAAATTTAAAGGAGGATGAGGAGGAGGTAAAGTAGCATGTCCGATACCACGAATTGGGATTTCCTGGCCACTTCCAACAACAATGTTTTTACCATAGCTCGTATTAAAATAAGACGAGAGAATACCTTGATTTGCAGCCATGTGAGTCGTCGCACCAGTGTCCATGTACCATGTGTCATTAGGTTGATGAAGACTCATGGTGTGAAGAGCTTGTTCAATATCTGTAGGAGTATAACCTGCTGATGAGGATACCGAGGCAGCATGAGCTTGCAGGGGACCCGTACCAAGAATTCCAGGAGCAACATTTAGAGAGCGAGGGGTGGGGGGTCTTGACCAAGTGGTTGTTGGATATGGACAGGGTGGAGCAGCCTAATACTGGGGCGGCCAGCCCCACTGTGAAAAATAAGGCCACTGGTTACGGGGTAAAGAAGTGTTGGTTCCACATTCTCGGCCACGGCTGTTAGTGTTGCCTCTACCGCGACTGCGAGTGTTATTATTGCCACGAGTATTTGAGCGGCCACGGGAGGATGGTGGAGCCGGGCCTGAGGGTTCTGACTTCATGTCAGAGGTAGCGGAAGAAGAAGCAAGCAAAGCCATCGCAGCTGCAGATGCGGAGGCTTGGTTGGACTTGCGGGTTTCTTCAAGAAAAAGTCTGGACCGTGCATCATAAATCGAAGGCAATGGATTGCTTTGTTGAAGAAAGGTCGCAACACTATCTTAGTTCTCATTTAATCCAGCGATTAGTTGCAAAACTAACCTTTTGTCATTGACCGCTGACCCGACATTAGAGAGTTGGTCAGCAATAGTTTTGAGTTCTTGACTATAAGCAGACACATTCAGAAAGGAATCCAAACGTATATTATTGAACTTGTTTTCCAAATACACAGCTCTCGAGTATTTGTTATCCTGAAAAATATTATGGAGACGTTCCCACGCTAGCAAGGCGGTGGAATCTGGCTCCAAGATAATGTGCAAGAGATCGTTAGAAATTGTACCTGATGAACGCCAAAATGTGCTATTTTATAGTACTAATTACCCCTTGGTTTGATTAATTTCTTATGCATTTGTTTTGAATTCGATACTCAATTCGTTCATATTTGCATTTAGGAATTTTCTGGAGCTTGAATCGGAAAAGAAACTGAAAACGTGCGAGAATTGAAGAAAAGAAACTAAAAATGAGAAGGTTTAAAGAATGGTGTTCGATGGTGAAAAAGCTGAAGAATAGCATCCATACGGCGTATGGAATCCATACGGCGTATGGATGAAGTGAGCCGGGCCGCAGGTCAGATCCATGGGCTTTTCAATCCATACGGCGTATGGAATTCCATACGGCGTATGGATTGATTCGGCAGAAACCCTAAAAACTCTATTTTGCTTTCATTTTGCACAACTCTTCACCACTTTTCTCCAGACGATTTTCTCAACAAAAACCCCATTTTCCAGAGGCATTTGGGGGGATTAAAGCTAAAGGAATCAAGGGCTTTTGTTCTTCTAATTGTTATTCGACATTTTCGGTTTGATTTCGTTTATATCTTTCATTTGATTATGATTATAGATATGATATTGAATCTGATTGTTTGTGAAATTATGATTGGCTAAGTTCTATTTACAATTGTTTAGATGATCATACTCAGATGATGATTTGATTATTGAATTGCGGATTATTTTGGTTTTTATGAATGTTTATATGTTTATTCGAAGATCCATGTTTAATTGTTGAATCTTGATGATAACCTAGCGTGGTGATCCATTGATTTATGATTGAGTTCTTTATTGATTGGTCATTATTGGTGATTGTTGGTTTTAAATTGATAATTATCACTAAATAGATTGAGTTTGATAGGCTAGGATCGATTATCATTAAGAGTTAGCAATGAATGTGATAACTAGTAATAGTTATAGACTTTGTTGATTCAAGTTATAAGGGTAAATCATATAAACGGTGTAGTTTTAATCCATAACACAATTCGGTGGATAACGTTAAATTGAACTGTTAGCGGGTTGAAAACAACTTCATATCTTTCTTGATTGTGTTTAATCAATTAATCTTGTAAGGATAATTGGTATATTTGTCATGTCACAATAAGATCCACATATTTGCAATTCAATAAAGTGATAATCGGATTCTGAGTAAATTAATCTAAACAATTGTATTTCTTTTACCATTTGAATTTAATCTTTTATTTTAATTAAGTTATTTTAGTATTTCTTTATTTTATAATTAAGTTTTATTTAATAAATCATTTCTTTTATAATTGTTACTCATTTGTTCGACCGGAACTAAAACGTCCCCACTTTACTGCTTTAATTAATTGTAGCAACTTTCAATTTGTTGATATTGACATCCGTTCCCTGTGTTCGACTCGGACTTACTGAGCTATACTATATATGATCAGGTATTCTTGCATGTGTTGTGTATAGTAAGTTAGGTATTTTCCATTTTAAAATAAAACCCCGTTTACACGACATCAGTACCATATATCCATTGCAAGACGATTGCATCCAAACGAGACCATTCATGTTCATTAGATTTTGGTGCCTTATCTTTGCCGTTATCTTTGGAAGAAGAAGATGGGGAGGGGATGATGTGATCGAGAACTTGATATGCACGACCATTCCAGTTCATTGGCTCTGATACCATGAAAGAGTTTAATCCCTTAATTATTCTTCTTGATTTTGATCACTATAAATAATACGTACATGATAAGAATGAGTAATTAACCCTCCTACAATATTGGTGATTACTCTAGGATATATACAACTGAATATACATGCTAAATTTAATAAATATACATAATATTATCTATCAGAAATGACCAAACTTAGATTTTTGACTTGAATTCGTACGTGCATAACTTATTACTCGTTATGAATTTAAACCTGAAAATTTGCAGCCACATTACAATTCACAAAATGAAACTTTCATTTTGACACTTTTTCAAAATTCTCATTTACGCAAGATTTGGACTACTATCCGAAATATACTCAATTTAGCATCTTTTATACCATGTTTCAACACCACATTGAATTAATCACTCATGCTGATTTCCAGCAGCTCAAAGCATTACTTAACAACTTAATACATGACCAATACACTTAAATCATCAAATCAACTCATTTGGGTCAATTGACCCATTTGGACACCAACATAACAAACTCAGATTTTCATATTAACATTGATCACTTTGTCTCATATACTACTCAAACAAGTAACTACTTAATTACAAACATTTCAAAGGATCAAGTATCATCCATAAAACAAGTTTTGACTACAAACAGGATCATATTCATATGATCCAAAGTTTTCACAAAAAAGGGCTTTTAGTTATATCACGAGCATGATTTTAGCAGGGGATTTGGCTTACTCAGATGAAGTAAGTCTACCACTAGTCCGACTTGATTTCTTTACCCAAATTATTACACGACCCGCCACTAGTACCTATATTAACACAACAACAAAGGGGGTAAGCAAATAGCTTAGTAAGCAATAGTATATATATATATATATATATATATATATATATATATATATATATATATATATATATATATATATATATATATATATATATATAAAACTCATAATTAAACTCATAAGTGAACTCAATCACTTGTACTCATAACATCATACTCAAATGATGTACAACAATTTAATGGATTCAATCATACTCAAATGATTGAACTAACTCATATAAGGATCCTCTACAAATCTCATTTTAATTTCCTACTCAAAGGGAACAACTCACATCAAGTGCACAATATTCTCAATCTCATTCATACACTTGACTAACAATCTCTTTTCCCCCTCCCATTACTTACCTTGATATTACAATGATTGTGTGTGTGTTCACTAGTACATAAATGGATATTTATGGCGGTGAAAAAGGCCATCTGAAACGGTGATCTAACCGCCCCTGATGCCGGCGACACAAAAGCCTAAACATCTTTTATAGCGGTCAAACGACCGTTTCAAAAGAATAAATTTGAAGCGGTTACTTTACTTTAATAAATTAGTTGTTGGACAGTACATGAGGTGATCATTGGGCCAATAAACCGCTTCAAAAGTCAAACAAAAATAAAAAAAAAAATCACTTTTACCCCAGAAGCATATATTCATTTTCAGTTTCCCGCTAATCACCCAAATATATTCATTATTCTTGCTTCAACTTACATTTCAAATTCAAATTAGTTTTCTTTTATGAAAAAAAAAATAGATTCCTTTTCAACTTATATAAATATACATACACAATAACTAAAAGGAAAAATATCAACCTGTTTTAATCGAACAAAAAATTACATATCTTAAATAAACATATCAAATTACAATAAATCAAGAATACATGGATTTGAATATAGCAATACTATACTACAAGTCAACAATCATATATATATAAAGTAAAACTTCTTCAATTGCACTAACGATACACTGCAACTCATCGCCTTTTTAGTAACCACTAGTCCACTAACAATTTGCCATTTGTTTCTTGAGGATACTGCAATAGATATAAACACACTATAAATTTTATATTATTTTTATGTTTGTTGTATCTGCATATACATAGAAGATACATATGCTCACCATAATAACCGATGAAGTACAACTAGATGTGAGCCGTCATCATGGACGAGATCTGAATACAAATACATATATGTAAGAACACAGATCTGATGAACCAAAACACAGATCTAAAAAAATATTGAATCATAGTTTCTTTGAATCTTACATTAATTTACTCGTTTGCTGCCACCGTGACTCACTGTTAGTCATCACCGGATCAACTCTTCAATTTATTTTCTATAGTGGGGAATAACTTAAATAAATCTTGCTTGTGTAAATTAGTGGGTACATGCTGGAGATAATATGTGTGTGGTGGAGAAGATATGTGTGTTTATTTATAAGTAAAATGAGAAAAGAGAAGTGGTTATTTATTATTTTATAGCACGGTTCACAAAGAACGCGCTATAAAATAACAAATAACGCTCCATATTTGTTATTTTATAGCACGGTTCACAAAGAACGCGCTATAAAATAACAAATAACCGCTCCATATTTGCTATTTTATAGCGCGTTCTTTGTGAACCGCGCTATAAAATAACAAATATGGAGCGGTTATTTGTTATTTTATAGCGCGTTCTTTGTGAACCGTGCTATAAAATAACAAATAACCGCTCCATATTTGTTATTTTATAGCGCGGTTCACAAAGAACGCGCTAGAAAATAACAAATAGATAATCACTCATTATTTTATGTTTATTTATAGGTAAAATGAGAAAAAATTATGGAGCGGTTATTTGTTATTTTATAGCGCGGTTCACAAAGAACGTGCTATAAAATAACAATTAACCGCTTCTAACTATACTCATTTTTTTTACTTTGGAAACAACCGCTCCACTTTTTTCTATTTGAAACGGTTCTTTACTTAACCGTTTTAAAATTGTACTTTTTTGAAGCGGGTTGTTTTAAACCGCCACAAATAACGATATTTTTTTGGAGCGGTGTTTACTAAACCGCTATAAATATAAGTAATTAGAGCGGTTTTTTCTAAAACTGCTACAAGTAATGCCATTAAACCGTTTCAAAAAATATTTTGGACCCACTTTTTACTTTTTATAGCGGTTATCACGTAAAACCGCTATAACACTGCGCTCTAAATAGTCATTTTTGTACTAGTGGTTCTAGCTAGTTTCACAAACTCCAAACTTGCTCTTTGATTCACCTATTCATAAACATCATATGAACACACAAAATCATACATACAATCTCACTACTAAATTATATAACTCTATCTCAATTTCTCACTTACTCATGAACTAATTTCTCATATTAATTAACTAACTTATCTCTTTAACATATCAACAATTTATTAATCACAGATTATGATTATCATCATCTAACAACTCTAATAACAACAATCATCTTCTTTCTCAAAACCCATAGTTAAGGTTTATCTTAAAATCATCAAATCTCAATATAAATATAAAACTCATATTGGATAAGCTAAAGTTCACATCTTTAAACTCAATTAACATAATCTAACACATAGAAATTATCTATTTTCTTATAGCCAATTATAGGGTTTATCACAAGATCACTCAAAACACCAAATTGAAAATTCCCATGAGATGAACTTACCTTAGGGATGAAGATGATGATGAATTGAACTCAGAATTGCAAGATTATAACTTCAATTTAAGTGTTTTCTCTGTTTTTCTTTCTCTCGCTCACTCACTCTTAGGGGTGTTCATAATTATCTGAAATCGGAAAACCGAACCGAATATTGTTGAACTATAGTTAATTTTAGGTTAAGGAACCAAAATTTTTTTACTTTTCGGTTTTGGTCAACCGAACCGGTATTTTTTAGGTTCTTCGGTTTCGGTTCACGATATTGCCACAACCGGTTAACCGAAAAACCGAAAATTTTAAATTGCTATTCTAAATATGTGTTTATATATAGATATATATGATAATATTACTAAATATCTTCTAATTTAGAATGCGATTATTATATTTTTGTATTTATGTTAGTACGAATGTTCACATTTCTGCATTTTTAGTAGTTATATATTTAGTGTCTTGACTAACTTGGTTTGGCCTTTATATATTCATGTTTTGTACCTAATATAAAAGTTTTAGGTTTATTGTTAGAATGATTAACATGTAAAATTTATAACAAATATTCATCAATGAGTGTGTATTTGTTACTTGATATTTATATTTTAAATGATTGGTAAATAAAGGTGGTTAATTTGGTTAACCGTATAACCGAACCGGAAAAGTCGGTTAACCGATTACCGGTTAACCGAACTTTTCGGTTTCGGTTTAGGTTCAAGAAAATGATGAATCGGGGATCCGGTTAACCGGTCTCCGGTTAACCGATCCTCCGGTTAACCGTCCATGAACACCCATACTCACTCTGTCTCACTCTCTCTCTCTCTCGTGTTTTCTTTCTTCTCGACCGACACCAACCCAAACAATGTTCAAGAAATAAACTTCCAGCTCTTTCCAAAAATAAAATATTTAATTAAATCAAGTTACAAATCCTACCCTTAACTCTTATTTCTCATATATTAGCCACCATTTAAAATACACCAGTTTAATAACTCTTATTTTGGCCACTAACCAATTTCTCATAAACAACAACATAAACAATTAATTTACGCTTTTAAATATAAACAATCAAACTTACGAATATTAGGGTGTTACACGGTATGACAAAACATGTAGATAATTAATTAATTCTGATGAAATTCAAATTTAAGTAATTTTTCTGGATAAATTTGCTCAAAGAATATATATATATGTAGACGCTTAAATTAATTCAATATAGAAAACCAAGGATCTATATTAAAATAGAATTTATATTATATAGTTCAGTTTTAGTTAGAATAAAAATGATAAGTAATTAAAATTGCTAAAGTAGATAATCAAGGATGGATCGAATTTTAACTTATTTTCTTGTTGATGAGATAGAAACTTTGTAGCTTTATATAAACAAAACTTGATTTATAATCACTTCAAAAAATCGACAAAACGATCTATGACCGTATGAATATGTACACCCATTAAATTCTTTTGAATTTTTCTTTACATATTTCTGTAATTTACTGTACATAAATATCATTACTATAATACTGATATAGTTAACTTCGTTCCTCTTTTAATTTTTTTTTTTAGGACAAATTGTATATTACTAAATATTTTTAATTTTAATTTTCTTAATCAATATATAAATAAATGGAAGAAACGACAAAACCTTGGCACGTGATGCGGGCCCTTGGAAGGTAGTATCGGTTAGGAGGGAAAAGATTTCCCGTTTGTCTTCTCAGTGGGCTGCTATTGTATATCACATTCTCATCCACTTTTGTATTTGCATTATCGCGCGGATAACCAAAATTTATTGATAACATTATAAATGTTTTGAGATGACTAGGAACAAACGATTTCAATCGTTAGATCTGTGTGATCTAACAGTTCGAGTTTCCTGCATTTTAACAACACTGAGGTTTGCATTATTTGCATTATGCAGTGGTGTGATTTTTGGCTGTTGTTCATATAAATCAACGATTGAGGTCGTCTTCCCCCGTTCCCTTTTAAAATACAGCTACCACTCGTAATACACGTGATAACTGCATATATTTGACTTACAATCATCAACTTCATAAAAAACTCGGTGAACTTTTGAACTGACTTTTGATTGAAAATGTACAAGAACATTCATCCCCTTATGTGAGCAGTTTGTAATTAGTATGACTAACGAATGTCTCACAGAAAACGATCTTTTATACGTGAATTGAACTTAAATAACTTCTTTTTTTCCCTAAACAAAGGACGACTAAGGTTGGTAAACAAGGTACTTATGATAATAAATGTGCACCACCACTTCTACCTCTAACTTCTATGTTCTTAACATTTGTTTATTAAAATTGATCGCGTAATTATAAATATACTGATATATGACAATTAATAGTAGTATATACTTCGACTATTTATGTATAGATAAAAGCAGTGTTTTAAAAACCGATTTTTTTCTCGAATCGGTTTTCTTTCCGATCCCGGTTTAATCCGGTCGAACCGGACCTTTGTCCCGTCGAACCGCTTATTTTACAATACATATGTCGAACCGGATATGTGCCCGTTTCCGGTTGAACCGGTTTAACCGGACCGATTCAACCGGTTTTTAAAACATTCGATAAAAGTCCATCAAATGCAACTCGATCCCTCAACTCACGGCTACAAATCACACTTAATGCAACCTAATGAAAGACATGTAGACCCATATGTGTACCTTCATACACTACACACGATGCATATGTACAACTCAACTCAACGAGTTGGAATGGTGAGTGGGTGAACGAGTCAAAGTGGAAAAAGACAGAAGTGGTGAGGTTGTGTACGTGGGGAGTTGCATGGTACAAAAATTTGTCCACCAACGTTTTGGAATATAAATAAATTAAATAAATAAATGGACCTTTATAACCATACAGGAATGTTGCAACAATTCAACAAACGACAAACATCAAGACAAACCCCAAGTGTATATATATGTTCCTCTCTCTATTTTAGTATTTTAACGTACATCCTATACTTTTTCCATCACTAGTCACTACCCTCCACATCTCCAGATATATATATTTATTCAATTCTTTCATATTGATAATTTAGTTAGAGGTTCATAAATATTTAAGTTAATGTCATCGATTTTTTATCAGTGGTCTAGATTCACAAAACTGCATTTTACATAAAATGCAGTGTTGTTTAGATGTAGCAAATCCGGGCTTACAGAAATAAACGGCTGAGATCGTCTGCCTCTAAATACAATTGACTTTCAAAACCTTACCTTTTTTTAGGTTAATGTCGTACGTATATAATAAAGCAACTACGCAATTAAAGTGTGTATAACACTAGATTACACTCTTAGGGTTTTTATTTTTATTTTTATTTTTATTTTTATTTTTATTTTTAGATATAGCAATTTATTGAAAGTTTACAAGGTAGATTTATATAAATAAAAATACCCTTATGACCTTAAACTTTCATAATTTCACATATTAGCTCCCTCTGTTTATCTTACAGCACTCAACCTTATCATGTTATTGGTTAACACGAAACAGTTTTTCACAGTTCTAAGGCATTTTTCTAGTTTACTATCGTCTTCTAATCTTCCTAGTGCGTGTCTAATCTTCTTTATAGGACACTACATCTATTTAGTTGACGTTTTTTCTTCATCTAATTACTGTTTCTTGATTAAAATAATGCATGGTAATTAAGAGTAGAACCAAACACCTTTAATTGTTGTAGAAGACTCCATTAGAGCATCTTCAATCCATTATATCATATAGAGTTCAAAGTTCTGCCACATAATTGACACATCAACATCTATCTTTTTATATAAATCATTTACAATGCATTGAACTTAATAAAACTTTATACTCTGAGCACTCAAACTTTATACAGTGTATTTACAGGGCTTGCAATGCATTGAGCACTCAAAGTAGCACTCAAAGTTCTTTGAGTGCAAGTTTATACGCATGAATATGTGGACAACTTGTAATGCATTGAGCTTACACTTGGCATCTCCTCTCCTACTTTGAACTCTCCACCTAGGAGCATTGGAGATGCTCTTGCAACGAAAGCTCTGTCAAAGCCTTCATGGACTCTAGTCGTTCCTACTAAATGATTCATTTTGTGGGGCCTTGGCACCTTTTATTTTATTTACTAGATCCCTGCATGAAATTACTAATTTAACCCTACCCTATAGCTAACCTCCTTAATTTGTACTCCCATAAATAAATAAATAAATAAGACAGAAAAATCCCAAAGTAGATCCAATGACAACATTGCTATTTTGTGAAGATGTGACATGGGATCATTCTTGAAGTGTGGGATCACCTTTAATTTGTGTAGTGTTGTTTGTTTGCGAGTAGAAGAACTCACAAAGTAGCCCCCCCTTCCTCCTTACCACCATCCTGCACCTATGTACTTGTTTTACCTATCAAAGTATTAATGTCACACATGGCACATGTTTTACCATTTTCAACAATTTTTTTACAGAATCTTGAAAGCCTTTCACTACTACATGTTTCTAGCAAGGATACGTTGTTTGTATATGATGTACTGGCCGGCTTTAGGGTTTTTAGTTTTAGGGTCGTCTTTGAGATTTCGTAAGCCTTAGAAAAAAAACATGAACAATCGTCGAAATGACACCTAAATCGAGCTATATAAAGTTTTTCTTATTTCTTTTTGTTGCGACTCAATCTACTTTGAAACAATTAAAACATATTTTTCTTCTTGCAATTAACAATCAAATTATTTGTATATGTATACATACATACATATACACAAACACACATTTTGAAGCCCATATTTGAAACCGAATTAAAACTGAAAAAAAACCGAACCGAATTCAAATTCGGTTTTCGGTTCGGTTTCGGTTTTTAAATTCGGTTTTCGGTTCGGTTTTGAAATTTTGAATTCGGTTTAACCAAAAACTGAATTCAAAACCGAATTTTAATAAATAATATATTAAATTATTAATATATGTAGTATATGTGTGATATTTAAATTTTCTAAACAAGTATATCTACATTTAAACCATAAATTCACTTCACGTCTTTCACTTTCAACTATAGTGAAACCCTAACACACGAAAAATTACAAGTCGAAACTGATTAACTTCAAAAAAAATAATCAAATTTTCAGTTTTAACCGAAACCGAACCGAATTCGAATTCGGTTTTCGGTTCGGTTCGGTTTCAAATATGAGTTCGGTTTTCGGTTTTGCTCAAAAAAAATTCAAAACCGAACAACCCGAACCGAATAAACCGAGGAAACCGAAAACCGAACCGATGAACACCCCTAGTCACTGTTTTTGGCTTTGAGAGGCGTTACATAAACACTATTAGAGTCCAAGATCATCTATAGGGATTTAATTTTACGGTGCAATTTGGTACATCCATTGTTATTCCCACGAGAATGGTTATATGGAACTTTTACAAATATCAGGAGAAAGCGAGAGAGGACAAGAAGAAAGAAAAACTTGTTAAACGAGTTGTGGAAAGCATAGGATGCCCAATACGAAGATTTTTAATATTTCTTGACATTTTCTTAATATATATACACAAAACAAAAAGCTAAAAGCTAAAGGACTAGCTAGAGTACATAGTGCTACTAATGATAAGTGAATAAGCATTAATTTCTACATACATACAATCCAAAAGAAAATTACAAAATTGGCTCATTTATATGCTTCTCTTTATTCCTAGTTTAGCCCCCGATGATGATTAATTAAAATCTTGCCTTAGGTCCTTAACATTGCTTTGCCTCCTTAATTTGTTGACCCTAAATAAACAAGGAAATACTTGAAAGGATGCATAGATGATCTTCATGCATTCACTAGCATAATCCTCTTGTTTTCGAGTAGATGCACCAATACGATCGATGGATATTTAATTAGTTTTCTGGTGATCAACCCAGTTTGAGAAAGCTTGGAGGGTATTCATGTCAGCTCTGTAATGCTTCTGAGTGAACTCAAGAAAGGTAGACCATGTAAAATCTGGATAGATTCTAGGGTTATTTTCGTCAACCAATTCTTCTGGTGGGCTCACCACCTTATCCTTCTTTGGACATAGAAAGAAAGCAAGTGACTTTCTAGGACATTTGTTGTTTACCACAGCTCTATGTAAGCAACTTTTGTATCTTCCATTTGAAAGTGCCTGAAAACATGTAATTAATCACATTATTATTATTACTACTATTACTATTTACTATTTACTATTTACTATTTACCATTATTATTATAAGAATATGCAGTTAAAACTAGTGCTCGGAGAAAAAGCCAAAACAGCCAAATGGAAACAAAAATAGTGCAAGTTGGAAAAAAAAGAGTCCAATTAGGCTCCATGCATGTATAGTAGTATAACACCTGCGATTAAACCAATACATTGATTACTATACCATGAATGTGTCTCCGATGTTGACAACAAAAGCATTTGAATTAGGTGCTATGGAACGCCACTCATTGTCCACGAAAACTTCTAGTCCACCGACGTTGTCTTGGTGTAAAATTGTCAGAGACGTTGGATCACAATGAGGCCCCGTACCTAAGGTAAGGTCTGGTTTTTGACATGGTGGATAGTAGTTTAGTCTCATTATCGAATTATTTTCTTCGAAAAATTCCTTATAGTGAGTGGGGTTAACACCAAGGCTCATTCCCAATAACTCCATGATCCCAAGAGAAAGTCTATTCATGGCATTACAATATTCTTGATAAACGTTCCTGTAATAATCAAAATCATTAGCGTACGTTAACAAAAAAAAAAAAAAATAGTTTATATGTATTTCAAAGAGATGTCATGTAATTTGAAGCATACCCGAGTCGAATAAATTCCTCCCCCATTGTGTCCTTAAAGTAGTCCTTAACTATGTTGGACGAGTTCTCCTCTGCTGAGAATCGGAAAGAGAGTGTCTCTTTCCAAGGAAGTTTAGAGGAGAACCGTCCGGTGAAACTGCTGGCATAACCACAGCTTTCACCTGCTTTTCTTTGTGCTTTTTGTTTTTCTGAAAGCGGAAGCTCAAAGAATAAGTCCATGTACTTTTGAGCATCAGAAATTAGGTTTGCATCAACTCCATGGTTGACTACTAAGAAAAAACCATGCTTTTGACAAGCCTCACCAACAAGGTTTGAAGCTTCCTTAGCTGAACTCAAATGTCCTGAAAGGAAACCTCCTAGGTCTATCAAAGGAACCTCAAGCTCCTCTGATTTTTGGGAGTTGGGTTTCTCATGATCGGGCCATATGAATTGTTGGGGTATGTTTGTTTCGTGTTGTAGGAACGACGCATCGAAAACGAAAGACCTTTGTTGGTCTTGTTTGTGTTCATCCTTGAGAGAAGACATGGATGGGGGATTGTTGGTCATGCAACCTATTGCCATTGCATTAATTCGGTTTCAATTCTTTGAGTAAGAAAAGTAAAGTAAGAGAGAATTGAAGTAATCAAGAGTAGATGAGTTTGAGGGATGGGATAAAAGAAACGTCAAGGCCGTTTATATGGGTAATTGGTGAACCTCTGTTTGGAATCTTATAGGCCCCTCTATACATAGTGCAGCTTGATTACTTACCGAAACAAACAAAATAAGATGGAAATATTATATATGGGATTATTTATTATTATTTATGTTTAACTTTCTTTGTGTATTGATCCCAATGATGATTTAAAACAAAAACAAAACAAAACCTTGCATGGCACTGCTTGAGCTATGCACTATAATATAGATGCTAAAACTAAAAGGAAGGTAAACTTATATTTAATAAATTTAATTAATATTTCGTTACTAGTGAAATGATTAGCATACCTTTTATCAACAAAACATACGATAAACTCAATGACTAACTCATATTATTGTTTCAAGTTAAATATCATTAATTAGCAAAAAGACAAAAGGAAAAGAATATTGAAGAAGAAGGAAACTTGGATTGGATATTAAAAAAAAAAACATTTTATATTTGGGGTTAAAAAACGTTGCATTATTTTTGTATAGAAATAGAGATGGGTAAAGTTTTACCTTTGCAAACAAGGACTTCTAGCATAAATTGCATGCAAGTAGTTGATGTATTGACAAACTAGACATATGTTCAAAAGTCCATTTGTCTTTTGTAATGTTGACAAGAAAGCACTTCCCAATGGTGTTTTGGTTTCTTTTAATCAGGAGTTAAATCCTCTGTTTTTAACCGCTGTAAAACTGTCATCTTTACAGTCGTAATTGTTCTTTTATTGTCAAGACTCAAGAGTTTGAAGTTTGAACTTGAAAGAAAGTTTTCAGCAAACGAATGTACGTAGTTCCATACTTCAATTATCTAAACTCTAAAGCGGGGTTGGATTTGCTTGAATGATTTAGTTGGAGTTCTTGATTATAATCGAAACTTAAACTATAATTCCAACCGCGCTGACTTTTGGTCATGCAAAAATTTTTGTCATGGCAAATAAACTCATACGACTTCCAACGGGGTGGAGTTAGGATATTATTAACATTGAGTACTAGTAGTATTTATTTTTTAAATTTCTTTTTCTTTCCGGAGTTAATTAAGATATCACAATTAGTGTCACTAATATCTTCAACGATTTTTTCTTTTTAAAATGAATTTGATTTTTTTTAAGGAGCAGCTGCTCTCCGTCGGCCTCTTTGTAGTTCCACCTCTTGCTCCGATCCCATGAAACAAAAAAAGGTTGAACCTCAAAACAATCCCATGCATATCTGCTTTGGACTTTAGGTTGAGGACAATCATGCATACTCAAGAAATGCATGAAGCTGAAATGTGTGGGATAGAACTTGTGGTACATTGTACATATATACGTACCACCAATAAAGATAGTGTATGTGGAAGACAAACATGATTCTCTTAAGATCTTATGAAATATATATGGATCAGTACCATCCACTCAATCTTCCCATTCGATTCCTAGTTTTTTAAACCCAATTTAGTACATATATATATTTTGGCAACAAGCACTTTTGATAGAAAGCAATATAATCTTGATCATGCTAATATGAAAGCATGATGATCATACGTACGTACGGGTGATGTCAAATGGAGAATACTTGGTTTAAGTACATTATTGATCCATAAATAGGTATCAGTTTCTACCTAAATATAGACTGATCAAGCTTATGACCTGATTATGTACGTTAACAATGAAATTGATCGATCATTATATATACGTACGTACCTACCTACATGTATGTAAATAATGGCAGTTTTGGGTGCTATCATGATGTTCCCATGATAATTAACGAAATGACTCAACCATTAATTGTTGTTTGTCAATCTTAATAACATGTACTCCACATAATAAGATGACGTACTTAATTATCTGATATATTATTGGTGAAAGATGGTGGGAGCCACCAAACCAGATTGACAACTTCACGGAGACATGGCATATTTGTCTTTGAAGTCTCTGCTAGAAAAGGTTGTGATGTGTGTTTTTGTGATCGAGAGTGAGAGACATATGGTCCTAGGGCATTTTTTTTATTTATTTACTTATAAAAAGCAAGGCCATGTACCTCAGGAGTTGAAGCCAATGAGATTCGAACTTGAGGCATTATTCTAGTTTTTCTAGCTTGTTATTTAAGTCTTTATAATTTCAATTCGCTGCACAAAAATTGATTCATCTTGAACAAAAATAATTTGCTAGCTCCTTACCCATTGCATATAAATAATAGCTTACTAAGATCAAAGTAGTAACTAATGACTAGATACATACATTCAAGTACGCACCTATATATGTTATCAATAATGTTAAAATGTCCCATTCTTTTACTATCAATAAGCAAACATATAGACCAAATCAAAATTATTGATATGAACTCAAAGCTAGAATTTACAATCAATGACAATCCAATATTTGGATGTAGTTTGCATAGCTAGAATGTGGATGTAAAATTGTGATTTTTATCCTCATAATATCAAAGTTATTAATGGTTTAATGATTTTTTTTTCTTTTTTTGTGAAATTGACTTTGAAAATCCAAAAATAAAATAAAGTGACGATGTGTTAAATTTTAAGATAACTATGTAGAGGCTAAAGAAGTTAGTAAATTTCTCTTTACATATAACAATAATATAAATTTAGAGTTAAAATATAGAAAGTTAAAATGTAGAAAAAAGATTTTAAAAGAATAGTTAAAAACAAATTATATATAAATTATATTAAAACATGACATGTGTCATGCTAAGGAAGAATAATGTCTTCCTAATATATAAATTAAGATTAAGATAAGATTAAGATTAAGATAAGATAAGATATATGTAGATTTTAGATAGAGTAAATCCCATGGATGGTCCACGGATTTATAAAAATCATCCCTCAACTTTTGTTTTCGTGTTATCGGTTTGAAAAGTTCACCTTTATCTCGGAGATAGTTCATCTGCCAGTTTGATACTGCCTAATTTATACATGTTTACCTTGGCAATACCTTCATTTATGTTCAAGTTATTGATGAAGTCGTGAACCTTTGGTACTTAATTTGTTATAATTTGCATTTGAGGTTCGATAATGAAGTTTCAAAGAAAAGAGTCAAGATTCAAGCGTAAATCAAGCAAAGGGATCAAGATACTCGCATGGTCATCACATATTTCATCATAGCCATGACACTACATTGACTAGGTGTTTAAATCGTTAACTTTGGCTGTCACGGCCATGATACTTTCTATCATACCTATGATGTCGACAATCAGATTTCCGTTTTAAAATACAAAATTAGGTCAGAAGGAAGGGGGATTCAGATTTTCAGAACAGAAGCAACCTTGGAGACCATCTTTGGGGCGATTTTGGGAGTCAAGAAGAGAGCTCACAATGGAAGATTAAAGACGCTCGGATTCTCTTATCTTCTTCGGTTTGATTTAATCTTTCATCAAGTAGACATGACAACCATTTTATTTATTTAGGCTATTAACTTGATGTTCATCTCGGCTATTAACTCTAGATGTTGGGCATATATTTATTTGATTGATATTGATTCGTATGATAATATTATGTTTAATCATTGAACGATTTGTATTGCAATTTATTTAGTTCACTCAATTGGTGTTGCGTTTGTTTCAATGAGTGAGAACTCTTATATTTAACGTTGCGTTTACTTTGATTATTAATCTTGATCTTTTGATTGGAGACAATAAAAGAACTGAATTGGATTAAACTAATTGAAATATAGGTGGATCATGCTAAGAGAGATCTTGTATGATTGTTGGTTTTTACGAGAGTAATATCACACGATTAGGTCATCATATTAGTTGGGTTAACTAGTTATAACTGAGAGGTCGATCTAATGTGTCAAGGAGACTTGCATTGTTTATTCTTGATTAAGTGGTTGCGTTGTGAGAACAAGTAATCCAACAAGTTAATTCGCATAAGTTAATTATCAATCTAGTTCTTCACCAAAACTTCCAACACTAGAGGTAAAAAGTCTAAATGAACATATTTCTTTAATCTGAGATTAAACTATATTTTATTTGCTTTATTTAATTATTAGTTATTTAAAAAAACTCATTCAACTGTCTGTTGTTAAGAGATAAAAACTCCCGCTGTTACTCGCTTTAACTTTAGTTAACTATAAACCGTATAAACAACGCTTAGAATACATTATATGTTCCTGCGATATGATAACCCTGAATCTTATCATTGCTATACTACTACTCAATTAGGTACACTCGTCTAGTTGTGTAATAGTCCATACTTTGATATTTTCTTACTATTTTTTTAACTCGGTTTTTACGCATCACAGTTAAAACAATTTTTAGTTGAACTCGAGCTTGAATCATGAAAGCTCGTCGAGCCGAGCTCGAATGCTCGGTTACTTCCCTAGTTTACACTCGTGCATAATAGTTAAAGGAAAGTGTGAAAGATACCACACACAGTATGGTTATTATGTTCATGAGGAGATCAAACTCATATATATATATATATACTAGGTACGACTTTGGCCTTGCTAAGCACGACCCAGTCTAGTGCGCATTTTGTTGCCTTTGGATGTGTATCAAAAGGATGAATAAATTTTGCACTTAGAAATGAAAAAGAAAAGAAAGTAACATTAAAATTCAGTTGCTATAATATATCATATAAATGATTATAAATATGATGACATGTAATCGTAAAGGAATAGAACTACAAGATCAAAACAGCTCTATACTACAACTCTGTAACCTACAACTTCTGAGATACAACCTACAAAAAATGTAACATAAAATACATCATATACATTTGAAAAGGCATTTACTATTAATCAGTTTCCTCGACTTGCTATGACACAAAACCATAAAGATTCTTAAATCCCATTACAAATCCACATACTTTAACAATGTGATTGTGGGTGGTCTAAGATCAACTTTTCTAGTTTGGTTAAGGACAATGAGAGTAACAATACTTTAAAAACTCAAGAGTGATAATAAGTGGCACATATTTACCTTCGTAATCCATCGTGAGTGTTACTCGATCATCACATTGTGCGTCCACTGAGATCACATGCTCATCAGATATGGTTAACTTACTTCATTTAGTTTATATTTAATCCATTTAGTTCAGTCCTATTACCAATTGTGCTCCAAGTTTTATTATAATGTTTTAATCCTTCAAGTTTACGTTAACTCATTGGTTTAATTATTCAAAGGGTTAAGGAAAAAAAGTTTTGAAAATTAGATGATTAAACTGTATAAAGTTAGAAAGGAAGATTATCATAAAATATAAACTTGTGGGATTAAACCATCAAACTTTTGAAGTATAAGTAGTAGATATCTATAATTACTTAATTATAATGCATCTTAGTGTTTTATATTAAGAAAACTCATAAAAAAATAAGACTCAACATTACCATATTTAGTTATATAATTCACATTTTACAATATAACCCCTATTAGTTTCACTTTTCAATTTTCACTAATTATATACCAAATCTCGAACTATACATAAAAGCAAACTATGAATATCAATTCACAATTACGGGTAATTCATCAATGAATAACAAAAATAATATATGATTATCGTTGAGTCACCGTTTATAATATATGAAACGCCCCGATTTTTTTTTTATACTCAAAAACTCTTTTATAAGTGTCCCATTGACCATTCATAACTTTACAAACTTTAAAACATACTTATAGTCAACACCGGACTCAACACCACACACCAGAAAGTTGTGAAATAAAAGAGGTCTCTAAAGTACCAAAAACTGTGAAATAAAAGAGGTCTCTAAAGTACTACTAACCACTTAAAATATGCGATCATACCTCACATATACGCGATCCTGGACCAATACTCGATCGCGTATTACGGCTGACATACGCGATCCTGAGAAAACCATGGGATCGCGTATTTACTCTAGGAACTCGACTGTGACCATTATACTCATGGATACGCGATCCTGGAATGTAACCGGGATCGCGTATGCAGACCTGGAACCAAAGTTTCCTGCACAACATCACTTTTGACCCAAATTCAATTTTTAACTAAATTTCAAACGTGCCTTTCTTATTACTCAATAAGGTTTAGAACCTGAGATTTTGCAATCATATCAAATATCACAAAATAAAACTTTCCCTTTTTAACACTTTTTCAAATTTCTCATTTACGCAAGATTTTGACACGAATCCAAATTAATGCCATTTCGACACTCTTTGAAGTTTAGCTCACACCATTTGTGTTAACCATTCTTTCAATTTTTTCAGCAACTCCAAAACACTTATTTCACTTAATAACTCATGACCACAACATTTAAACATTAATTCGACTCTTTTTGGGAATACTACCCATTTGGACACTTTCAAATCTCATACTCTTTAAACATCAAACTCATTTACGGGTACCAATAACATTACTCAAGTTCAACAATCTCTTTACAACAAACAAAGCCAAACGTATGAACTTCTCAATTAAACACCAATTTCTCAAAAACACGTGATTATACACAAATAATCAATTTACTCAAATGGGACTTTAAATATCTAGAGCATGATTTAATAATAGGGATTGACTTACTAACGCGATAGCATGTCCCACCAAAAGTCTATCTTGGTTCCTCGCCCAAATAACCCCCTTGACCCGTTTGCATTACCTATAAAACAACCACAATAACGGGGTAAGCTTTACGCTTAGTAAGTAAGGGTAAATAATAAACTCTTAAAAAAACTCGTAGGTGAACTCGATCACAAACTCATAAGAGAACTCAATCTCATAAACTCATGACATCATACAGAAATGATTTATCCACTCTCATATTAAGGATCCTTCTCATGTTAGTTTCCTACTCAAAGGAAACTACTCATCAAGTGTATTATAATACTCATAACTCATTATCAACTTATAAGTGAATTCAATCACCAAAAACTCATTTATACACTTGATTCTCATTTACTTAATTATAGTGACAACTCAATGTCACTAAGCTCAAACTCAATTATACCTCTTTTCTCCCTCCCCATTACTTACCTCGAATTATGATGATTGTGTGTTCGTAGCTAACTCAAAATCTCCACACTTAGCTCTTTAATTCACCTATTCACAATATCAATTTAACACACAAAATCATACATACAATTGAATTCTCAACTCAATAGCAATTCATACATCTCTATCTAAATATCTCATTTACTCATGAACTAGTTTTCTCATAACAACTAGCTATCTCATACAATTGATTAATCATCTCGTTAACACTTTTCTCAAGTTATTAATCATTATTTAACATCATCTAACTCAAAATTCTCTAACTAATGCTTTAACCAATTTCTCATAAATTCTCATACATACTCATATTAGTGATGTTTGGCCAACAAATATAACAATATCACATAATCCTCATCGTTACCATCACTAACATCTCTAAATTCTCAAGAATTCATCCAACTTTAAAATTTTATAAAACTCAATTAATATAAGTTAAACTCTTTTTCATAAACTCATGATTCTCTAATTCTTTCAATCACATAATTCATCAAAATTCCAATATAATTACAACATGTTATATAGATAAAAATCATTTTTCTTAACTCAAATAACATCACTAAACATCATTTAACACATATGAATCATCTATTCTCAAAACCCAATTATTGAGCTCATCATCAAATCATCTAAAACATTAAAATTGAAGAAGGTATGGCTTAAACCATACCTTAGGGGTTGCTTATATGCAGATTATAGGCTCAATCACACTAGAAATTAGCTTCAATTTAATGATTTCTTGTTCTTTCTCTCTCTCTCTCTCTATCTCTCCCAGTCTCGCTCGTCTCTCTCTCTACATCTCTCTCTCTCTCTCTCTCTTTGTTAGCTAAAGCCGGCCCAAACACCCCTTTTAATTGTTTCCAGAGTTTTGAATTGATTAAAAGGTTTAATTAACATATTTTCACAATTTACCCTCAAGTCTCATTTATCATGTTTTAACCATTCCTTAAATACTCAAGTTTAATTACTCACATTTTGACCAAAAAAACTCATATTCTCAAATTAATATTATAAATAAATACTTATAAATAAATACTTTACTCATTTAAATTTTAAATAATAAACTTACGAAAATTGAGGTGTTACAATAAAAGTATGAAACTCCGCTGCATAACGCGGATATTATACTAGTCCCCGTAAAGGGTTAAACCATCAAATTTTTAAAACTTGAAAGATTAAATTATGAGTAAAATACTTAAAACGTTAAACGAAAAAAGTGAAACTTTGTGGATTAAATCATTATCAACTCTAAAATAATTGTGTTTCTTTGACATCGTAAATGAATTATTTGTATTCTTTTATATTTTTTTTTATTTGTGCAAAAATTATTATTATAGCTAAAATTTAATAAATGATTTAAAAAGAAAGATGTTATTAAGTAACTAAAAATTTTTTATTAATTATTTTTAATATATGATGCTAGGTGTCAAATTTGAAGACACTTAGGTGTCAGATTATGGTAATATTAGGTTCTTCTTATATAAATAGTAGTAAACGTACAGGGTCATGCGATGCACGACCCTATACCCACGTCTAGAAATGTTAATGTTTTTATCGTAATGTTAGTTATGATGATGCGTTGAAAATTTTAAAAGCAAAAACAATTAAAAAAGAAATATCATTAATCTTAAGGTTAACTCGATGACTTATCATGTTAGTAACAATCGATCATTTCAAATGTCCAATTTAGTTATTTGATACGTCCCATTGTAGATCCCTTATGCCGGATCAAATCAGATCGTATAATCAATTGTAAGCCCGGAAATCAAACAATCAATCACAAACGTTTTCTATAATCTTTTTGTATATATTAGCACTTGAAAGTATGAAGATTTCAATACAAAACTCTTTCTCCGACTCTCTGCCTCCACGCCTCTCTTACTCTCTAGGGTTTGATCAACCCACTAATGAAAATCTAACTCACTATTTATACTCACAACTTAACCTACCTGCGACATAAGCCTTAATGTCGCAGGCCCAGACCCTTGCGACATTAAGCTTTATGTCGCTATTGCAACACAAGCTGTGTCGCATACACAATCTTCTATGTATATTCTATAATTACATTTCGTTTACAGACTCGAATATACACGCTAATTACTAAGACTAATTGACTTTGACAAGTACAAATGTTGACCAAGTGAATGACACACAAAATGCACCAACAAACTCCCCCATGTCATCAGCTTGGTCAAATAAGTCTTCAATTAGTCTGAACCAACAAACTCTTTCATGTATTCAACAATCAGAAACTCCCCCATCGAGATAGCATGGTCTTCAGAAAAATCTTGATGTCTAGATTCATGTGACTGACACACATTTATCGTACAATAAGATCTTCAAACTCAATGACCATCGCTCAATCATCAGTAGCATCTCCAATAGAATTTTATCTTCACAGTCTTAGGAGAATAACCGACATCCTATACATCTTCAATATTTGACTTTAACAAGATATGTGATGTTTGAAGAAAATAACATAGAAATAAAATCTTTTTGTATTTTCTTTAAAACTGAAAAGCAAAGAATAAAGATTAAAATAAATTGGGGATAGGGTTGTTTTAGATCTGCTTAGAGATCATATCAGGTCAACATGCAATTATTAGGAAATAATAAGTGTTATTTCGATCATCAGTATATTTGTCCACTTTAAATTTACTTGACATATTTAAAGCACCTTTTATAAAAATTAGTTCAAGACGATCATCGGTATTGTTTGTCCACTTAAGCATATTACATCCGTATCTGTGAGCTAACCTTTATTGTTAGTATGAATATTAATTTTGTGAAACCTATTCTATAATATACTGATAAATTTTAGTAAAACACATAACGCTGCAAATTTTACAGACAATGTAGAGATTACAAGACCAAGTTTATCTCGGCTTTCTCGTAACATACACTTAATCTTTAAATTTAGACATACATCAAACCTATTATGAAGATACTAGTGGCCCCAGATCTGTACTTAGTACAACAGAGGGTCCCTTAGTATGAACAAAACAAGTTTGAGACTATTTGCATAACTAATGGATTCAGGTCTGTACGTAAGTACAACAATAGTCACCATTAGCTAAACTAATAATCATATTATTACTATATGCCAACTTTGCACTTACATAATGATTATGACAGCGTATGGTAGTACCTTCATTTATCGATTAAGACTTATGTCATACATCATATAACTGTTTTCACAAAGTAATAGACAAGTTTTAATATTACTTCTTACTCACTCAGAGACCGGTGTGTATCATGCCTACCGAAACATCATATGACGAAACCAATGTTTATAAAAGCTATTTTAAATATGTCAGATAAACCTACTGATACATCCAAGATAAACCTTAAAATTCTATTTTATGCATGTCACCCGATGTACTATCATATCCCAAGTTGTTTACAGACACAACCCATCGTCTTTTGAAGAGTTAAGAATCTTGCTGTTCACTTTTCTGATCCAAATAATCAGAATTTTTAATTTTTAAAATTACTCCCCCTGAACAGCAAATTCTTTTCCCAATTCCAATTCAAAGGTACTCCCCTTAAACATTAAACATATATTTTTGTATTTTTTAATTTAACAAATATCGCAACATTGCATTTCTGAAACGCCCATAAATTTTTTTTTTTTTTATCCCAGCGGAAAAATGATATTAAAAATTCGATTTCATTTGGTCCCATATAAATTCAAATCACAATTTGTTAAAAAGAGATTCCTAAGTCATAACATAAAAAGAGGTCTCTAAAGTGTTAAAATGTGAAATAAAGAGGTCTCTAAAGTTCACTTAAACACTTATGCATTTTTAAATTTTACACAAACTATTCACACTAACACGATCCAGAAACAAGCCTTGGGATCGCGTTCATATGCTCCAAAACATTCTGTAACGAAAATACACTGACGAACGCGATCCTGAAATCTTAGCTGGATCGCGTTTGCTAGTTAAAAATCCGGTTATGGTGATTTTTCAAAGAGGAACGCGATCCCGGGCTTCCAGCCGGATCGCGTTTGCTAGTTTATTTTCAGATCAGACTTTAATTCAAATTTTGACAGATTTCAATTAATCGTAACTCATGAACCGTAAAGAATTTGATTCTAAAACTTTACAGATATCTCCAAATGACTAAAATAAAGGTTTCCCTTTTTTGTACTTTTTCATTTTTCTCAAAGACACAACAATTGAGCATGTAACTCGTTTTCGCCCATTTGGGCACTTTTAGTGAACACTTTAAAATGCAACTTATACAATAACAACTCTTGCATTTTTCACCCCTTCTCTAAAATGCTAAATTACACTTAAAGCAAATGACCAAACTTTCATAACCTTGGTCAAGTTATTATACACATATGGGTTAAAAGTGACCCATTTTGACACCCACTATCTATTCATCATTTCACAATTATAATAAGACTTCTAACTCCATATATATATTCCCATGAGTTCAAAACATATAACTATTCCTCTCGACACTAGGGTTGACCTTCAAAGTCAACCATCCAACAAACGACACATACATTGTTTAACATTCAAAAACCTTGACTCAAGGGCGTATTACACAAGTTTCATCAAAACGATACCAAAAGAGAGGGCTTGCACTTACGAGCTTGCAAACCAATCCACACTACTCTTTCTTGATTTCCTTATCCTTTCTTTGAGAAATATTACCTACAATACATTTAAATGATACGGAGTAAGCATAAAATGCTTAGTGAATACATAGGAAATCAATTAAGCAATTCAATCACAAATAAAGCTATTATACTATCAAATAATAAACACAAATAGCAATAGATACCAATTGGATCCGCGGCCCATAAGATACGATTGTGCAAAGCACATATTTCGTATTGGTTATTATTTCGTTTCATAAATACAACAATAATAACAATAACTTGATTATGTGAAATCTCTTGCTCGTAAACAATCCGAAATCACATAACCTTCACCTAATTGATCCACAATGTACTCACCTTAATATTCGATGATGAATTCACTTAGCAAAGATAATAGTTATTCCAATCCTTTATCACCTATACATATAATACATAGAACACAACCATTATTTAGAATTCACTAATGATCATTTCACTATAATTCATGATCATTTCTCCCCCCCCCCCCCCCCCCCCCCTTTGATTAGTTCTAATAGTCACTAATCAAAGTTCTTAATTACTTGATTTCTTACTAACATAACCTATTTATACTTCTATCATCACAATTAACTACTTGTTATACTAATAAACTCAATTCAAGAGGATTTTAGCAAAACCCCAAAATTCCATCATGAACCATAATCATGAATTCATTAATCAAAATAGGTGTTATTAGTGATACTCATGCTAAGATCACCAACTAGTTCAATTCCACACTCTAATTCCCTCCAATTTGATAAAATTCACCAAAACCCATTAATCACCTAAACCCTAAGTTATAATTTATAAAGAAATCACTTACAAAGAGTAGAGATGATGATGGAGATGATGTTTAAGATGAAGAATCAAAGATTTCTGAAACTTGAATTGAAATTATATTGAAGGATTGATGATGGTGATGACTCTGGCGATTTTTGTTCCTCACGGTCAAAAGTCTGGAGAGTTTTAGAAGAAATATGGGATAAATACGAATTTTACATATAAATCCCTTTCTTTTATTTAATTTACAGTATAGAACTGAGAAATTCGATTACGTTTTACATCATATCTTCTTATTTAATTACTATTATTTCATAAGATGTATATTTCTGGATACACTAAAATAATACCTCGAATATTAGGGTGTTACAATTTCTTTGATACTAAATAGTACAAAGAATGGTTGTTGCATTACTAACAAATAAAAATAGATAATGTTTAAATAAAAGTTCCAAAATCACATATCAAGTCAAATCAAATCCTTTTAACACTTTTACCACCTCGTATCTTTAGAAATTTCATCCATCCAATAACAAATCATCACACATAACCACCTTGAAAATAACCTTCCAACAGTATCCACATCCTTGCAGTCACTAAAAATATTAGCTATCAAAAACTTACTGCATCACCACAAACAAACAAACATTAGTACTTATGGGACACCCAAGCCTTGATAGACTTGGGTTGTCCAAAATCATCCATAACCATCACATCAATAAGTTTATGATATTTCAAAAACTCAGAAGAATTATTTATTGATGTGTTGTTTATGGATTTAGCTATCCAAACCCGCTGAGGTTCGGATGAGTTGTTTTCAACAATATTGTACTTTTGAACTTGAGGTCTACTAGGCACATCTTTGTTTACTCTTTCCACTGGTTTGGAAGAAGAGGATGCACAACTAGATACAGGCGAATACGAACCACGTCTTGAAAAAGATTTTGAAAAAGAATTTCTAAAAGAAGTTCTTGGCATCCCTCTACCAAACCTATCTAGGGATAATAACCTACAGTCCCTAATTACATGTCCTTGTTGTCCACAACGGAAACAAGAACGTCGTTCAACATACGACCTATTCCAATGATTACCCATAAAAGGTTGAGGTGGAGAATGAACTGTTGGAGGCTTAGAGGATGAGGCATTTACAGGACGTGAACACTTATGTGTACACGTTGATGCAGAAGCCTCTGAAGTTGAGCAAGTTAATGTTGAAGGTTGTTCATTTTTAGATTTTACATTTGAATCCTTCTTTTGATTTTGAACCCTTTTGGATTCATTTTCAACCTTGTTTTTACCCTTTTTATTTGAAACCTCTACATGTTCATTAGTAATTATATGATTTTTGGGTCTAACATTAACTTTTTCAACTTTGATTTTAGCCTCTTCCGGTAGATCCTCTACCTCAACAACCTCCTCTACATTAACTGGAGGTTTACTTTCAGCCTTAACAAAAGTAGGCCTAACAAACTCGGCCTTTTTAGATGGCTCATTAACTGGTGGATTGACAGATTTTGTGTCTTCTTTTGATGAAGTAGAAGGCACAAAATTTTTGATTTCATCCTGATTAGGCATTGTCGAATAATCAGCTGGAGGAGGTACTGAGTTATACCCAAGACCTGCCTTGCTTTTTGTATTCGTTCTCTGCTTCTCCAGAATTTGATCAAAAACAAAGGATGATGTTGAAAAGTTTGAAATTTTTCGTTTAAGATCAATAACTTCAAACTAAGAGTAAGCAAGTTCTTTGTTAAGTAAAGTTATTTCTTTCAAATAACTATCTATAGCGTCTTGTTGACTATAGATTTTAGCTTTCAACTCTTTATACTCAGTCTGATAAGCTTTGAACTTATTTTCAAAAAGCTTTTCATAATCTTTTAAAACTTTATTTGCCTACGTTAAATTTAATAGATTAGTTCGCAGGTTTTCATTTTCATCCCTTTGTCTGTTGTTATCACCAGTTAATTTAAGGCAAGATAAACATTTAACCACAAGGAGTACTTGCACCCAGCCCTTACAATCTGTACCATCGTCCGTTGCTGCCCCTACATTGACCACGTCACTGACCACACCCCAGTGACCACTATGGTTAAACCACCAATCAAGAAACCATCCACTGCTCCCAAGAAAAAATCCAAATTAGGGTCCCTGACATTAAAGGATCAAGGACATAGCAAAAAGAAGACGTCTAAGGACGCCAAGGGTGAAACAGAGACTGAACGTTCAGTCCTTGCGGGCACCCTTGATAAACCCAAACCTACAACTGCCTCACTGGACTGCCGAAAGTCCAGTGACTCTAAAAAGGGAAAACTACATACAACTACAATGGCTCAACCCATTGTTAGCAGTGATTCGGGTGCATCCCACACCCTCCCATCGAGTCAAACCCCCAGCCACTTGTCATCCTCACAAAAGGATGACATTTCATCAAAAGGGCTAGTGACATCAGCGGGTGATAACACACTCAATGTTGATGTCACACCACTGGCTACAGACCCGAGCTAACTCTCATCTACCACTGCACCAGCTGTCAATGTCTCTCCACTGTCACATGGAGAGATACAGTGTAACACCCCCAAATTTGATGATTTGCGGAAGCTTGATTTGGGTGTTACTAATCAATAACAAAACACAAAGATATATAGTAAACGACTCTATATGCGTCGTTTTAACAAAATATATTGATAATAGAAATGTTTACAACATTTAAGCTTTACATAGCTCGAGTTTAAATCAAATGAGATTTCAGTACATAAGTACTTGTACAAAATATACTAATGCAAGAAAATCTCAATCTTCTGTATGCTGACTCGAGCTAAAATCCTGAAGCAGAAACATCCTACTGCTTGGTACCTGCGATATATGCTAAAAGGTCAGCTAAAAGCTGGTGAGCTCACAGGTTTGAAATCAGTTAATATAGTGTGAACCGCAAGATTTAAATAATGAATTGCATCCAGCAATTTAATAATGAATTGCATCCAGCAATTAAATGATTGTCATCGTGTATACAGCCATAAGCACATAGTTGAGCTTAACTCGAGGGCCGGGTCCCCTATAGAGAATTCCGGGCGAGGTGCCTCCACGAATGCCTAATCAACATTCGTCTTCCCAAATATTAGTACATCCGTTTACCCGGTTAGTGCTTGCTAACCCGGACGAGGTGGGTCAATCCTATATGGTACCATATACTAATATTCACGCTACAACGTATTAACAAATATGCTGACGGAGGACTTTAAAATGATTAGTTTCGAAAAACTCATGTAGTATATGAAATGTTTGTACTTGCGTTCACATGTTAAGAGTTGAGCAATATATCACACCCCTGAGTAAAACAGTAAAAGAGGGGCTATGAGACTCACCTGAATCGTTGAGTTTATGAAAATAAACTGAGAATGATTAGCCGAGAATCGAAGTCCAAAGACTTGTAACCCGAGGGTGTCCACGACACGCGATGGTTATAATATGCGAAGGTATCTAATAAGACTACCTTGTAGTTGTTCGTCCAACTATAATGTCCAAATTACATTTAGTTGATTTATTCGAATGTTTGAAAATATGTACGGCCCGTTGGTGACGGATTTGTAATAATAATCTCAACTATTATCATTTTGATTTCGTGTCGTTTTACTTGAAAAATGTGTTTTGATTGTGTTTTAGAAGCCGTTACGGAATCTAAGTACGGGGGTCCGGGGGCAGCGCCCCTGGTAGCGGGGTCCAAGGGGCGGCAGCCCCTGGCGGGGTCCAAGGGGCAGAGCCCCTGGCTGGGGTCGAGCTGCCAGGTCAGCTTGGAAAATTTTTATTTCTACTATATTGCTTTGACGAAAAACGCATCTGGGATCTGAATTTGGGTAAATCGAGTGATAAATTTCGAGTCTCGACACTTAGTAAAAATCTATGTTTTTGAGGTTCTGATTTGTGCGACGTTGGGTGCGACGTCGCAGGTAGGGTTGCGACGTTGAGCATGACGTCGCTAAAGGCGACGTTTCGCAATTTAATGCGACGTAGGGTGCTGCGTCGCTAATGCGACGTTGGTTAAGTTGGCGACGTTAAGGTCTGCGTCGCTATGTGCGACATTCGCAAGTCAATGCGACGTAATAGGCTGCGTCGCTATATGCGACGTCGAGGATTCGTGCGACGTTGTGACTGACGTCGCACTATGCGACGTTACGAGGGGTTTTGCGACGTCGCAGCTGACGTCGTATAAATCTGGGTCCAAAAGCGAAGTAGCGTTCTGTTGGCCAGAAAATGTGTCGAAAACGAGTTTTTCGGTTTCCGTTTGGTCCAAAACTTTTACCCAACCCATATTTGGACATTATAAGTTGATATAAACTACTAACAAGCAAAAACACTTGAAAACGGGAGATTTCGGGATTTGTCGGAAACTTACAAATTGTCGGATCAAAAATCCGAAAAGATAGGATGATAGATCGTGGTGTCGTGGTCGTTTTTCTCCAAAGCGATGCTATGATCCGAGTGCGTTTAGTATGTTTATTTGATGATTTTGTGAGTATTTTGGAGGTGGTGGTGGTTAGAGAAAAGAAAGAAAGAGAGTGTAAGAGAGAGAGAGTGATAAGAGAAATGAGAAAGAAATTGGTGGGGAATGGGAGGTTAACCTCCCATTTTTCGCCCCGCGTTCCCGCTCCGTGCGGTGTTCGTTTACTCCGTCGTCTAAACGTTAAATAATTATTTTACATTTTAATTATAAGTTTTAAAATACAATTTATTACGCGATATTTTATTTATATATTTTACAAATAAATTTATATTTGAGTTATAAAATGTAAGTTTGTTTATTTAGTTTGCGCATTTTAATATTTTAATTTGTGTAAGTTTTGTTTGTACGATACGAATGAATACGAAATATTATCATAATAATATTTTTGACATAAGAGCGTTATTTAATAAAATTGGTCACCAACGTCCGTATTAAATTGAATCGAAATACATTCGATTTAAATTGCGTACGATTTAATCAAATCGCATTTTCGTATATATTCAACAATATATATATAATTCGATACATTAATTAGCCTAACACAGAACTAATTACATGTATTAACGTATGATTAGGCACTATTTACTAGTCCTAAATTGGCGGGTGTTACATACAGGCTGACATTTTTGTTTTCGATGATCCACCAGCTCAAACACAAGCTGGTGATGACGAGGAAGCCCAACCAATGGACACCTCCACCTCCGACGATGAACAACCACCACCACCATATACACCATATATCCGTGCTACTACTGCTGCTGCCACTGCTGCATCTACCCTACTACCTATCACCACTGCTCCACCAGCTATTCTTGTCACTTCACCAATTCAGGAGCTAGACGCAATGTCTCTCTCCAGTGACAACATTTCAATGGTAGCTGGTAATGATCCCCTTGCTGAGACTGCCATGGGTGCAGGGGATCAGGGAGCACAATCCAAACCACAACCTACACCACCAACTTCACCACCAAAACAACAATCACCACCAAAACAACAATCACCACCAAAACAATCAAAACCACCAACATCTCATCTACAACCACCATCATCATCCACCTCAAACACTGACAAGCTGCTACTCGAATACATTGCCTCATCTCAACAACAGATAAAGCTGCTCACAGAAGAACGAGATATATTAAAAGGTAATGTTGCTGAGCTAACTAATACAGTTCACTCACTTGCAGTTGTATATGAACCAATTCCTTCCAGGAGTGATGCTATCAGCGAAAAAGTTAAAATTCTAGCTGCAGCTGGAACTAATCACTCTCAACTGCTAGAGACTCAATCTAAAGCACTTTCTGAGCTGGCAACCTCAACAAAAATCAGCATGCACATCCATGATGAAGTCATTTCTTCTCTCACTGCTCAACAACAAAATATGGCTTCTTCTATGCTGGATTACATAAAACACACTGATCAACTCATCTCTGATATTCCCAAAATGGCAACGAATCTGCAAGCTACTAAGGCTGAAGTTGCTGCCCTCCGAATTGATAACCAAAAGCTATATCGCTGGATAAAGAAGTGTGTAGCATCTTTCTATGATGAAAAGGGGGAGAGAATAGTAGCTGGCAATGAAGCTTTCATCAATCAAGCTGCTGATCACAGAGAAATTCTATTAGAATCCTTTTCTCTTTGTCAATCCTTGAAAAGCCGGATTTGGAAATTGATGCAGTTGCTGAACTGTCTTGGGCTGATATGGATACAGAGGAGGATGAGTATGAGTTTGAGGAGATCAGTTTCCCTGAGTTTCATCCTGATGAACTCATGATGTATAATTGTAAAGTTAAGGAATGGGCAGCTGATGAGGCAGCACGAATTGAGGGGGAGTCAGTGAGCTACGAATTGGCTCGCTGGCAGTGGATGAACGGGGATGATGATGAAGGTGAAAATGATGTTAATATGGATGATGGTGATGATGGTAATAATGATGATGGTAATGATGATGCTGATAAGAAAAACAATGTTGATAAAGAAGATGATACTGATGAACAAATGGAGGATCAGCTACATATCTCTTCTATCCTCACAAAAAGAAAAAGGACCAGCAAAACGTCTACATCTGGGTCCACCTCCTCCAAGCACAAAAGGCGAATAATCACTGAGGAGGACATATCAGCTACCATGCATCAATTAGAAACAATTTTGGAAGAGGCTGAATCACCACCAGCACCTCAATTAGATATTGTCATATCTGAGGTTAACCCACTATCACTTCAAACCATTGAAAGCACAGTACCAGAAAGTTACATCATCAGTAACTTTGCTGAAGAAACAGTCACAACACCAGTGACTACAGCTATTAACCCACAACCAATCACAACAGCTACTTAACAACTCACAATTCTACTTACATCATCAGCAACACAACCAACAGAAGCAACAACAGTAACCACTATCTTATCCTCTCTACCCACAGCTACTCCATCACCAGAGATCACTATGCCAGAGACCTCTGCTCCAGCTCTTCTACTATCTTCTGACTCTACATCAGGAAGTCTCCATCCTGAAGAAACAAATGAACAGTGTATAGCCAGAAAAATCAAGGCTAGACAAGATAGGGAGCGAGAAATGATCCTGAAAATTAAAGCTGAGGCAGAATTAAGAGAAGAGGAAGAAAGAAAGCAGAGGTTGAAAGAGCTGTCTGACAGTGATAGGGCTTATCTGTTAAAGCTTAGCAGTGAGGAAGCTGAGTAGAGAGAGCGAGAAATGCACTTAAAAAGAGAACAAGAAGAAAGTGACGTTGTGTTCGCCAAAGTGTTGCAGAATGTTGAGAATTCTCAATTAGTTGCTGCTGCTGCTAAAAAGAAAGAGGGAACAAAAACATCAGTGGATATGTTATGGAATGAAATAGACAGAAAGAAGTATGCAGCTAGAATGACTGGTAAATCAAATCATGCTCCTATTACCAAGGTCAATCTGAAGAAACCAAAGAAAAAATCTCAAGCACAGCTACTTATCCACAGAGGCACAGAGAATCAAGCAATTACACTAGATCAAGTCTGTAAGATGCACAGAAAGGAATGGAATGAGATCAGACTTGCTGTGAGTCACTCATCAAGTGCAGCGAAAAGAGAGGTGCTCAATGAGATTGACAGATTGTTTCAAAAGATGGTTGATCTACAGTTACTCAGGCCAGAAGATACTGTCATATATGGAGAAAAGATAGTTCAGCCACCTAGTCCAAGGTATAGGTCAGGTACTAGCAGCATACAAAGAATTCCAAACACTTCAAAGTTAAAACTTTCTATCCCTGATGGTGTTCCAAGAGTGGAAGGGGTTGAGACTACTGAAGGTGAGATAGGTCTGGTATACAGAGACTTAAATGGTACTCTAAGGTTACAGAGAGAAGCTGAGTTGGATAAGATTGATCATGAGCAGCTTGTTCATTTAATCCGTTCAGCCAGCATGCTTGACAAAAGTTCATATATGAGGAAAGAAATTCTCGAAGAAGCCTTAGCTCGATAATTCAGATACCTGCCTTCTACCGAGAAGTATGAGCTAGCTGATGAGCTCAGATTGGTCAAAGAAGAAAACATCTAGAGAGACTTATAGTTATTTTTGTAATAGATTAAATAAACTGTAACTGATCTCACTTGTAATACTTTTCATTTACAGTTTAATAATATCTGATCATTTTGAGAAAAACAAAGTGCAAAGTTCAGATCATATCAAAAGAATCCAAAAAGATAAATGAATGGATCACAAGTACAAGTCACTGAATGTTTAAAATAATATACACTGACTATAAATTTCTACAGCAACAAATTTGTCTAGGGAGCTTTGATCACAATCATTTAGGGAGAGATTGTTGAGTCACTGGTCGCTGACCAGCTCAATAATAACAAACTCGATGAAGGAAATGATTAAGTCAAAGCTGCTGTTACTGAAGTTTGTACTCGCTGCTTGCTGTCCGTGCTACTTAAGGAAACTGATATACTGAGGAAGCTTAAAACTCAACTTGGTGTGTCGCTGACTTCAAGACTAGCAGCGAGAGTTTTACATCTTCATATGAATAAAGGCAAAAGTCACTGCCCTAATAAAAGCTAGTTACTGAAGATATATGATTCAAGTCATTCTACAAGAGCATGATAGCTCGTAGTGAGTGAGGAGGATTATTACATCTTCAGTGACTATATCAATAAAGTTTCTTTACAAGTACAAGTCGCTCTTCATATGTACGTCAGCAAGTGTTCCTCGTACTTGAAAATATCTGAAGAATTACGTGGCAGCAAGTGATTGGTATTAAGGAAGAAGAGATATTTGCGGTAACAATATTGGGATCCGCAGAATGTCGGTTTATCAGAGATCAAGCCAATCAAGCAGCGACACGTGTCATTCCAAATCCTATTTTGTAGGAGATATTTACGGGATACTTGTAGTATATATAGAGTAGTATGTTGTACTTAGAAACTTGCCGTTGTGTACGTATTAATCACTTGTCTGTCAGTGAGTAGTCTGTCTAAGTACGTACCAGCAATCAGCGAGTGAACAGTTAGTGTGTTTATCCACTACTATTCATCTCATTTGTAATAATTAGCTTAAGTGTTTGATTTAGATTAGCTTTGGCTAGTCTATTCCGCAATCAACACTCAGTGAGTTTTATAATCAATAAGATTCACAGTTCAGCTATTGTTGCGTTTTGTTTATCTCTGCTTTATATTCATCATACTCTGTTTGTAAAAAAACTTGATCATTTAACTTAGATAAAATCAGAAAAAGTTTTTAATTATATTCAGCCCTCCTTCTACAATTAAACTTTACTTATTGAGATTCCAAATCACTTATCAATAGTGATTCAGGGACTATATATATATGTATATATGTATATATATATATGTATATATATATGTATATATATATGTATATATATATATATATGTATATATATATATATGTATATGTATATGTATACTATAACAATTTACTATAAACTATTAAAGCATTTTTTGATATAAGAGTTGTGGACGATACAATTGTGTTAATATTCTTCATATATTTCATATATCTAATGTATATTTGAGTTTTTTTTTCTTTTTTGTTATTGACTTATAGCAAATCAAAATACATAGATCGAACCAACTTTAACTTCCAAGCATATAGTGAACTGATCAAAATCGACTATGAATAACAATCAAAAGTAGTTCTAAACATGTCTAGTTAAACAATAAACGTAGATATTATACATTTACATCGGTCAAAACATATGTTTACCGGTAACTATAATAAATTACGCTCAATTGAAGACATGCTTATACATGTTTGTTACTATATTTTCTTATGTTACGTTATCATTTTATCTGTTATAAATACTCTATTGATTTTATTTCATAGTAGGAAATATTTTAACACATATTTAAATATTCAATAAATATCCATTAACCCGCTTAATCCAATGGGTATAGATGGATAATCTAAAACTAAATGGATATTAATATAGATAAAAATAATTAAATGGATATGAATATAATTATGTCATCATTCGATCTATATTTGATTCATTGTCATTTCTGATTCGGAGAGTATTTGTTGCTAATTAAAACTGGAATTGTTGAATCCCAATTTCTTTTTTTTTCATGCTTTCTAGAATTTCTCCATCCACTGATCATGGTTAATTAATGTACACCCCTCTTTATATTTCTGAGTCATCTCAAGCCGATTAGAAATCATGATCATTAACCTTTCACCCTACTTTTTTGCATAGTTGTCAACTCGTGACTCGACTCGTGATTCGGAATGTTGATTTTTAACTCGTGACTCGACTCGACTCGTAAGAGTCATAATTTTACAATAAATACATATATTTATATCTATATGTATATTATTATTTAGATTTCTATCTTTAATTGAAGTAAAACATGATGAAAGTCATTAAATAACACAAATATTTAATTTAAAATGGATTATTAGTCATTTTCTATCATATTTTGTCATTATATATTTTTTATTAGATTACATTAAACGTGTGTCCGGTTTCTGACTCGTAAGAGTCGCCTAAGACTCGTAAGAGTCGTCCACGACTCGGAAGAGTCAATAAATGACTCGTAAGAGTCAAAGTCATTTACGAGTCGGGGTCCGAGTCGCCTCGTTTTTTGAAATTCTGAGTCGACTCGTGAATCGTAAGAGTTTAACAACTATGTTTTTTTGTCCCTTTTTCTGTTTTTTATTGCTTGAAAGGAATCTATCTTATTGAAGGTACATAAATACAAAAACTTGGCTATTTCCATAAATTAAATTTTCTTGTAAGGTGTTTTAGTTGGTAATAATAATAAGAGCAAATTGCGCTGATCGTCCTATGTTTGTTCACTTTAGCACTTGTCGCCATTTTTGTAAATTAATAAGTCGATCGATACGTCCCTGTGTTTGTCATGACTGATCCAATTAGTTCTTTTCTTTTTTCCTTTTTTATAAATTGGCCATAATGCCCTTCCATTTGTTTTAGAGATCATTTTCATATTTGGTAATTTATTTTCCTTTGAAATATTTTTATTATTTCAAAATCCCTAACATTCCTTCCATAGGTGGTTGTAGCATAGATGAAACATTCTCTCCGTAAGTGGTTGTAGCATAAATGAAAGGTGCAGGGGCGGAGCCAGGAAATCAAAGTAGAGGGGGCGAAATTTTGTTATTTTTTAATTCCTTTATAGTATGTGGAGGCGGAATTTTTAAAATGTCAAACCTTTAAAAAATTTCTTTTTTTACGTGATATAACAGTTCTAGTGGGGGGCGGCTGCCTACGCTGCTCCCGCCCTGTCTCCGCCACTGGAAAGGTGCATGGCCGATGGTTCTGGCACATGGAAGGGAGAGGTGGTCGACGAAGGCTATGGCGCAGGTACAAGAGAGGTGGAATTCTTGAGCTCTTTCTTGGAGCTCTCGCCTCGTTTTTTGTATTCGTTGCATATTCTGGACTTCTAATATAATCCGTTGCTCTATATAAAGAAAAATTACTTGGTGCTAGACATATATATATAAATAGCTAAAGTATATTGATATGAAAACTGTTATGACATATATCTTACGTATATGCTTTTGACATTATATATGTAACAATCTTGCCAATAAATTGATATAACTTTCCACATGTATTTATACATACCCTAATACGATTTGACAATCAGCAATTAGTTAAGTTGATAAAAAAAATTAAAAATTCTCCAACATAGCACTAAAAATAACAAATAAAAATCTTAATTAGTGTAAAGTAGCATTATGGGCACACATGATGGTGGAACCTCAATGTTTATGCACAAAGGGGCCTATCTTTCCAAGTCAAAACCTTTCCTGTCGTCTTTAACATGAAACATGTCCAACTTGCTACTAACAGTTACAATATAGAAGAGTCTAACTATTTTTAATTCTGCTACTTTTTTTTTCTTTTCTTTTTTTAATAATCACTTTAAAAACCCTTTCTAACCTTGTCGTTGCTAAATACACTTTTTTCGCCCTAAAATTTGTGTTAACGAAGGATCTGAAGAAGGTTAACACAAAAGGGCTGGGGCATGAGAAAAAACAAATGTAAGCGATATTTGCGAAAATATGCATATGCATGACACAAGGTAAATGAACACATGAACCATATGTATACTGAAACGCCCCGAAAACAGAACCATTTTTTTTATACATACTCTAAAAACACTCTCTATTGGTCCCACATCTCGTATATTTGATACCGTATTCTCATCTTTACATTTTGACCCAAAACAAGACAACGGGGTATGCAAATTACCAACCATGTAGTACAGGTAGGTAAAACAACCTTGTTTTAGCTAGAACAAGCTTGTTTTAGACTAGAACAAGCCTGTTCTAGTGATAACAGACTCAAATTTTTGACCAAATTCAAACACGCATAACTCCTAAACCGTAAGGAGTTAGACCCTGAAAATTTGCATGCACCTCCAAAATGACAATACGAAACTTTCTCTTTTTACAATTTTCCAAAATACACGTTTTACGAGAAAACGGACGTATAACCTCTTTTCGACCATTTTAACCACTTTTAGACTACACTTCAAATCACAAACCACACACAATCATAATCTGACTTTTTGCACACTCGTTTGACTCACCAAAACATACTTCAAGCATACAACAAACAACTCCTAACACTAACCCATTTAAATATCCTCTTATGACTAGTTTCAACCCATTTTGACCCCATTTGACCCGTTTCACCAAAACAACCATATACCACCACAACTCTACCCAAAACCATATATGTTTGATCATTATAACCCTGTTGACTATATGTCAACTTCACATTTGACTAACCAATCACATTCGACACTAAATCACTTTTCACCACTTTGACCCTAACCAAACCAATCATATGACTTCATACACTTGATAACCACATACACTAGACACCATATTTCAGTTTGACTTTCAAAGTCAACTACTATATATTGACCAACATATTTAATTCGAAAACTCTTTGTTTGGGCGATTTACACAATTGGGCATCAAAACAACAATTCAAAAGAAAGAAGCATATTCTAACCATAAGCATGCTCCATATCCATGTCACTAGCTTCTCATAACCCTTCTATCCACATGTCACTAGTCAAACATCAACCTACAACATAAACACTGAAACGGGTAAGCACAACTGCTTAGTGAGTACACAGGCAATCAAACAAGCAATACACATAACACTTAACACATAACACATATCAACACAATACATAAACACAAAATCACTGGGCCCTGAACACTGAACACTAAACACTGTGTTAACCGCAGTTAACTCTCTGATCACCACTGAATCTTTACACATAATCATATCACATAACTTAACCATCAACAATCAAAACACTAATCAACACATCTTTTAACATAATCTTAAATACATATAAGAAACAAAACATATAATAAGCAACTCTCACTTGATTGTATGATCCTCTAGCTCGGAAGCTATCCGGAAACACATACAATCAATTCATACACGGTTCACTACATAATCACTATTTAATCCACATATATCAACAAATCATCTTCCACCCGATTGTGTAGTCTCTTGCTTGGAAGCAATCCGGATCCAACACAATCGAATCATATACTATTCATCACCAATTCTTTTCCTTTACCTTTAAGCTAGTGACTTACTCATTACTTGGCTAACATCAAGCTAATGAGAAATCACTAATTTTCTTACCAAGAAACAATTAAACACATAACAATTAAGCACAATTAAGAAATTTAACACAACAGCTAATTTAAGCAATAAACACAATTAAATAAACATACCAAATAACTTATTCTTTGATTGTGTAAACCTCTATCCCGCAAGCTATACGGTACTACACAATCACATCACCTGTTTAACCCCCGTATCACTCACCACAACTCTTAGACGATTTCACCATATTGATCATCATAAGCCTCCACGTCTCTTAACATTTACATAATCATACATATCATCGTAACAACACTTAGACACTAACAATTATCACTTTCCTACTAAATTCCATGTTTTATTATCATAATCATACTTCATTAACACTAGTTCATGATTTAGCTCTATTTCTACAAGTATTTAACATAACTCTTATGAACATATCACTAACTTTTTAATCTTTTACTCATTTTAGCATTAATTTATTCACTATTAAGCTTTACTAACTTCAATTAAACATATTAAACACTAATTTCATATCAAAATCACTAGTTCATGAAACCCCATCAAAACCCCCATATTTGCCCAAGAACACTAATCATAAATTCATCACTTTCAATATGTTATATGATTACTAATGATCATAAAAACACTTACTAACACTAATTCAGTCAATTTCTAACTTCAATTTCGTATTTAAATCATCAATTTAACAAAACCCCATAAAAACCCAAAACCTAGGTTTTAAAACATAAAGAAATTCAACTTACATAAGTTTAGAGATGAACTAAGGATGATGAATTCGAGTTTGTAAAGCTTGAATCAAAGATTTGGATGAAGAATTTAACCTAATTTGTTGTTCCATGATTTCTCATGTGTTTTCTTCTTGTCTCTGGAAACATATGGGATAAAATGAAATAATCCTACAGCTCCACGTACATATGTGTATTTATCTGTTTAATTCTATTCCCTTTTATTTCGTACAGTCTGGAACTGATAAAACCGTTTACGTTTTTCATCATATCTCGTTATCTACATAATAATATTTCGTAATAAAAATATATCCGCATACGATATTAATTTTCTGAAATTTGGGGTGTTACATATACGGCCGGGGCCGGGTCCCATTTTGTGATGAAGTGGTTTGGCCTATTGCAAGTGATCGAGCTAGCTAGCTCCACCGTTAGTTGAACTGAAAAGACACAGTAAAAGGAAGTTGTACGGAGTAAATAGGTGAAAGCCAGTGGGTTAGGTTGTTGGTGGGCTATAGTTGGGATTGTGATAAGAGTATGTGTAGTTATGGAGAAAAAAGATTTTGATTTGGTTAGACAATTTGTGGTGGACAAAGGACAGCCAACATTTGCTGGTTTCAATTTTATTGATAATAAAATATAAATATTACTGTAGTGAAGTGGATCACTAGGCGATCTCATGCACATGTAACATGTATATGCGACCATTTTCTTATACCCTACCTCATTTTGGCACAACAAATAGTATGAAAAATGACAACACGATCGACCAACCCATATGTTATTCTTGTACCACATGGAGCCAGATTTTGTATGCACTGCTCGATCGATGTGATATTGATGGTAATAGATATCGTTTGATCCATTGTTCCCAACTATACCTAACTTTCAAAACATAACTCCTTTATTCTATCTTAAGACCCTAATGTTGTATTTAATTATTTGATTTTTGTATTTGAAATGAATCAGAATACAAATGTCAAGTAACCAGAATCTAAAACGCAGTAATTGAAATGTGTGATACGTTTAGTTCGAAGAAGTGGAATGAAACTCCGTTGAAATGTTCAACTATTCGAATAAAGTGAAGAAAGATCGACTTTCATTGGGTAAATAATAATTCTTGAGATCTCAAAAGTTACAATTCATCAACGAAACGGCATATTCAAAGGAACTCAACGTTCCAATTCTAATGAATTCCAATAAAACCAAGCGCCATATAGCTAGATAATAGTCAGATTCGTAAACAAAGATAATTGATCGTGCTTATGTCTACCCTAAATAAGCAAATGATAGGTAGCAAATAGTAAGTGACTATAAATAACAGACATAAACATACTTCAAGTTAGAATTGGTTATGACAAGCAAAGCAAATGTTGGATCTTCTTCAGGCATCGATGACATGAGGGTAGGCCTGTAAAAGAAACAAACGAACACGAACGGAGTCTGTTCGTGTTCGTTCATTAAGGTTTTGACGAACAAACGAACGAACACGAACGGATAGGCGAACGGATTTTGTTGTTCACGTTCGTTCATTAAGAAAATTTGCTTGTTCACGAACACAACCGAACGTACACGAACAAACACATAATTTAATGTATTTCTTTATTAATACTCTAAACGAACCTCATCACACACACACACACACACATCTACACATATATTATATAACTTGAAACTTTGCGATGCATATTCAACATTACAAAACGATCACAATATGAAGATAAATTCATGTGCTTAGTCCGATCATTGGAAAGAGTAGCACATCTGGAACTAGTGGAGGGAGAGAGTGGATGTGTTTTTGGAGTGGAGGGAAATGTGATATGGAAATATAAGGTAAAAATATCTAGCTGTTTAATATTATCAAATGAAAATATCAAAATATTAATAATATTCTATTTGATATTTAACTTTATCAAAAATAACATATACTCCCTCCGTCCCAGAATAAGTGTCCTGTTTTAACTTTTTGAGTCTTTCTTTTTCAACTTTGACCTTACATATTTTTGTTTGTGTTATATAATACTTGGTGCAAAATATATGAATGGATTGAGTTTTAAATGTATTTCCATTGGTATAATTTTCATAAAGTATTATATAACACAAATAAAGATATTTAAGGTCAAAGTTGAAAAAGAAAGACTTTAAAATCTGAAACAGGACACTTATTCCGGGACGGAGGGAGTACAAATATGTATTAATTTAATTAAACTATTAGTTAATAAACGAACATTTAACTGAACATTCACGAACATGTTATCGAACGTTCACAAACGTAAATGAACGAACGAGACATGTGTTCATGTTCGTTCATATAATTAAACGAACGTACAAATTTGTTCATGTTCGTTCATATAACGAAACGAACGAACATAAAGGAACTTCCCGCCGAACGGTTCGCGAATAGTTCACCGAACGTTCAGTTCGCTTACAGACCTACATGAGGGATTATCTCTGATAATACATACTTCTTTGGTCAAAAAATAGCAAAGAGGGGCATTAATCAGATCCAATATTTTATTTAATGTAAAAAAAATAAACTCCCTCCGTCCCAATTTTATTGTCCTCAGACAAAAAACACGCAGTTTAAGAAAAGTGTACTAGTCGTACTATACAACCAATAAGATTTAATCTCTCACCACATTCAAATGTTTTGTTTGGTTCAAAGTACAAAGTGGACAATAAAATTGAGACATCCCAAAATGGAAAGATGGACTATAAATTCAGAACGGAGGGAGTACTATAAAGTGGAAACCCGTCTTTAACATGATTGATAATTAAGTGCTCAACCAAAAAAAAAAAAAAAGGAACGTTGATTTATATAATAATGAAATTCAAAAGCACTTTATTACATATAAACAGAAATCTAATAAACAAAATCCCAGTAATGAGTGAGGACCTTACATTGTACAAGAAGAATCCAAATCATCAACTGGAGAAACTGGACCACATAACACAGGATCAAACGAAAATTTAAACAGTCGTCAAAATCATTCAAAAACAGCGACCTTTGACCTAAATATGTGGTATTTTTATTACAAAGAGATCAATATTATTACAAATTCAGATAAGTCATAAACCAACTTGACCATAATAAGTTGCAAGATATTTCATACGATCAAAAAGTCATGTATTATAAAAAGTTGGCCATGGCCCACCCAAATACCCAATGCACAGATTAAATGAACCACAAGGCCACTGAACATAATGCCTAACAATGCCAAAGCATACATGTATACGGACAAATATAGACCTGCAAATTGAAGGGACAATTTGGCCGAGCGTGTAACATTAAAGAAATCACCTACAAACGCTAAACCCTCATCGCTAATGACACATTAATAGCCACTACCTTATTTGGCCAATTGTGGGGTAATAACTAATAAGTCATTACATGTTGTCCCATGCATTATTAGACAAAAACAAGTAAACCAAGGGCCAAGAAGTCCTACAAAGAAACATCCCACTAACCACATTCAACTAGAAATAGAAAACCCACGAGTGAGTTCCGTGCATTATCTCAAAACAGTGACAAGATAAAGACCCTGACACAAAGTTTATTCGCCTTTATTGCTAGTTTGATACAGCATAACACACTGCTTTTTGCAAAAAAGTTCTTCATGGACAACAAGATAACATGGATCATAACCTCTAATCTACGAACACGATGCGTAACTACATATAATATCACTTGAATATACTTTACTTACAAGCTTCGGAGTTGATGATATTGTTGAATAAAAAAACAAGAAACCAGCATTCCAGTTATATCCTGTATAACAGTAAGAAAAGATATGGGTGAATAAGAAATTAGTTGAAGTAATGTGCACGAAGTGATTTGAGTGGCTTAAGTTGTCATGTCTCAGAAGCAAATGTGGGCATTAATAATTCAAAAGAAAAAACTATTCATAAATTTCCATGTGATTTAGTACAATACAGAGTTACGTGGGGACGAAGGAGGAGACCTGAAGGTCCATCACTAACATGATGGTGGAATGGTCACATATCACAATGTTATGCAGATATAAAGTGGGACATTATAGTTCAAGGTAGAACATCAAATCCTATACCCAACAAAGTCGGATCTCAATATACAACTCCAGTTTAGGTGTCACATTAAAAACAAGCACAATATATTGCTGTCTTATCCACAAAAAGATAGCTTACTTTCTCACCAACACAATTATGTTCTGGTGGGTCTGCTAACACAAAGTTTAAGTAGAAACGGGGAGCAAACAAATCCCCTCATCGATATGGGTTTTGGATTTTATGACGCTGTTGAATACCCAACTGTTCCAAAAAGTAGACTCTAATCAAAACCTAGAACTTGATCTACCTTGGAGTTGTCACATATTCTTGGTGATTGGCCTTTTTAGCTTTTATTCAATGTACCCAATGGTACCACTATTAGGTAACGTAAGTGGTCATAACATTCAATTCTCATTGGGGAGAATATGTAATCACCTAATTTCTTATCTTCATTTATATCAATAAATTGAATTAGTAACAGTTACTCAACCTTGACTAGAGAAATAACTCCAGCTTCATAAATTGAAATTGTCCAGTGAGAATGTCAATTCCTATGTATATCCAAGTTATTGAGCAATGATTTAAAACTTGCGACAATGATAACGATTACAAAAAAGGAGTTGCAGGTTGTTTGTGATTAGGGTAAACGAAGAAGATCATTAAAAAGGGGGAGTTGTAATTACTTGTACATTGAGCTGTATAGTTTGTACAAGGATCAAGGTTCACAGAGAGTGAGTCGGTGAAGCTAGAGTGAGATACATTTCATGTAATATTCATTTTAGAGAGAGAGAATCTATTAAACGACACAGCATGTCCATTTAGTACTTCCAGTCTTAGTGCATGCTACCAAGATAACACTTTGATATCTGTCAGAGTGGAGTTCAAGGTGTTACTCAAACCGAACACATGATTGGTCTAAAAAACTACGTACAGAAAACTGATGAGATTGACTTCAAAGATAGATCCAGAAAGTTAATGATTTCACTACCATTGTGCCCTTAAAGAACAATCACAATTGTGATGCATGTACTCAAGCCTATAAAAAGATATGTCCTACATGGACCATTATTTATGATATGAGATACATCGAGTGACTAAAAGCCTAGTTTGAAACTAATGTAATGATATGTTTACATTGATAGCGTCTATAGATGTTCTTCATTAATACAATCAATTAAACAAACAAAAAATGACACTATTGTTCTTTTATATAGAACTTTTACAATATATATGGGAGATAATCTTCATCCTCATAGTAGGTTTTCATTTCTCTAATGAATGATTAACAACTAGAAATACATACATACATACATACATATATATATATATATATATATATATATATATATAGGGAGAGAGAGAGAGAGAGAGAGTAATAATGTATAAGAAAGTGGAAGACCACCTGCAACAATACCAATTCCACTTCTGATGAGAATACAGATTATGTAATTACTGTAGGCTTTTCCCTTCCGGTGAACTCCTTTAGCTTTGACACACTTAGTGCCAGATCTAAAAACACAACCACATAAGTTACTTGACAGCCATAATCTTTTAGGATAACATGCCATTAAATACTCGGTGATAAGATTGTGAGCAAACCTATCAAGGGTTTCAGTGCCACTTGAGCATCCAAGTCATGTTTTGACACATCAGGTTCAAACTGTTCTATGTAGATTCTAACAGTTGCACCTGCTGAACCTGTCCCCTGTATATTAAGAAAAAAATTAGTTTTGACGAATTTGTAGAGGTATAAATCAAAAAATTTAACGCAGTAAGAAACAATACCGATAAACGGAAAATGATCCTTGACCCATCCGTAAAGACAAATCGAACACCTTGTTTTGAAGCTACACTCCCGTCTACCTAGTAAACATTCACGACCCATCAGCAAATTGTCAACAAATGTGTGTGTTCAACACTTCAACAAAGTTTATCAACTTACAGGATCTGTATAATTGAAGTCATCTGCAAACTGAAGAGTGTAATCTCCTGCAACGGTGTACCATTGTAAGAATCAAACAATCTAAACTTAAACCAAATTATACAGAAAACTCACCATACTTGTCCCCATGTTTGCTTTTAGAAATCAAGTCTCTAAGATAATTGACCATTTCATTGGCTCCTTCAGACTCGCATTCCTGACCCCACCAGTAATGTCAAAATGTAGCAATCAAAATAAATGGTGAATTTGGAACAGATGATTACTTCATAGTCGTATCTAGAGAAATAGTTCCTTCCATAAGTAGCCCAATGTTCCTTTACGATGTCAGAAACGGAGACTAATTTTTCTCCAGGTTTTGTGTTTTTGTTCCTGTACGCAATTATAGACAGCCAAGCTAACACAGCCCTGTCAATTACACTAGTCAGTCATGGCAATAAAAGACCACAATAACTAAAACTATATAACTTTATTTTGATTAGGTGTGAACACATTTTGAGACACGTACCATATACCATCCTTCTCACGTACGTGGTCAGAACCAGTCCCAAAACTTTCTTCCCCACAAATTGATAGAGTTCCAGCATCCATCAAGTTCCCAAAGAATTTCCAACCAGTGGGAACCTGGAACCAAAATTTTCTTAGGAACAAACGACACAATCTTTCTACAATATTAATTACTGTCACAGATAGAACTTCAAGTAAATAAAATACAGCAACATACCTCATAGAAAGGGAGATTCAGTTTCTCGGCCACACGATCAAGGGCACCGCTTGTTGGCATTGACCGCGCTAAACCCTACATATACTACAGCGTAAATAAATTTCTGTTGACATGAGAAGGCAAAAAGAAAAATCAAACAAGTTTTCACCTTTGGGCCACTCTGAAAGTATGGAATAGCTTCTTGCGCATTTGCTGCAATGATAGCAACAGAGTCTGAAGGAGTAACAAAAAACTGTCTACCAAGAATCATATTTCTATCACCATCTCCTGCAAAATCATGGCTCATATTGTAGTGTACACCAATAGATTAAGCTCAACATGTATCCCCGCAAACTTACCATCACTTGCAGCTCCAAAATCAGGTCCATTGTCACTAAACATAATATTGACCAAAGCCTTTGCATATCTTCCATATTAAAAAAAAAAAAAATTAAAGCTGATCTCTGAAAGAAATTTAGTTTTCATGTAAAAGAAACAAGAGATCACTATATTAATATGTGAATTTCTTACGTTAAATTAGGATCAGGGTGACCTTGCCCAAAATCTTCTAGAGGCACCCCATTACATATTGAATCCTGCATGAACATCCCATTCAGTAGTACTTCTAACTAAGTTGGCACTTATCCCTGTAAGATGCTACACATTTATAGCATACCAGACTAGCTCCAAGCTTATCTACAAATATTGGCTTTGCATAAGCACCTGTAACCGCATGCATTGCATCAAATGTGAGCCTGAAAAAACAAGAGATATCAAATGAAAGATATATCGGTACATAAGAAGTTGTGAAAACTTTAGAGGATAACACATGTTTATACCTGAAGTCTGGTCGAGAAACAAGACTTTTGATTAGTGAAAAATCAAAGACTTCCTGCAACGTAAGCAAAACTGAACTACACCAATTTTAAGGAGGGTCGTGTAGATATCAAAGATGCATTCTTTGTATACTTACCTCCATCAGATCCAAATAATCAGAGACTGCGTCAACTACTTCCACGCTAAACTTGCCATATTTGGTAACTCCAACACTTGAAAGATCAACATCTGGAATATCAGCTAACTTTATTTCAGATATCTGCAGAACACTTGTAGAAATCAGAATCCAGTTGCAGAAACGAAGAGAACTGACTATGAACTGAACCAATACGAATATACAATATGAAACATGATATTGCCATACTTTTGAGATTTCAAACTATAAGAGACTGGCAAGGTAAAAAGAAACAACAAACAAGGATTAACAAAGTAAGATGAGTAGAGAAATGACAATGCTGACTATATATGCCTATCAGGGGATATAAGAAATCCAACCATAACTGATGGTTACGAGTGTGTACACAAAATGCTATTCATATTATTTGAAGTACATATTGTTTGAAAAGAAATATACTCATTCTAAATCTACTCCTCCCTGTTCTCTTTCTATATCTACTCGGAGTTTCGTTAACAGTGTGTATGCTTACTTGCTTGGTCATTATTGATAATGGTGGTTGCACTATTGTAACGAGCCTCAATCTATTAAGACTTTGAAGTTGGAAACACTCAAGCTCATAATAACTCCAATGGTTAAACAATCGAAGAAACATCAAAATATTAAAACAAGTGCTAATCAAGTTCAACACTGGGAAGTATTTCAGTGAAGGTATAATTTCAGATGAGTTATAGTCATTTTGCTACTTGGAAGGCCATGGAAGTATGATCAGCGAGCTAATGTGCTACACAATTTCAAAAGAAAATATTCTTTTGTAAACGATGACTGGCCAATGGTAAACTCCTTAGGTAATGTTTGTCATCCTCTATATAATAGAGGTTTCAAGTTTGCATTTGAGTAAATATATAAGTGACTTGCGTACTTGGTGTGATCACCAATTCACTTACAATATTTATATCTTTGATGGCTTCAAGTTTGCATTGTGATTTAGCATTTAGGATTAGGCTTCCGTCAATTGTATGTCAATAGCTTTTTGGTAAACCTTGACTTAATTAACTGATTGTCAGAACAAGTTTTTGGAACTGGTTCAACACTTCAACCTTAAATGTTGACGGTCAGGTCTTGCATAAAACTAAGTTATTCCTTTCTTACTTCTTGTGTATCTATTAAGATAACTTTGTTCATCAATCTTAACAAAATTTCCTTTTACCTAATAGTGGATACAATGTCAGTTCTAATACATGACAAGTCATACTACACAACTATACTAGTATTTTCAGTAACAGAAATCGTAAAAGAGGAGTAATCTATAGAGTGTACAACATGACGTATGATGAACATACATAAATAGAGAAGAGATAACATACAGAAAGTGTGTTCCCATAAATCAGATCAGTGATGGACTCGGGAGCAGGTTGCCCACTGCTGTAATTGAACTGCAAAAGTAACATCAATAAGCATCACAAAATGTACAGCTTAATAAAGCGCCATCACTTCAAGCAGAAAGACTATACACAGATTAACCATAGACTTTAAAAGTGAATGCACAATTACACACGAAATAGAGATGCAAATAAACAACTATATCCAGATCGGACCTAGGGTGGCTGTCGTCTCAACTAAAAACGTATCTGAATACGTTGAAAACGGAAAGCCCGTGATGCATGATTAACAATTATCGGGAAGTTAATACAGTAGCAGTTAAAAGACTCACCTTGATGCCCCAGTCATATTCAGGCCCACCAGGATTATGGCTTGCACTCATTATAAAACCACCATTTGCCTGCAAAATGCAATGGTACATATGAATGGTATGTTCATTAGGTTTCCTGTATATTAGAGCAAATATGGATGGTCACTTGCCTTTCTCTTTCTTATAATAGCAGACACAGCAGGCGTCGACAAAATACCTTCCCTTCAACAACATTATTAGTAGGTCATGATCCAGCAATAATAAAGGTAAATCTAAACATTAGAGTAGGAATTCGAATCCTAAAAGCAGAAATTTCCAAGAAGTTTATATAAACAGAAATCCATCCTTGTTTCAAGAAATCCTATAATCACAGACCCACAAGAACAGATAATAGATACGTTAATGTTTATATCGTGACTGTATATGGCTACCCTTAAAAATCTATAATCTTGCAAGTTGCAACAATAGAATATACTACGTAATATAATATAATACATATCTAAGTATCAAGAGACTCACTGGCCAACCAAAATTTTACCAACTCCATTCCCAGCTGCAATTTTGATAATCAGCTGCATTGAGAATACAGTTCATAGTTTAGCAAACCAAGCTTAATATTGGACTCATAAATCATATTACATACTTTACATATATATAATGGAGTTTACCTGTGCAGCCTCTTTGTTAAAATATCGACCATCGCCTCCTAATACTAGCAACGCATTCTGATAGTCCTCAGGTGGCAACGAATTAAACAATGCCTAATTACAAACATATATTAATACATTTATTTTAATTACTAAACATAAAATCAATCCACCACTTTATAGCAAATAAACTCAAACCTGAATCCAGTTTGCAAGGTAATTCACTTGCATAAACACTTTAACCTAATCAAAAAATTAAACTAATACGTCATTTTAGGGTAAGTAAAACACCAAAATTAAATTAATAAGCTTCAAAAACAAACAGACCTTCTTTCGGAGACCACTAGTTCCAGTTTTCTGGCCTTCTATCGGCTTCGTAGGAATTGTACTAACCTGTTTAAACATACATTACGCAAATTAGAGGATATGTGCACTCAATTTTTGTATCTAATTATCGATATACCTTTAGATCTTGAGACTCGGTGAATGTAGTAGAAGAAGAAGCTTTAATTGCGGAAGAAGCTAGTCGAGTTCGTTGAGGTAGTTTATTGGAGAAGAGTAGAGGTAAGGACGGCGAAGATGAGAAAGAAGTGATGGCAGCGGTGGTAGTGGGGAGACGGTGGAGTGACGGAAGAGATAGAATTGAGGTAACTAATCCGGTGGCCATCGCCATTGATTGTGGAATTTAGTGAGAGTGATGAAGTGTTGGATTTTTTTGGGAAATATAATACCTGCCACATGTTCGACGAAATGCTTATCGGGGGATTACATGGCGTTATGTGATAGGCTGGGTGGTTTTCCTTTTTTGTGGTGCGGTGCCGAGATCACGGTTTGGGACTTGGACCGCGTTCTTCACGTGAGTAGCATGCGTGTGATGAAGGTTATGTTGGAGGAATACTCCTCATGCAACGAGGCACGTGACTTTTTTACTTTTAGTGCATTATTTTTTTATTTTTTTTCATTTTTTTGAACATTAGTGCATGAATTTGGGTATAACTAATTAATGTCGTTGTCAAGGCGATATATAATGTTCTACTAATTTAAAGTAGCTTAACGGACCCATTAGTGTAAATAAATTGTTTTGTTCGAGGAATTCAAAGGAATTCGATGAAATTGAACTTTCAATTTCATTTCACAAACATGTTTAGTTCACGGATGAAATGAGTTGTAAGTCGTTAAATTTCTACATTCAAATGAATTCATTTTCCATAAAATTGCAATTCCTTTGATGAATTCTAATTCCATCAAAAATATTTCGCGAACTAAACGCAACGTTAATTCATGTTTAAACCTTGAAAATTAGTAAGTGGTAGTGCTTTCATAGTTACATAAAAGAAGTGCCAACTTATGTGAAAAAAAAGTTGTTACGCGTTTTGTATATCAAATTGCTTTTTTTTTTTTTTTTTGAACGGCAAACAAATTATATAAATATATATAAGCCTTCTAGCAAGGAACTAGAAAGACTAAATGTACAAACACCAAAGTTTCGACCCAGAAAACCTTACATACTAGGAAACTAGATTCGAACTGCAAGGACACTAAAAAGGATTAAAAAAACCTGACAGTGTGCCAGGAAAAAATCCCCGATAAATAGGGGCCGCGCCACCACGATTGTAATCAAGGTAAGGACGGCGAAAAAGGATCAACGATAATAGGGGCCGCGCCACCACGCTAAAAAGGATCAAATTGCTAATGACGGAAAATAAGAATGTCCATGAGTCCATCACGATTGTAATCAAGGGATTTAGTTAACAATTATTCAAAACATAGTCAATGATTTGTCTCTCGTATTAATTGAATCCTGGTTTATGTTAGTAAATGAATCACTTTCATGTACTACGTACGTAATTCGAGATATCTAACAAGAATTTTTAAATTTTTCAAGACTTAACAAGTTATACAATTTTACGGAAACTATGACCAAATTATAAATTCAAGCTAAAACTTAATCAAACTATTTGAGAACATATTAGAAGATAAGGGTGTGTTTAGTTGTAAAAAAAGATAGGGCAATTGTCCAGCAAATTTTTCTAAAGAAATTGGAAAATTGACTAGAAAATTTTTTCAAGAAAACGGAAAACTCATGGTGCGTTTAGTATCGAAAAACTCGTCCATTTTTATGAAAAAATTTCTAAGAAAAAAATATATATAGAAAATGTCTTCACGTTGTGATTTTTTTGAAAAGTTTTCTAAGTTTTTTTTTTTTTATGATTTACGGTTGCCTACATTTCTTATTTTGGAAAATAAAAACTCAATTCCCTATATTTGAACGCGATTTCTAAATCTTCTTAAATTTTTAAGGGACACAATCCTATAGAAAAATGAAAAATATAGACATTTTTTGTAACTAAACGAACACTAAAGCATACTAATTCACTCTACCATCACTATGAACTAAAAAGGTATCAAAGAACAATAAGTTTGTAAAAAACAATAATAATAACATTGTTGTTGAGACCATCCAAAAGTCATGTCCACTACGGTCGTTTCTCTCCATGGTGCCTTCCCTTGCAAAATTCATTGCAATTTTTGGGGTCTTATGTTAAACTTTGTTTATTTGCCATTCTTCTTTGTCTTTACTTGGACTTACTTTGTTTAATACTCTTCAAACTATTTTATGCCTTTTTCAAAGAATAAACGCTTCTAGATCTTGTACATAAATCTTAATCACACTACTAGAAAAATGCTCATTACCCACAGATAATTCCCACGGAAGTAATCTGTGGGTAATTTCCCACACATTACCCACAGATTTCTAACGATTGATATTTTATTACTTCATTTATACATTTCACACGGATTTCCCACAGATTACCCACGGAACTATTATCCGTAAGAAAGCCGTGAGAAATTCGTGGGAAATTTCCCATAGATTACCTACGAATATCATATATCCTTAGGTAATCCGTGGGGAATTTTTGTCGTGGGTAATCTGTAGGAATTTCATGACAAATGTATTAAGTTTCCCACGGATTTTCTACGGATTTTTTATTATTAAATATCTATAATTATTGTAATACATTTGAGGGTAATCCGTGGGGAATGATTAAATATTACTACGGATTACCCACGGATTCCACACAACTTTTAGGGATTCGGACTTATTAAGGGTTATATATGTTATATACGTCTACACACATATATATATAATATATACATACCTATATATGTACCTCTTCATATATATGTCTACTTTCTTTAGATGCATTTACTGAAATTTAACATTTTTATTGACTTTTATCGTGTATAACTCTATGATTTTGACAACTTTCATGGCTTGAATTGATGCACAATGAGTAATTCAATTCCTAGAGTTCGTAGCATATATGTGTTTTTAATAAACTCTTCCCTATATACATATGTTGGATTAGTGGTCATTGACCAACCCAATCACGGGTGATATCATTGAAAATTGATTAAGACAAACTTTTTGTTATTAGTAGAAGATGATCACTGCAATTACTTATGATTTTATAAGTGATCCGCAATGTGTCTTGATCTCCACTTTGTGTATCGTTGCTCATAGACAGTGTTGGTCCGTTTAATTTGTATAAAGATTAACTACTAATAACAAATGTAATGGTAGACGGGGTGAATACAATTTTAAGAATTCTAGGTAACAAAATGTCGCTGCCTAACACTTAGCGGCGACTGATAAACTACTTAGGTTTGCGACTGATAAACTACTTAGGTCTATACTACACAAAGAGATCGTTGCTAACACGGATAGCGACTATTAGACTTAGTCATTTTTGTCATATATAAATTACAAAGGAAGGGTCACTAACCCAACAGACACTGACAATGAAGAGATTCATACACCTGTGGTCAGTTAATTCGGTTGTCTTTGACCATGAATAAAAGAAAGTCACTAAAAGATGATAAGACGAATCCTTCTACAAAAGAATGTTAGCTTGCAATGAATGAAGAAGATTAGTATTCCTCCAGTGATCTCATTAATAATTTGAAATCGCTGCTAGTCTGCTACAGTAAATAGCTGGTTTTTGGTCCTTGATCTAAGAGCGCCAACATCATCCAAAGCTTATTCAACTAGAGGATTGCATGACATTTAAAAAATTGGTATTTGTACCTCCCACTAGAGTCGCTCAATATTTCAATGGAGCACGACCGATCGTCCTATAAGGTTCAACATCGCTGGGCAAATCACCTACATCATATATACTACAACATCCGAGTCGAAACTCGCGTGGATTAAGTCTTAGGAATTTTAGGTCATGCACTTCATTGGTGGTAGGTTGGGGTGTTCATAGACGGTTAACCGGAGACTCGGTTAACCAGAGACTGGTTTTCCGGAGTATCGGTTCGCCATATTTTTAAACCTAAACCGAAACCGAAAAATTCGGTTAACCGGGAATCGGTTAACCGATTTTTCGATTCGGTTAATCGGTTAACCAAATTAACCGTTTATTAATTAATACTTATTTAAAAAGCAATTAATAACACATAAATATACATTAAATTAATAAGTGTTCACTATATTTAAAATATTTTGATAATAAAAATATCGAACGATAACCATTTTACTCTTTATAATTGTGTATTAATATTATACGTACGTTATTCGTTCGAATATAATTAGAACTAAATAATAATAATTACCATATTAGGCCAATATTAAGGTAGTAAATTACATTAAAATGAGTGGAAAAGAAATATAAATGATTAAATTAAAATACAAATGTAATATTATACGTGTATTAATATTATACGTACGTTATTCAATTCAACCAGTTTTCGATTTCTGTTTTCCGGTTTCGGAATATTTTGAATACCCCTAGTGGTAGGTATCTTTATAACAATATATTATTTATAATTCTTGTACCATCTGCGTCAAATGTTGTACCAGGTAGAAAAACTATACTAGTAATTTCTATCTTCATTTTTTAGTACAAAGACGTACACAAGCTATCTTATATTTTTATTATTTATATAATAGTAATAGATTATATATATATATATATATATATATATATATATATATTTTATATTTAATTATTATTATTATTATTATTAACATAGTAGTAATAAATGTATCTAATACGGAGTAGAAACTTATCACATAAGTTGAAAAATTAGAATTCCCCCAAGGCACCAAATCGTCCCGCCTGCTTTTTCACAAAAACATTTCATCTTCCCCCAAATTATCCCGCCCTCTTTTTGCCCTAAAATTGACCAGCCCCAAATTTTTCAAACTCATATCTCAATCTCACACCTAAACACTCACATCACCAAGAGAACGGTTTGTTCAATCCTCTCACCATGGGATGATAAAATCACACCGGTTGCTACCTCTTACTACGACGAATGCGACATCGTATCGTTTATCGATCCATCAAAACTTGTTTCGCCAGACCCTTATTCTTACAACCCTTCCGCTTATCAACGGTATATTTCTAACTTTTCTTATCGAATTGAATGTAACAAGTTATGAAGAACTGATTTGCTTGTTGTTTGTGTTGTGTCATTATTAGGAAAAAGAATGCAACCAGGAAACCGAGGCAATTTAAGGTTCGTTAAAATGGTAGATTGGTTTTCTAAATGCCAATAATTGACTGCTAATGTATGTATTTCTACGAAATCTTTATCACTTGCACATTTTTCTTTTTCATTCCTAGGAGTTTAAATGATTATTATTGTTGTTGTATGTGTCTTTGTATGCTTGTTAGAAGTGTGTGTTGTAGTTATTAATATTTAGATGTTTGGAAGAGCTGATGTCAATGTGATTCTTGACTTTATCTTTTCAATCTACTCATGTTGGACTTTATTACTCATACTTTAATTGATGAAATTTGAAATTGTTTAGTAATTCATCTTGTTACATAACACTCAACAAAGATATAAGCTGCACAACTAAGTTTTTGAAGATCAGTAACTACTAAACATAGAAAGACTTGTGCTAAAAGGTGTGCTCTCAATGAACTCCTTTTCTCTCAATAAATTGAGAATATGACGAGTTACAGTTACTATTTTTTGTTAGGCCATGAACTATGTTTGAAGACAACACAAGCATTACATGGTTATCGGTCACAGGGTACAAGATGAGAAGCAAAAGCTTGAATCTCATAGTGCTCTAAAACAAGATGTGTTGACATTGTGCAATTCTAAAAACGGTCTGCACTAACAGGTCAATTGTACGTACGTATCATAGTAATAATAGAGGTAGTAAATAGGCGGGGTGGGGTGTCTTGTGTATTGGTCAAAACTCAAAACTGGCCAATATTCATCTTATTACAAATTTAAAATTTATTAATATATAGTTAATAGAGTAATTTGCAATTTTGCATGATAACTAAAATGCAATTTTATATATGTATATGTGCAATATCATATAAGTAATTTGCTATTCATGTGTTTCATACTTTCAGTAATGGTTACAAGGTTGAAAGATGAAATTAGAAGAACAAAGAGAAAAGTCTTCCAAACTGGAAGAGTAGGATGAGTGAAGGAAACAGAAATTACCACTTCAACGTAGCTAGTACTCTTTGTAATCATATTTTGAACAACATATTTTATGTTACGCTGTATTGTTTGGTAATTTGATCCTTGGTAGAATATTTGTAAGTTTCAAGTATCAAGATGTTTGCTATCGTTTTGGATGGTTGAAACAACATTATACGATCCCTTTAATTGTATTGTGATGCTTTGTATATTTAAATACCTATAAGAATAACATATTTTTCTTTTGCGGTTTTGGAACAAATCGAATAATTTTTTGATGTATTCTGTGGGAAATCTTTGGGAAACGCATCTCGTGGGAAATTTGTGGGAAAGATATCTTGTAGGAAATTCATGGGAAATATATTTGTGGGAAATCCGTGGGAAGTTTTTAAATTACCCACGGAACCTTAGAGAAGCTTTATATCAATATACCCACGAATTTCCTATGGACAATTCCGTCGGAAAATTCTATTTCCCACGGATTGCCCATGGAAGCACGATTACCCACGCCCATATTAGTTTGGGACCAAAATCGTGAGAAATTTGTGGGTAAACACGTTTACCCACGGAGTTCCTACAAATTAGACCGTAGGCATTTGACAGTTTTCTTGTAGTGTCATCATCATATCATATTATAATAATATATTAATAACAAAATAAGATGAAAATAATAAACTCTTGTGTATATATTACTCAAAGTGAACTAATTGTATAAATGTGGGTTAACTCAAGGGGCGGAACCAGAAAATATAAGTAAGGGGGCGAAATAATTTTTTTTATTATTTATTTTGTAGTTTAGTGGGGTGAAATAAATTTTTTCTTATTTCTTTTGTAGTTTAGTGGGTGCGAAAATTTCAAAATGTCATTAATACCTTAGAAAAGTTTCTTTTTTACGTAATTTGAAAATTCTAGTGAGGGCGGCTGCCTACGCTGCCCCCGCCCTGTCTCCGCCCCTAGTTAACTCCCTTTGAATTTAAGTAATCTCAAATTCCATACGTCTTTCAAAAACTTGTATCCTTTCAACCTAAGCATCCCCCGTACAAATCCCACTCACAAACAAATACGAAATCTTTATTTTTGTGCTCAAATTGTTATTGTTTCTCATTATAAGTGTGAAGTTCATAATTAAATACTACGTAAAAGAGTAACGTTGCTTTACCAAGCCGTAGAGTAATATTTATACATTTGAATATTCGTAAACACCAATGTTAATATAACCAATGTTAATTTAAGATGAGGAATCAGTGAAGAAGACCTCAAATGAGGGGAATGATGAGAATGTAGAATTCACTGTATTTTAGGAACAAATTTTTAGGTGTCAAATGTAATGTTGCTTGAAATGCAATAAAATTTGTTAGATGTAAATTGCAGTGTTATTAAAATGCAGTGTTATTAAAATGCAGTGTTCCGTTGATTAGATGTGGTGAATCTTGATGACAATTTTATCTTAAAGTGCAATGAATTCGACATTTCCCTCTTTTAAGAGTTCATTCTTAAAACCTTACCCTAATTTTAGATAGAAACCAATGCAATAACCATTAATTTATTAATTAACTAAAGGTAAAAGTATCACATGATGAAAATAAATACAATTTTATCTTAAATTATATACTCCGTATAAGAAACATTACATGATATCATCAAATTATTAATTAGCCAATTAAATTCCTTCATTCTATCAAATTAGCTAAAATTTAGGATACAATGATGTCATAAATAATATAATAATAATAATTAAATATATGATGAGAGCTATTTGACTATATTTATGATTCCTAAATTTTTTTCTTACCAATAATCGCATATGGATTATTATTTTATTTTTCCCTCTTTCAATTATATCCTTACTTTTAATCACCAAATTAACTAATGAGAACAAAATATTCGATACTAAAAAAAAATTATTTTACCTTACATAACCCGTGTGTATACACGGGTTTAAGGGCTAGTATAAATATAATATAGGAGGCGGACCTATGCCATCCAATTTTAAAATTAAAGTCCAATTGATCAATCAGAATCAAGTATTTATTATTTTTTAAAATTAAAGTCCAATTGACCAATCAGAATCAAGTATTTATTATTTTATTAGTATTATATTATTTTATTTTTAAACTAATTATTTTAATAAAGCAACGCACGATTACTTTCATGAGGTTTTATACCTTTAGTAGGCTTGCAACATTATTTATTGTTAATAATCTAAAATTCAGTATTTAGTTGTTTTTAATATTATTATTTAAGGTTAAAAAATTAATTCTCTTTAATATATTAAAACTATTTGGCTACGTATATAACAAGTCATATTAGTATTTGACTAGAACTATAGTACTACTTTTCATATTACTTCTCAATTTCTCATAAAAGAATTTTACTCTGTTTTTTCGAACCTCGGTTTCAAAGCATATTAAATAATTATAAACATTGTAGTGACAAGCTAACAAAGAAGATGATTCTCTCCTCACTACGTATATTTACATGAAAAAGAACAACTACCACTATCACTATCACTACCACTACCACTACCACTACCACGTTAAGATGATGATGATTTAACCCGGATTAGTAAAGACAAAACTTAATTTTATTTAAATAACTATTCTTTTACGTTACATAACCCGTATGTATACACGGGTTTAAGAGCTATAATAAATTATATATAGGAAACACATTTATAACATCATCATTATAATTAAGTTTAAATTTGTCAATTGAGTTCTTTAATTTTGGTAAATTTTAAAATAAGATCCCTAACTTATTAAAATAGATTTTTTTAATCAGCTACTTAACTTACTTAAATATAAAAAGAAATTTAATTCATTTATTAAAACATTATTCAAATCGATGTGTAATGTTTCTATTATTAATTCACCGAGTATGAATAAATTACTTAAAACAGTTGATATAGACTTAAAATAATTAATTTTTTTCACTAACTTCGTTTCAAAATCTATTATTTTTTTAATCTCCACTTTCACTAACATCGTTTCAAAATCTTTTAATTTTTTAATCTCCACTTTCACTAACTTCGTTTCGAAATCTATTAATTTTTTAATCTCCACTTATATAAATCTATTTACATAAAGTAATATTATTATAAATCCAACTAAATGCTTAATTTACATATTAACTTACACACTTTATTATTAGAAACAATATACTAAATACGATATTTCATATAAAAAATCAACGTTCCGTGTGTATACACGGGTTTAAAGTTTAGTAATATAATATATGATTCACATTCATGATGTTATCAATTAAATAAACTTTTAATTGGTCAATTGAGTCCTTCAATTTCACTTAAATTTAAAAAATAACGCCCATCAAAATTTTCAATTTTAATCAAAAGGAATTTACAACATTATTATCATGCCTAATTCAATATAATTTTGAGATGAGTTTGAACTTAAGATTTTAAGTAATTGACAACTCTTAACCATCATAACATTCTTATATGCTAATAATTATTAAAGATATAATTTTATTCCATTCTTTTTATCAACCACTTTTTCTATCGGATTTTTTTTGTCAACTAAACCACTAAATCTATTATTAGTAATCGATATATGATTACCGATTAGATTGCTTAATGCCATAAATAATTTAGTTTCAAACTCCATTGCAAAAATTAAAACTAAGCTAAAATGTTAAAAATTAACCATATACATTTTTTCTCACTTATAAAAATTAAATAAAAATTTAACGGCCCGTGTGTATACACGGGTTTGAAAGCTAGTGAATGAATACACGCTTTGAAAAACTTTTGTCATATCACATGACATCTTACACTTGTAAAATTGGACGTCGAACAACGTAATGAACGTTCTCCAATTCACGTTAATTGGGTTAACAAGTTAAACAAGCATTTAAATTTGATAAACATTTAATACCTAAAAATTCATACCAATCTCTAAAAGAATGATTTCGTACCTAATATTAAAAGCGTTTGTTAGATTGTCTTCTTGTTTGGCATGTATAAGAATTTCTTTGGGCAAAAAGCTTATAATAATTTAATTATGGTTATGGGTTTTTTTAATTGATATTGATATACCTATAAAAATATTTTTCCAACTATTCATACGCTTAACCTGTAGAAACAAATATATAGGAGTTGTAAAGAAATAATTTATAAAACTCATTGGCAAAAATATAGAATTTGAATATAAAATGTGTGGTTTGACTGCTAAACTTTTTTCTATACAAGTAACTCATTTGGAAAACGATATCGACATCCTTAGGGCTGTCAATAATAATTTATAACACACATTAATATTTGTATTTATACCATAATGAACTCTCTGACCCCCTGAATTTTAGTTGATCCCCATAAATATCACTTGAGTACAACCAATTATTGCACGTTATTGACAGCCCTTAGGGCTGTCATTAACGGTTTATACTTATTAAACCTTGATTCTCTGAAATATATATGTCTTTTCGAACCTAATATGACTCAACATTATCTAAGACCAATCCCAACTATTGTTGTGTCACTTATGTTACCCCAGTACTTCTCGAACTACACACACCTTATAGTCTAACACAACGATGTCAACAATGATTGTGTCAATTCAATTTTTTAGAGCCTATATTTACAAACACATATTCGTTCCTAAAAAAAAAAAGAAAAACAAAAAAAAACGTTAGTTTTGTCAACTCAAAGAAAACGACACGACCAACTGACGCATCGTTGTTGTCGCACCCCCAAATTTATTGTGCGGAAGCGAATCGGGTCGGGGCGCGACTAATCGGGTGATCATTGCACAAAGTCATAATGAATGACATCTACATGCGTCGTTTTACAAAATATATTGATTTGAAATAAAGTTTACAAACTGCTGTAATGTTACAAAAGCTCGGTACCCAAATCTGAAAGATCTAAGGCATAACTAGTTTTACAAAATATAGTAGTGTAGGAAAATCTATTGAAGTTTGCATGCGACTCGAGCTATGGTATCCTGAATGTGCAGACCTACTGCTGCTGAGAACCTGAGAATACATGCTAAATGGGTCAGCTATAAAGCTGATGAGCTCACAGGTGTAAATGATAAAAATATATGTATGAACCACAAGATTTATATATTTTTGAAATCAATCAAGTGTGTATACTACTGTCATGAGCTCATAGTTCGAGCTTAACTGAGGTGTCGGGATCACAATCAAGTGCCCGATCGAGGGTGCCTCCATGCGAGTGCCTAATCAACACTCGTATGAACAAATGATAATGCGTCCGTTTAACCAGTCAGTGCTTGCTAACCCGGATGGGGATTGTCAATCCCAAATGGTACCATACACTAACATTCACGCTAAAACAATATTAACAAACTATGACGTGGAGGACTTTTATGATTAGTAAAACAACTCATGCAATTAGTATATCGAGTTTTGTACTTGTGTTCACATGTAAATAAAAGCTGAGCATGTATCCTCACCCGGAGGTAAAAACAGTAAAAAACGGGGTTATGGGACTCACATGAGTCTGATGCGTTGCGAAAAGCAATGATGGTTTCCGCAGACTGTAACCTGCTGACGTCCTAAACGCGCAAGGTTATGATATGAGTTGTTGTCTTAACAGATTATCTATACTAGTAGCCCACTCAACTAGTAATGTCTAAATAATTGGTTGTTGTATGTGCTTTGAAAAACATGTACGGCCCGTTGATGACGGTTTGTAACAATAATTCCAATGTATTATTATTATATGTTTCATTGACTTGTATACTTATAAAAGTATATGTATTTGCATGTTCAAGTAGTATCGTATAAAGTTTGGTTGTTGTAAGTGTTCAACACTTAGTGTAGAAAGTATTTTCAAACTTTTAAATGACGGGGGTCCGGGGGCAGCGCCCCTGGTAGCGGGGTCCAAGGGGTGGTAACCCCTGGCGGGGTCCAAGGGGCAGAGCCCCTTGCTGGGGTCGAGCTGCCAGGTCAGCTTGGAAAAATTATATTTCTGTATATATTGCTTTCATAAAAACGCATAGGAAATTCAAATTTGGGAATGTTGTGACACTGGGGTTTGTGTCGCAGTCTACGACATTTGATAAGTTGGCGACACAGGGTAAGTGTCGCATAATGCGACATTCGTGGTCTAGTGCGACATAAGGGTTTGTGTCGCCACCTGCGACACAAGAGGCTGATCAGGTTTTACATTGTCGGGAACGTGGTCAAATGAGCTCGGTTTGACCCGATACTTTTACACAGGTCTAAAATGTGTTTGTAGAGTTTATAAAAATTATCGTTTTGTTTCGTGGTTAACCTGAAATGTCAGTTTTATTAAACATGCAAAATCAGTCCCTAGGTTTTGTTGACAGATTTTTGGACCCGTTTCGGGTCTCGTTTTTACCAAATTTTATTCCGAAATAAAATATGAGAAAAATCATATATGTTCATCCATATCTCTAGTATTTTACAGAATTTTTTCAGATTTTATAGAGTTTGTTTGGTTAGGTAAATAAAATCGAGAAGGGTCAAATGTCAGATTTCGGCCAAAAAACTACCTTTGTTCATAAATCGATTTTTATAGGAAAATCGGTGTATTTCTGGGTCGAGCCATAGAAGAAATTTTTATAGCCCACATCTTAAGGAAGATTTTGGCTCAAGTTTCATGTATTTATTTGATCTAGAACTCGAGATATAGTCGAAAGAGTGAAGTGTATTTTCTGGGACAGAAAACTGTTCATATATATGTTTTGGTCAAAAATTACACTAGGCAATTAAGTGATCAAACTTAGAAAAGTGAGGTTGGGTGCTATAAATTACTTTCAAGATAATTACGCTTTTACACGATTATCTATATGAGTAAATGACAACTTTGAATAAAAATTATGCCTTGAATCCTTGGATTCGTGGATCCTTGTTAAAAATGTGTTTAACGGTGAAAACATGTGTTTGTAAATAAGATTATTCCAAAAGTTTAAGTAAAATATAAAGTATTTTCGGGATAATGCAAGTTATGCAACAAAAATATGATTATGATCAATAGAAATGCATGAAACAGAATTATGATGCTAATTTTATGATAAAAACGTGATCACAGATGAAATAAATACGTATACTTATGATAAATTTAAGATAAAGTCAGGATAATGCAGAATTTATGATCAAAAGATCAATGAAATGCAAATTAAACGATGAAAACGTAAAGTAAATGCGATCGACACAAGGATATACGAGGAAAGCCCTTGATCTTGTTAGATCGCCGGCATAAAACCTCGGGAAGGAACAATCGTTCCTTGCCTTTGATGATTTTATTATGTAAACTCAGGATAATTACAAAGAAAGAGCGCAATGATGATCGAACTAAGTGTTTTTGTGATGAACGGGATGAAAAAGATGAATTAAAGTGTGTTTTGATCGTGTTGAGAGTAGTAGCAGAGTGTTGGAGGTGAATAATGGTCGTCCTATTCGATCATATTGCCTCCAATTTATAGCAAATACAATATCAGTAACTTTCCAAAAAATCAGGGATCCTCCCGAAATATCTGGGATCCTCCAGTCTTCCACCTTGACCCAGCCTTTTTACACGTTTTTCTTGACTTCTTCTCGACTTGATCCTTAAATATAGGTATGATTGACCCACGTTTAACTCCTGGTAGACTTGGTCAAGGTACATAACGGTCAAATAAATATTAGTGACGTTTTACTCAGGATACCGAATATATCCTGGATCCTGATCACCCGGGATCCTGAATATCCAAGATCCTGAACACAAACTAACAAACAAACATTAGTAACATCTGATCCCAAGATACTTAACATATCCGGGATCCTAAACATATGTGAGATCCTGAGTATATTTAAGATTTATATAGTACTCAGGATCCTGAATACATCTAAATACTCATCTATAATCGGGATCCTTGATCCAAGTGTGATCCTGGATATATCCAAGATCTTGATTACCTGTATCATATAAACATAGAATCTTAGGATCCTTAGTCTTAGCATTATCCTGAACATATGCATGATCCTAGATATAATTTTCAATAGTAACTAGAGACTTCAGGATCCTGTATCCTAACTATAAAATTTAGCCCCAAACAATATACATGTTTGAAAAACGAGTTTTAGCTTGTTATTTGGACATTTCCTTGTTAAATGAGCAAGTAGACATGTAAACATACATAAAGAAAGTAAATCTAGTGAAGGTTTTGAGGAAATTCACGATGAAAGTGATGATTTAGAGCCGAGACAAGATGGATGGTGCTCGGTTGAGTTTCCTCCTTCTTTTCCTTACTTTCTTCTTCACTTTTCTTCAAGACCCAGGTGGTAGATGATGGTGGTTTGTGATGGTTGGTGTGGTGGTTGTTTCAAGGTTAGAGAGAGGAAGAGAGAAGCGTTTAGAGAGAAAGATTACAGAGAGATTGGTGATGGTTGAAATGAGGATTTCATGGGATTGGTTTGGTATTAGAGTCAAAGAAATGATCCTCAATTCAGGGGAGGCCAAAACCGGCTATGTGTAACATCCTGTTACCTGGCCTAGACGTTTATGGTATATTTCCGAATTTAAACAATTATTTAAACGAGTTAGGAAATTGTATTGTTGGTTTATTTGATAATAAATAGGTCAAAGAGTCACAGGTTTTATGGTGACTAATAAAATGTTAATTGTTTTAAATTAATATAGCTGTCGGTAAAATAAAAGGTTTGGACTCGTAAATAGTTTTCGGGTTCCAGACAATAGGGTTAGAAGGGGTATTAAAATTATACCCAAAAGTAAAGTCTGTGTGAGAGTGGGCCGACTTAATTCCTTTAATTTCTCTAACTCCCTTATTTTCTTCCTGATGAGACCTAAAACAAAATACAGTGAGAAATCAAAAGAGAAACCAAGTTTAAGAAATCTATTGCTTGTATTTGATTCAATTTCAACAGCTGGTCTTCATCATCATCACTTAGTTCTTGATCAAGATGTAAGTGTTCATATGGTTTATATTTGAAATTTGATTGAAATCTTAGGGTTTGTGAATATATGTGTAATTAGATGGTATAAATAATGATAGGTGATATTATATGCTTATTGTCGTTTGTTATAACCGAATTATTAACTGAGTTTGATGATTTTGGGGTTTGATTCGGATATAAGGTTAGAACAGCAGGAACAGCAGGTTCAGGGTCTGGACGACAGGGGGAATCCGGTCGGATTCATAGGAATCCGGCGGATTCCGGGGAATCCGGCGTATTCCGGACCGGATTCAAGAACGTATTCCTTAGAAATTCGGCTGTTTAAAATCTGGGCTGTAATTGTTTGGGAATACGGCGTATTCCCTGGAATACGGGCGTATTCCCATTGATTGCAAAAACTTAAATTGTTTTGATTTAAACCTTTATAATTGATGTTCCTAAACATGATTATGAGGTTTCAAGTTAAAAATATAAAGGTTAGTAATTTAATTATTGTTTGTTATCATTAAAGATTGATGGGCATGTTATTTGAAGGTGATGAGCACATGTGAGCTAGTAGGGCCTTTATGTCCTTAGATAAAGAGACATGTTATGTGTTATATGATTATGAATGAAATGATATGATAACGTAAGTGTGAGTAACTATTAATAATTATATTTTATTATTTGATAGTTGTTATTATATTAATATGACATGTGGTCGATGAGACATTGTGATATGTTATATGATTATAATGTGTATTGTTATTATAATGAGTTCATTATTGATGACAAGTTACTAACTTGTGATATTTTGTGATGTTTTCAGATACACAGAAGACTTAGTAACATTAGAATACTGAGTGGACATCTGAGGTATCGGTGAGTGGACCTGTACCTTCAGTATGATTGAGTTATAACATGTTTGGTTACAACGGGTAACAGTAGATGTAACATCCTCGAAGTGGACCTAGTTGTTTTATATTATTTCCTAATTTAAATTATTATTTAAATGTGTTTGGAAATAATATTGTCTGAATTAGTGAAATAATTGGAATAGGAGTTAAATATTCCAATGTGATAAATAAATTATTAATTGTTGTAAATTAATATAGTTGACGGAACAATAAAAGGTTTGGACTTGCAAATGGTTTTCGGGTTCCAGACAATCGGATGAGATGGGGTATTAAATTATACCCGTATAATTGAAGTCGGTTTGAGGAGCCGACTTATATAATTTCACTTTCCTCATTTGGAAAGTTAACTATTTTTGAAAACTATACCTAAAACCTAGAACTAAAATCAAGAAAACCTAAATCAATGATTGAAATCCAAATTCAGAGCTGTGATTGAGCTGAAGATTATCATCATCTTTAATTGAATCCTTGCAAAGTGTAAGCTAAATCCTTGGCTTGATTTCTTATAAACTTGAAATTAGTGGAATTGATGAATTAGTGAAAGTAATGTTAGATTGAAGCTTAAAACTTGTTATATGCTAATACATGATGTTAGAAATCATTAATTGTTGTCTATAATCGATTAGATAGCAGGGACATGTGATTTGGTGAGATTTTATTCGGATTCTGGGTTGAACCGATCTGCAGATCGCAGGTCTGGATGATGAAACCGGCGGCTTCGTTTCTCAGCCGGCGGGTAGTATGACCAAGTAAGAACCCGGCGGGTACAAACCCAACCCGGCTGCTTCTTTAAGTCTTAAAACTTGGCTTTGTTCTGTTACCACATTTGGTAATATACCCGGCGGCTAGGTGTATGAGCCGGCGGGTGGTGACCTTTAGCCGGCGGGTTCTAGACCCTAACCGGCGGCTTGATGGGCTAATACAGCATTCTGTATAATTGTTGATGGTAATATGATTTGTATCTGTTACATGTTAATATATGATAATGGTTATGTTGTAATTATTAATACATGATTAGGAACTAGTAATGTTGATTATGTTAAGTTCCTAATGTTAAAAATTGATATAAGTTAAGTATTGATAATCCTGATTACTAACTTATATTTGATTGTTGATTCTCAGATGTGGAGAAGACTCGGTGATATTATACTACTGAGTGGAGGCCTGAGGTAGTCGGTGAATGGATCTGTAACCTCAGTGTGATTTAGTTGTAATGATTTGGTTACAACAAGTAATTATAGTATTACTTTGATAGAATGTTTTCGTTTGAGATAACTTACCATGTTAGTTTGGTTGTTTGCTTACTGGGCTATTAGAGGCTAGTATGTAAAATTCTGAGGTCAACTTGAATGGATGGTTGGACTTGGTTGTTGTTATAGACGATAGGAGATCTAGAAACTTGAAATGTTGGTTTAAAGATCTAGGTCGTATGTGGTTAACAACAAGTCTTCGGTAATTCTGTATAGGCCAATACAGATGATTGATAAGTGTTCCTTGAGTACCATACCGGTATAGAGGTATCTCAGGAACCACCGATCCTCATGATGATTGACTGTTTATTGTTATTTGATGTAAACAGATTGTTGAGCTAAGTTGGACTGTTGCTTATAGTTTCATTCACTTAGCTTTAAGCTAACCCCACCACAGTCCTTCCTGCAGGTTAAAATAGATGGGACATATTGGGCGGGGCAGGAAGATATTGGAAATGATGGAATGTTTGACAGGCTTTTACTCTGATGTTAGTTTGATAACTAAAGATATGTTTTGAATTATATAACACCTAGTTGTTGAAATATCATGTATTCGGTTTGAAAAAGTTTATCTACATTGTTGAGTAATGTAAAGCATGGAACTATGAATTGAAAATCTACGCTTCCGAGTCACAATTGTTGTTTAATTTAGGTGAGTAACGAGGGGTGTTATAGTAGATGTTGTTGATTGATTATTAATCTGATATGATTATGATTGTGATATTGTGTTATATGGCCTTTGGGCATATATGTGATAAAGAGGTCGACAAGTGTTGGGCATTGGTTACTATTATTTGGACGATGAAGGATTCCTTGTACACATCGTTAATAGGAATCTTAGTCGTGTGAGATAATAGTAACAGGCTATCGGTAAACCGCTGTATTGGCCTGCAGCTCAGTGGGGTTTATAAGTGTCGCTTGAGGGCCACCGCGGCTTGAGGGTTCCTCAAGGACCACCGGTCCTCTTTGATGTTGATGCTTGTGTGTTTACAATGCTAGTTGATGTAAACATTGTTGATGTGGTTTGCGATTATTTATTGTAAACTGATATGTTATATCTGAGTTGGACTGTCGGTTACAGTTCTTTCTCACTTAGCATTGAGCTAACCCCCACATTCCCACTTCTTGCAGATTATGATTGGTTAAATTGCTAGGCAAGAAGCTATTGGCTGGATTGGATTGTTTGACGACCTTGTGTATTACTCTGATATTGATTTTGTTAAATCAATGTTGTTTTTGGATTCAATAACACCCGACTATTGTAATTTGGGTTATATAACTTATAAATTGTATGTAAGTGTTTGAAAAGGTTGATTTTTTATATATATATAATGTTGTTGATTTGTTTTGGGACCGACGCTTCAGGTCTAAAATACATTATTATAATGTGTTGAAAAGCAAGGTGTTATAAGTTGGTATCAGAGCGTAGGTTTGGGCGAATTGAACTTTGGTAACGTTCAAACCCAAATCTATTTGTGTTTTGTCAAACATTCCATAATGTGGGTTTAGTGTTATATGAGAAATTGGTTAGCGTGTTATGTACTAACCATTAACAATTTGTGAGATTGTAGTTTTTTTGTTACAGATATGGCAGAACATGATTACCCGACCAATGCTCCTGATAATGCCTCTTGGATGGATACTTCTCCTTTGGATTCACAGAATGATAGACATAGACAGGCTGGATCTTCTCACCAGAAAGTTTGTTCCTTTACTACTTTTATGTCATGTAAACCTTCAAAATTTCAGGGCAGTTCAAATCCTTCAGATACTTTAGATTGGTTGCGTGATATTGAGATGAAATTTGAAGTTTGTCAGTGCAGAGAAGAGGATAAGGTTCCTTTTGCAGTTCAACTTTTAAAGGGTCAAGCGATGACTTGGTGGGATTCAGTTACAGATGTTTTGACTCCACAACAAAGAGCATCTATTAAATGGTTAGATTTTCATAATGAGATATGTAAACGATATTGTTCTGATTTTGATATATCGCGTATTAGAGACGAGTTTATGGAACGTCACCTGACTGACCAAATGACTATTGATGAGTTGATTAATCAGTTTACAGAGAAATTGAGATTTGTTCAACAGTGGGTCCCAACTGATAGGACTAAAATTGATCATTTTATTGGAACATTGCCACCCAATTATCGGGCAACAGTGAGATTAGCAGATTCACTTTCGCGGGCTTTTGATTTAGCTCGTGCAGTGGATTGTGACTTGCGGGCTCAGGATGCACGAAATAGAGACAGGGCTTTGCAATCATCTGAGAGTGATCCTTCTGGTAAGGGTAAACGGAAATGGCAGATTAACCGTAAGGGTTCAGTTGATAAACCCAAATGGTGCTATAAATGTAAAACCAGACATATCGGGCGGTGTAATTCTCAGACTGCCAGATGCATTAAATGTGGCGTGTTTGGGCATGTTGCAAAGGATTGTGATTATCCTGGTCATGTTTGTTGGAATTGTCACAAAGAGAATCACCGAGTGAATCAGTGTCCAGAGGCTGAGAGATAGGAGTCGGGGTTGGTCGGTAGGTCGTCATCTTCTTGCCATGGGTGGGAGAATTCGTCATCAGTTGCTGATAGAGTTCTTCATATGACAGTTGATGAAACTGTTGGATTACCTGACATCATTCCAGGTATTTCTGTATTAATTCTATATTATCATATGTATATATGATTTAGAGTTAGTTGCACCTTATGTTTGTGTATTGTGTGATAACTGAATTGATTCCACTGTAGTTGTTAATTCTATTATAATAAGAACTCATTGATATTAGATAATTCTGGTTACCATGTCGGTGACTAGAATTAGTATTGGATAGTGAGTCATATTGCGGTTGAATTGTTAGTGTCAATCTTGTTTTAATAAGACTTTCACATGTATTGATTTAGACATTAATTTGGTAAAGTCAATGTGATGCGATTCGGGAAATGGATGATTAGCCTTATCTCGGATGTGTTGTGTGATTTGACTTGACAGATATGACAGATTGATTATCTTGGAATTAACTATGGACTGAACAGTGGAAATTTATTTGACAGTGGAATAGTTGCTATGTCAGATTTTGACCTTGTACTATTTGAAGGATTTAAGATCCTCGAAAGTGTATAATACCTTCCATATGATTGAATCGTGTTGAGATGTATTGAGACTTGATTATTGTTTATGCCTTGATAGCCTAAGCTACGTGATGGAATTATTTCATCCTTGACTTGGAGTTTGTAATGGTTGTTTTACCTTAAACTCATGGAGATATGGGTGATGGTTAGATTAAATCAAATATTTGATTGTGAGACTTGAGGTTATTTGGAATTGTTGCTGATTTGCAACAAGAGTTATCCTATGCGTTTGAAATTCTTTTCGGACTTAATGGATTGATTGAGAACTATCTAGCTCGAGGACTTGATAGATTATTATATAAAATTGGAAATTGTTATTGAACAATAATAGTGGATTAAAGATTGCCTAATTTTGTGATGGATTTGAAATCATCATGTCAATGGATTATCAATGATATGAATATAATATTAATTATGGATTTGGATTATTGTGTTTCAAGTGTGATCCGGTGTATAAACTGATCATTGTGGATGTTATGTGATTACCTAATCGTGGATTTCGAGTTGGATCAGATTTCGAGGACGAAATCTTTTTAAGGGGGGAAGATTTGTAACATCCTGTTACCTGGCCTAGAAGTTTATGGTATATTTTCGGATTTAAACAATTATTTAAACGAGTTAGGAAATTGTATTGTTGGTTTATTTGATAATAAATAGGTCAAAGAGTCACATGTATTATGGTGACTAATAAAATGTTAATTGTTTTAAATTAATATAGCTGTCGGTAAAATAAAAGGTTTGGACTCGTAAATAGTTTTCGGGTTCCAGACAATAGGGTTAGAAGGGGTATTAAAATTATACCCAAAAGTAAAGTCGGTGTGAGAGTGGGCCGACTTAATTCCTTTAATTTCTCTAACTCCCTTATTTTCTTCCTGATGAGACCTAAAACAAAATACAGTGAGAAATCAAAAGAGAAACCAAGTTTAAGAAATCTATTGCTTGTATTTGATTCAATTTCAACAGCTGGTCTTCATCATCATCACTTAGTTCTTGATCAAGATGTAAGTGTTCATATGGTTTATATTTGAAATTTGATTGAAATCTTAGGGTTTGTGATTATATATGTAATTAGATGGTATAAATAATGATAGGTGATGTTATATGCTTATTGTCGTTTGTTATAACCGAATTATTAACTGAGTTTGATGATTTTGGGGTTTGATTCGGATATAAGGTTAGAACAGCAGGAACAGCAGGTTCAAGGTCTGGACGACAGGGGGAATCCGGTCGGATTCATAGGAATCCGGCGGATTCCGGGGAATCCGGCGTATTCCGGACCGGATTCAAGAACGTATTCCTTAGAAATTCGGCTGTTTAAAATCTGGGCTGTAATTGTTTGGGAATACGGCGTATTCCCTGGAATACGGGCGTATTCCCATTGATTGCAAAAACTTAAATTGTTTTGATTTAAACCTTTATAATTGATGTTCCTAAACATGATTATGAGGTTTCAAGTTAAAAATATAAAGGTTAGTAATTTAATTATTGTTTGTTATCATTAAAGATTGATGGGCATGTTATTTGAAGGTGATGAGCACATGTGAGCTAGTAGGGCCTTTATGTCCTTAGATAAAGAGACATGTTATGTGTTATATGATTATGAATGAAATGATATGATAACGTAAGTGTGAGTAACTATTAATAATTATATTTTATTATTTGATAGTTGTTATTATATTAATATGACATGTGGTCGATGAGACATTGTGATATGTTATATGATTATAATGTGTATTGTTATTATAATGAGTTCATTATTGATGACAAGTTACTAACTTGTGATATTTTGTGATGTTTTCAGATACACAGAAGACTCAGTGACGTTAGAATACTGAGTGGACATCTGAGGTATCGGTGAGTGGACCTGTACCTTCAGTATGATTGAGTTATAACATGTTTGGTTACAACGGGTAACAGTAGATGTTGTTGATTGATTATTAATCTGATATGATTATGATTGTGATATTGTGCTATATGGCCTTTGGGCATATATGTGATAAAGAGGTCGACAAGTGTTGGCCATTGGTTACTATTATTTGGACGATGAAGGATTCCTTGTACACATCGTTAATAGGAATCTTAGTCGTGTGAGATAATAGTAACAGACTATCGGTAAACCGCTGTATTGGCCTGCAGCTCAGTGGGGTTTATAAGTGTCGCTTGAGGGCCACCGCGGCTTGAGGGTTCCTCAAGGACCACCGGTCCTCTTTGATGTTGATGCTTGTGTGTTTACAATGCTAGTTGATGTAAACATTGTTGATGTGGTTTGCGATTATTTATTGTAAACTGATATGTTATATCTGAGTTGGATTGTCGGTTACAGTTCTTTCTCACTTAGCATTGAGCTAACCCCCACATTCCCACTTCTTGCAGATTATGATTGGTTAAATTGCTAGGCAAGAAGCTATTGGCTGGATTGGATTGTTTGACGACCTTGTGTATTACTCTGATATTGATTTTGTTAAATCAATGTTGTTTTTGGATTCAATAACACCCGACTATTGTAATTTGGGTTATATAACTTATAAATTGTATGTAAGTGTTTGAAAAGGTTGATTTTTTATATATATATAATGTTGTTGATTTGTTTTGGGACCGACGCTTCAGGTCTAAAATACATTATTATAATGTGTTGAAAAGCAGGGTGTTATACTATGGGGGGCCCACCAAGGGTGTGGGTCTCCCAAATCTTGTTCCCAAAATTTGCGCTCCGTGCGGTGTTCGTTTACCCGATCGTTTAAGCGTTCGTTTATACGTTAAACGTTTTATATACGCGTTTTAAATAACGTTAGAAATTTCGATATTTTTAGGTTGAAGTATTACTCAAAATACTTGAAAAACATTTCATAAAAATGTTTGGTTAAAGTGTCGGGTTCGGTTTGCGAGTTCGTGTTACGGTTATTAAATCACGTGACGTTAAATTCATACGTTTTTGTTATCGGTTTATAATGCGATATTTTAAATGAAAGCTTTATTCAAAATAATTCATTTCGAGTTATGAAAATATAATTTGGGTCTCGTTGGGTTGTCGGGCGTGTTTCACGCGTTTTTGTCGCGTATGGTTTATTTTATACGATACGATTAACGTGTAAAATATCATCGAAATAATATTTAGTATATAATGAGTTTATTAAACAATTTCATATTATTTAATAATTATGTTCACCAACATCCGTATTGTGATGTGTCGGATTCCATCCGATATGAAAATGCACGATTTAAATGAATCGCGTACATGTGTATATATTCCAATATACATAATGATACACATAATTAGCCTAATACATAACTAATTACATGTAACAATACAACGATTAGACACTAATTACTAGCCCTAATTTGTCGGGTGTCACAGTTGTCAACGACGTCAGTAAAACAACGCACATATGTTAACAAACCGTCACGCTGTTGAGAGTGGTCTAAACTAACCACGCCAATATTTTTTTAGTATAACTAATAGTTAAACTCTGACATCACTATTTGCGGATTATAATTATAATTTATAATATAAGATAAATGGTGAGGTTCTTGAGAGAAGGGTTAAAAGTGAGGGAAGGGAGGGAAGCTAATGAGAAGGTGACAAGTGTCCTCCTCATTTCTCCACATTTTTTATCCATTTCCTCCCCCTTTCTCATTTCTCCACCTTTTTTTATCCATTTCTCCCATCATTCTTTTTTTATTTCTTTTTTTCATTCTCTTTTTTTTTTTCTAAAAACTTTTATTAAAAAAATTATTTTTATAAAATAAAATAAAAAACATTTAAAAATAATAATTTTTTTAACTTGTACGAACTTCTATGACACTTTTTTCAAAAATATAATTAAATAAAATTTGTTAACATTTTTTTACAAAAAATTATCATTTTTAACAATTAAAAATTAAAAGAATAGTTTTTAACATTATTAAAAAGAAATAAATTAAAAAAAAATTAATGTTTAATTTTTTCTTTTTTATTTCGTTTTCACATTTGTGATGCACAATATATTATATATTATAATGCAGATGAATATAAAAAACAGGATGCAATAAAAGTAAATTATTATTGTGTTTACTAACATAATAAACTATGATGCACTAATTTTCTCTGAATATGATGCATCAAGTGTTTAAATATCATGCATCGATTTTCAAAATATACTATAAAACATAATTATTGAATTAAAAAGTGGTGCACCATAGTTATAAAAATATGGTTCATCAAAGTTATAAAACATGGTGCATCATAGTTAGAAAACATGGTTCATCATAGTTATAAAACATAGTGCATCGAGTGTTTAAAATAGCATGCATCGACTTTCAAAATATACTATAAAATATCGTTATTGAATTAAAAGGTGGTACATCGTAGTTATAAAACATGGTGCATCATAGTTATAAAATATGGTGCATCATAGTTATAAATATGACGCTCCGACTTTTAGATATACGATAAACATCATTAGTGTATAAATCTTGGTGCATCATAGTTATAAAATATGGTGCATCACAATTTTAATTTTATAATGCATTGAAGTTATAACTTTGTTATATCAAAATTTATTTTTATTCAAGGTATGAATATGATGCATCACATAATTTTATATATATATATATAAAATTGTATTTGCATATAACAACGTGAAGTAAAACAACAACACAAAAAATGTTGAAAACGCGAAAAAAAACAATGATAAACAAACCGTGAAAAGGGTTAAATGAAAACGTTGAAAAATGCAAAAAAAAAAAAAAAAAGAAAAAGAAAAAGAAAAAAAAAAAGAAACTGATAACAAGAACTTTAAAAAATGAAAAAAACGAAAAAATAATAATAAGAAACAAAATTAATGTAAAAAAATAAAACACTAAAAAAATTTAAGAAAAAAAGTAAAGGATAAATGATAAGGTTAGAGTAATGAAGGAGGTAGAGAAATAGAGAAGGACACATGGCATCACCCTATTCACTTCCTCCATTTGCGTTCATAAAGTGGCTTCCGTCTAAGAACCACTATCTAAGATAAAAGTGCATAAATCAAATAATATGAAAAGTGAAAAAATAGTTATTTATATTACGTGTAGAACAATAAGTATATTAGTCGAATCTTTGGGATTACATCTTTGTGATTTATACCTATTTCGAAATTATACGATGATAACTAACACTCTAACAGTATTCAAATAAAATCACAAATTTTTGTTTCTTCTAAATACTTTTTATGACACAAAAATATAAATACTTATACTCAATTGATAATAAAAATCATAATCCGTAAGTTTATTTTATTAGTATTTTTTAATATCAAATGTAGTTACACTTTCATGGCCAAAAAAGAAAAGGTAATTATAAAAGAAAACAATAGCCTATTAGCAACGTCTCTGCTTACAATGTGCTCGAAGATCACAACTGAAATCTAGCGGAGAAAATTTAGTATCATAGTCAAATCAAAGATCATCATCATCTTTACACACTTTAAAAAATCAACAAGAAAGAAGAAAGTAAAAAACATTTTATTTTTCTTCATCTTACTAATCCCCCTTCTCCAAGATTTCACCAAACTCACACATTTTGGTAATTTTTTTCTCTTAATCCTTTTCGAATTAACATAATATTTCATTAATGATCATTACCCAATTCTTTATTTGGTATAAAGTTTTATTTTTAATCTTAATTTTTGTACATTTGGGATTTGCAGTTGTAGATTGTGATTCATACCCACATGGCTAATATTCCCATTTCAGGTTCTTTACCCTGTCTTTCTTTACTGTTTATACTAGTTTTATATGGGTTTTGTTATTTTTTCTTTTCCGATATGTGGGTATCCAAAATATTGATAGATTATGGGTTTTTAATTGATCTTGGCGGACGTTATTTGTGTAATATTTGATTATCTTAGATCTTTTTTTTTGTAGTGGTGGATTATTTGTTTTATTAATGATTTGAAATTCCCATAAGTTGATGATGATTGGCTTTTATTGTTAGTTTTTTGATTAGACAAAGTTACAAGTAGATGGTATCATGTGCATATAAATGATTATTAATGTTTTTCTTGATATGGTTGGTTTGTTATTTCAGTGCACATATTGCTCTTGTATGATTTTGATAATTTTAGTTTGGATTTTTAGAGTAAATCTTCAAGAAAACCTATAATATCTATGTCCCACAGTAAGAAACGAGTCTTTAATGTATGCGAGTTGCTTAATCCCTGTCGATCCCATATCTGATTATTCTCCCTTTCCTGTACTAATAGCGCTGTGGATAATTATTGATCCTTGCTAGATGTGGCAAAATGGAAGGGTGATTCGGGTAATGGGTCAATATAGGATCGGGTCAAATTGGTCATTTTTATATCTGTTGGGTTGACCCGAACAGTTTTTTGTCCCAAAAGTGTACAACTTTTATAGACATTTTTATTTTAGTATGTAAAACATGATAACCAAAAGCTGTATTAGTTCAATACAAAACTGAATACCTTAATCAACTCATTTAATAGGTTGGAATAGACTATGGGCGACTTTGACCTATTTGACCAATTTACCTGTTTGATTTTTTTTTACTCTTTTGTGGTAAACAATGGATCGAATTATTTTGCTAAGGTTCTTACTGATTCAAACCAATATTTATATAGGTGGTTTGAAAGAGTTGTCCTTGCATTCGAATGGAGGCCCAGAAACAGTTGGTTCACTTGTTGTATGCTTTGGTGAAATGTTGATCGATTTTGTGCCATCAGTTTCCGGAGTTTCACTTGCAGAAGCACCTGCCTTCCAAAAAGCTCCTGGCGGTGCTCCTGCTAATGTTGCAGTTGGCATTTCAAGATTAGGTGGTTCATCAGCTTTCATAGGCAAGGTATCGTATGTACTATTAAGATCCAAACTTTTATTTACTATTCCACTTTTGTTCACCTTGACTTTGTGTGATGTTCATATGGTTTTTTCTTAGGTGGGTGACGATGAATTTGGGCACATGTTAGCTGACATATTAAAGAAAAACAAAGTCGACAACTCGGGCATGAGATTTGACCAAAATGCAAGAACAGCACTGGCTTTTGTGACTCTCAGATCTGACGGAGAGCGCGAGTTCATGTTTTTTCGTAATCCAAGTGCAGATATGCTTCTTCATGAATCAGAACTCGATATGAGTCTTATTAGGAAGGTGCACATTTATTGTTTCCTTTTAATTAGCGTTTGACAGATTCTGAATATTTATGTTTACAGAAAAAGACATTTTTAGGAACAGAGTAAACTACTCGTAGTAATCAGTTTTGTTGCGGTCTGATAATCTAACAAAAGTATATACTAAAAGGAAGCATTTATTTGGCCTGAGATATAGAAGCAAAAGGTGGAGTTATCAGAACACCCTTTAGACATTATGTGCACATGTAACAACGGATTCAATTATGATCTAATGCAGGCAAGTATATTCCATTATGGTTCGATTAGCTTAATAGAGGAGCCGTGCAAATCAACACATCTAGCTGCAATGGCGATTGCAAAGAATTCCGGTAGCATTCTCTCTTATGATGTGAACTTGAGATTGCCGTTATGGCCATCAGAAGATGCGGCTCGTAATGGCATAATGAGCATATGGGATCAAGCAGATGTCATTAAGGTAAATACTCAAATTAGGCATTTATTATTTTCTTTTTCCAACAAACTAATACAGAAATCATGAATGCACACACAGGTTAGCGAGGATGAGATAACGTTTTTGACCGGGGGTGACGATCCTTATGATGATAATGTGGTGTTAAATAAGCTTTTTCATCCCAATCTTAAGCTTTTGCTAGTAAGTGAAGGGCCAGATGGTTGTAGATATTATACACAGGCAAGGACCCTTATCTTTTAATTTCACCCCACTCTTTATGTATCTGTGCACCATATTAGTAGGACCCCACATAATGAAAGACTAAAGCGGCTAACAACGAGTGATTACATTTTGTGCAGCAATTTAAGGGTAGAGTTCCTGGTGTTAAAGTAAAGCCGGTTGATACTACAGGCGCTGGAGATGCATTTGTTGGTGGAATTTTGAGCATCTTAGCTTCCAATACAAATCTTTATAAGGTATCATTTATTTACACCATTATTTGTCAATGCTTTATTTTTTTTTGAATTTGTGGGGTCCCTTCTCATTCTTTGATAAAATCAAGTATATGTTTTGGTTTCTAATGCTCTTTATTTTGTGGACTTTATAATAATTCTAGCTCAAACAAAATGAATATGGAATCCATAGTCAACTATTGACTTCAAATATTTTGAGCAACTTAACTTTGGATATGATCTTTGCAATTTACAGTGGCATCTTTATGTTCAAGTGTCAACTAGGGCCAATTAGGGCTGGTGGGCCTAATAGATTTCCGTTAGGAAAAAAATGGGCTTGGTTAGGGTTACTGGACAATCTATCCAGTCCATGAGATTGAAAAATGCGCCCGTTTAGGGCTGGTGTGCCTAGATGCGTAACTGGTCCGAACCAGGGGCCCCTCCTGTAATATTTTTTTCCGCTGTCAAGAATTAATCCAAATATCTATCTAAATAAGGCTTTTTTATATTTACATTTAAAGCTATTATCACAAAAATCTTCTAGATTAAAACAGGTTGTGCACAAATTTAAAACTTTTTACAATTTAGTCTTGGTAATGGGTTTCTCATTTGTTGGTGGGATTCCAAGCAACTTAACGTTTGAATGTGCAACAATCTTTATCGGTATGAGTTCGTTTATTTACATGTACTTTCATTCTATTTATTTAATAAAAGTAAATGCAGTAAAATGACCATACTAAATAAAATATATTCATGAATTCTATCCATTCATCTCTATCTCTAAATTCAAAATCATGATTCTAATGTAGGACGAGAATAAACTAAGAGAAGCCCTTCTTTTTGCAAACGCATGCGGGGCCCTAACCGTAACCAAGAAAGGAGCGATTCCAGCCATGCCCACTAGAGACGAAGTCCACAAAATCTTGAAACATGATTGCTGATAAACGAGTTGATGTTAATAAAACGAGCTTGTTTCCACAGTCTTTTTCTTTCGGGAACGCGCGTTAAAAAGGTCTTTTGATTCAAACTCTTCAATGTACAAGTCCTATCTGCATTTGAAATTTAATATAGCAGTTTTAGTTGTACACCAAAAGGAGTTGTTTTGGTGTTTGTATGACAATTTGTACTCTGTACCAGTATCAACACTGTTGGTAAGTAAAAAAAATGTCATTTTCATGATGTGTTTGGTCCATTTGTAGCGAACCTTTGACTGGCGAAAAATGTATGCAATAAGTTTTGACAATCTTTATGGGAATACATACGACCTTTTCGAGACCAAATGCAATAGTTTCATGGCATAAATGTGTAACATGTTTTTTAGTAATGTCAGTTCTTTGAGGCCTTGATAATGGCACATGTATGAAAACTGCATGCAAGTTGTTGCCATTTAGCAAATTTGGTGACCCACTTGTATCTGTAGGTGTAATGTGGCATGTTTCATTCAAAAGGCCCCCCCACAAGATGGCAATTATATATTCATTGTGGTTTTTATAGATTGAAAAAAATTGATTTTGAATTGAAAAAATTGGCGCTTGGAAACGGAGGATCTCAGTTGATGAATGTGTGCCTGTGTGGATTGGTTTATGTACTGTCCACTGGTTTGGGTATCATGTATCAATCTTTCAGTCTATCTGTCATCATCACACTTTTTCTTTGGACCCTTATTATTAACATTAAGTTTTATAGTTTCACCTTTTTACTTGATAAGTTGATATTGCCTTTTATTTGCATGGCAAGACGAATGGGTCAAATGGGTCGGATAACTGGTTAAAACCTAATCGAGAATTCTATTAGCATGGAGGCTGTTGAGATGGAATTGATCTTTGACAATTTCTTTTTGAGTTTTGTTCTTTATTGATGTATTTAACATGATTAAGATATAATTACTGTTACAATTATTTAATAAAAAGCTTAGCTTGTTACAAGTATTTGAACTGTTATTAAATCGTTGGTATTTGAATGAGCGAAAATCGTTGTGTATACAATGGCGGATCTAGAATTTGGGATGACCCGTAGCACCGGTATCTCCATTTTTGTAAACTCGTAGCACAAACAAAGAATACAATCTTTTATAGGAATTTACACTTCATATAGCGATTGGAGTGGTAATTACTGATACTCCTACCTTCAACGTGGCTCTATCCGCGCTTATAGTTTTCGGGTAAAAGCATATGGTAAGAAAATTTGTTGAATAGGCAGATAAGAATTATTTTTTACAATTTGTTTGTATGAAAGTTACAAAATGAATTTCTAAGTTATGTATGTGAAAAACTAATTAATGAATACTTATACTGTAACTTTACGTACTACATATATGATATCACGATTATGTATATCTATAGATAGATGCAGTTTTGTTGCATGTTTTGTGTACGTATACGATACATACAATATATAATATTCAAGCGACAGTCAAAGCGGGGTTTCAACATTGAGATCAGTCTTTTCAGTCACTTAATGGCAGATCGACTCAATGTTCGAACCACTGGTTTCTTTATCGTGTGGCCCACCTCAATATATCTCCTCTAAGACCTGTCCCAACGGGACCGTCGGTTCATCCGTCGGTTTCCGTCACTTAAGTGACACCGATGGTACCACATGTCGGTTGTGGTCCGTCGGAATTCCGACGGAGCATCGGTTTCTTTTTTTTTTTATTTCTTTTTGTGTGTGTATAACTAAAGGTAAATTGTTAAATGCGGGCCCAAAAATTAAAGTGACGGAGTCACTGATGGTAGGGGTCCGTCAGTTTCAGTCAGTTTCTGTCACTCGTGTGAAAAAGCTGATGTGGCGCAGACGTGACACGTCGGTTTCTGTCAGTTTCTGTCACGGTTGGGAGTGGTCTAAGGCTCTCTAGTCTCTTTTCCAATCATCTTCATTTTCCCATCTCCAAATATGCAGAAAAAGCAGTATCTTTTTAAAATATTCTTTCTTCAAAACTTTTCTTTTCCAACCATCCTACTCCAAAATCTCAACTCCAAAAACCTTTAAATTAAAATAATATAACTTTTATACAATACCTTAATAAGAAAAGGATAAACATTTGAATATTTTTTCAAGCTTATAATTAATAATGAAATGTCGGTTATGTTCCTAAGTTTTAGTTTATCTAATATATTGTAATCGTAGTTTTATTTAATTCTAGTCCTTTCTATGTAATATTGGAATATTCTATGTTTCTCAATCAATATTCTCTCTGTATTTTTTTTTATGTATGTTAAGTATTTTGATATAACACTACTATATTAAGTTATTATTTACATGTTAATGGTGACTAACATAAATAAATGTATAATATAAGTATATAAATGTTATTGAGTTCATTGAAATTAAAATAATAGTTTATATTGATAAAGTGGTTTTGGAGGAGGGGTAGAAAATCTTCAAATATGGAGTAAAATTTCAATACTCCAAAAAATTCTCCATATTTAGAGTACCCATCGGAGATGATTTTCTTCATAAATTTTACTCCAAATCTCCATTTATGGAGTAAAAGGTGGGTTGGAGGAAACCATTGGAGAAGGCCTAAGACGTATGCCAATGGACGTCGGGGAGCAACGTCGGTGGGGCGTCGGTTGGGACTGACGCACCGACGCCATTGGCACGGGGCGTCGGTCCCTTGCGTCGGTGGTGGCACGTCGGGAATCCGACGGGAGAGAGATAGGGAAAAAGTGGGGGCCACCCCCTTTGGTCCGTTGCAACGTTTAAAAAATTTTTTTTTTAAAAAAAAAAACCAATTTACCACTATAAATTCAAACCAAATCCAACCAATTTTTCACAATATTCACACTCCAACTTTCAAATATTCCACAACTTTATACAATTTTACTTTCCAATTTACCACTTTCAACCTATTTTCACAACATTCACACCTTAACTATCAAATATTCCACAACTTCTACAACTTCTACAACTTCAATATTATTTCCATTTCATTTCTTTTACTCATTTTTTCACCATTTTTATACCAATTCATCTACAAAAAAAAAAAAAAACCATTTACTTAACATGTCTGGATCCGATTCCGATCTAGACGATTTAAATGCCGTCCTAGCCATATATAATCCGATCGCTAGCCGTGTACAACAAGATAGGTCATCCGATTCGGATGAGGAGATTGAAGTAAGCGTTCCACGTCCGAGACGTTATTTTCCAAGAGATCGTTATGCCGCCGGCCAACGTTTATATCAAGACTACTTTGCCGAGAACCCGACATTCCCGCTTGATTTCTTTCGTCGTCGCTTTCGGATGAGTCGGCCAATGTTTATACATTTATGCCAAGGTATCTTATCGTACTCCCACCATCCGATACCCCCTTACTTTCTTTATTTCCATCAAGGTCGAGACGCAACCGAAAAACCCGGATTTAATGTTTTCCAAAAAGTCACGTCGGCCTTACGGCAAATGGCATACGGTTGTGCCGCCGACTTGTTCGATGAATACTTACATATGGGTCAACAAACATCATACGATTGTTTGGACAACTTTTGTAAATGTATTTTTCATCTGTATTCACGTGAGTATTTAAGAAAACCAACACTCCATGATGTGCAACGATTGCATCAACGTCATGCGGAACTACACTGTTTTCCGGGTATGCTTGGAAGTATTGATTGTATGCACTGGGCTTGGAGAAATTGCCCAATTGCATGGCAAGGTCAATACACTCGAGGTGATCACGGCTATCCAACAATCATGCTTGAAGCCGTTGCCTCCTACGATTTGTGGATTTGGCACGCTTTCTTTGGTCCTGCCGGATCGAACAACGACATCAACGTTCTCAATGAATCTGATTTATTCCAAGACTTACTACAAGATCAAGCTCCTCAAGTCATCTTCACTATTGCCGGTCAACAATTCACCAAAGGGTATTATCTCGGCGATGGAATATATCCGGAATGGTCGACGATTGTGAAGTCGTTTAAGTATCCGTTAACAGAAGCCGAGTCAAGGTTCAAGAGGTACCAAGAATCGGCAAGGAAAGATGTGGAACGGGCATTCGGGGTACTTCAAGGCCGTTGGCAAATCTTGAAAAACCCCGCTAGACCATATAGCATCAACAAAATACGGCGAATCATGTATTGTTGTGTAATTTTACACAACATGATAATCGAAGACAATGGATACAATATGTGTACACACGAGGAAGAGTATTGGACAAACCTGAAAAATCTACCTCAACGAACGTGGGAAGAAAGGGTAGCGGTGCAACTACTTATGGATAAAGAATTGCGTGACCGTGTCCATCACCGTCTTCGCGATGCCCTCATCAAACACATCTCGAGCCTCCCACCAAATTTCCGAACGCGTTAGCTAGTTTTAATTTCTTATTAATAAATGTATTTTTTCTTCTTTTTTAGGATTTGTAATATTTTAATTTTTAATTAATGTATTTTTCTTTTTTAGGATTTGTAATATTTAATTTTTAATTAATGTAATGTTTTTAGTTTTAATTTAAATGTGTTATTTAAGTTTTTGTATTAAATAAATTGATTAAATAGTGTGTGGGGCCCTGAAAATAAGGGAAGTGATGTTGCTGTTGGCAGGGGTGTGTCAGTTGTGTGTCAGTTGTGTCAGTCTGACGTGGCGCTGAGCTGGCACGCAACTGACGCGTCAGTTCGTGTCACTGTTGGGAGCAGCCTAAGAGCACACACAATGATTTGTGGCTTCGATCGTCAATGAAACCGACCGAACCAACACCAATGACACGGATCCGTCAGTTTGTGTCATCGGTTTTTGGGTCGGTTATCCAATGGTGCATCATTTTTTCTGTTTAATTTATATAAATAAATGTATGTTGGTACATGTGGGGCTCGGTGTCATTGTTTTCAATTAGTTTTGAAAAAGCTAGTGTGGCTGTTCAGTTGAGTTGTCACTAACTGAATAGTCGGTTTCAGTCCCTTGTTGGGTGTGGCATTAGAGAGATTATGACAAATTTATGTGCATATAATATTATCGATCTTTAGATGCATTACAATGTGGAAGTGTAGCAAAAAGAGTTTTTTTACACTTGCTTATACATATGCAAGTTTCATTACATTTATATAAGTATGACATTTTATTTTTAACACGTACGTTTGTACGAATAAAATAAAATAAAATAAAATAAAAAATACACAGCTTTAAGTTATGTTGGGGTACCAAAATAAGGTAAAAAAAGGAGGCTTTGGTCTTTCGTTTTGAATTTGAAAATAAGAATGATGCAAAGTTATTTTTAATGCAATTTAGACATCCACTTTCTATTATAGATATGTGTAGGCTTCTATTTTTGTTGAATTAAATTATGAAAGGCCAAAGTTGATAAGATGACTCGAATTAATTTAATGAAAACATCGCATCATTTACCTATCCTCCCCCTTACTTTCAAACCGCAATCAAACCTCTTTGCTTATTAGCGTAGTATAAATTTTCAATTCAAATGTTATTTTCCTTCTCACACTTTTTTTATTAATTATTCACGCGATGCTAGCTTAGTGGTGAAAAAACGTAACATACATGTACAGGTCATGTGTTATATCTACGCCCCCATGTTTTCTTAATCACGAGTTACACAATTTACCTCTCTTATATCTCGTCTATACTTTCCCATAAAACATTTGTCGCTTTTATTTTTGATAACCTTAATTTAAACACTTCCATTTTTAACTATTAATACATTTATCGTACATATGTATTCATTTATTCAATTATGCGTTTTTCTGATCTTCTTTGCAATTATATTCTAGTTCACAAGATAATACACTCATAAGAAGAAAAAATAACGTACGATTATCGTCAATTTACGAGTTTGTATTTTGTTGCATAGCACAAGTGTTATGGTAACATTTTCATACTATTGTCACAAAATCAACACATAACAATTTGTTTAAGTATATATACATTCAATTTGAATCATTACACACATTTGAATCACAATCGAAATCATCAAATTACACAGGAAAAAACATTGAAAAACTATGAAATTGTAATCAAGTTTTCATTTTCTATATATCACCGCCGTATTACGCAGATACAATGCTAGTAATTATTAATTATATGGGACACTTATAAATGAGTAAAAGTAGTTACTCACTTACTCTGTATCAAGTTATACTAGTGCTTAAGAAAAACAAAAATACACGTTCATAAGTCAATGTCTATGTTTTTAAGTTTAAAAATATATCTTAATCATTTATTTACTACGGTTTAGGTGGAGATTCCGCTAGTAATTTGTTGATGTGCATACCTCAAGTGGAGTCAACCCATGTTGTTCAAAGAGCAATTCAAGAAACTTTTGAAATTACCAATACATTTTTAAACTGTTGACAACTAAATTACAGTTATACAATTCAGTTATATATATATATATCATCATCATATAAAGGATTCTCCCAACGCAATAATTACGAAAATTATGAGGTTTGTAAAAACCAATGTTGTTCACTTTGTCACAAAAAGCTGACTTTCCAAATGTGCCTTCTTTTTTGTGCCAAAAGAATAGCATCTGATCACGTGAACAACACATGTGACCTCACATTGTCAGAGCTTGCCGGACTCCCCAGTTAATCCCACCGTTACCGTCGTTAATTACCATCTCATGCACCAAAGTTGTCACAATCTCATTTTCTATATCCTTCACTATCTCCTCTACCTCAGCCTCAAATGCTGTCGACCTCAACCGCTGTATGCTCAGCCCTATGTCTCTGTCAATCAACCGATTAATATCTTTCGACTCCTCACATTTAGTGCCAGGAACACTTTTTATTTTGCCATATAATTTTAAAATCAACTCATTCCCACACATTGTACATGATTCCGGTGGTTTTGGAGTAACCCATGGTTTTCGATTCAAGTAAGGCTTCAAGATTTCGATCAGATATTCATTTGTTAATTCGAAGAACATCCTACGTTTGGTAGCCGCAATGGTTGTGGTGGCGGGGTAAAGCTTTTCTAATTGGTGAAATATTGATGGATGAAGAGGGTGAGAAGGGGAGTACCACCGGCCATCGGATATTGAGGTGGTGGATTGGATCCCACATTGGTCGCAAATTTTTGTTATGTAGTCAAAGTAACTGGCGTAATGATCGCGGTCTGTGGTGGTGGTGGTGGTGGTGGAGGAGGAGGATATCGTTGTAATATTAGAGTCTTGAATTGATGAAATACCTTTTTGTACAACGGATAATTCAAACATACGTCTCTGGTGAGATTTGAACCCGTAACTTATCGATGACGAGGTCATATTTGGTACCACTTGTGATATGTCACGTTGGTCTAGATTGAGTGTGCGATTGTCATTTGAATTGTACGACGAGTTCAAACTACTAGGTAAGTGCGTCATGCTAAACAAGGACACCTGCAAAATCAAATATTCCATTAATATGTGTTAAACCAATACGCAAAGTCCATTTTAAGGTAGGTTGAAATATGTTTACAAAAGATAATAAGTTAACATAGTACTATATTTTCATCCAAAGAAACAAATAAAGCTTACACTGATGGTAAAATTTATGAGATGATAGATTAGAATGGGTCTAAGCCCGTTTGTGGGTATTTGGATCCATTATGGTTTTAGTTAGGGTTTGCATTGTAACCTATAAATAGCGATTAATGTAATGCATAGTAACCTACGGGGTTTCATTATTCAACAGCTTGGGCCATTCTAATCTATCATCTAATAAATTCAAATCTAAATATACTTTTATAAAGACCTTTTTTTAATACATAATATATATTTTTAGATAATCCAACCTCGATTTTTTTCAAAATTTTGAGTAATATGTGCTTGCCATCTACCTCCGTGCAATAAGAATAAAATAATACTAGGATTTTACATCGTAACTTTTATGAACAGGAAATACTATTTATAAAAGAGCTATGCCATTTAATATATATATATTTTTTAACGTACACTTAGATAATAATATTTAAAAATGTCATCCGAAGGTAGATTCAATAGTTATCAGATAAAAGGTGTCATACAATACAATAATTAGGAATATAAAGTAAAAAAAACAAATGACATCATAAGTAATGGTACGACTAAATGTACCTGTTTTTGAGGTAATCTTCTTGTTGTTGAGGAAGGTGACATCATCTCTTTCTTCACATTTACAATATCATTTGACAATGAAGTTGACTTTTTCTTGCTAGCAAACATTGCATCATCATGTTGATTCATTTTCTTTAATCTCAAATCATATCTTTCACTAGCAATTTTCTTTATTTTTTTCTCCTTCGCTACTTTCTCTTGTTGCTTCAATGAATGTGAATTTGAACTTGGTTTGTTGAGATTGCTCTTAATGTCCAACACTCTCAACTTTGGCGAGCTCGAATATGATGTCGAGTCATCTACTTGTTTCACTTTTGTCACCGGCTCTTGCGCCAAAACTGGCGCAGGAGCCCGTGGTGGAGTGGATGGCTTTTTTGGTTTAAGCAAAACAAGATTTGAATCTCTTCTCTGCTCCTTATTTCTTGACGATACAGTGTTTGTAATATCGGTACCAAGTCGTCGACCGATTCTTTCCCTCACCTGATACAAGATCATATTGAATCATATATACTTCACAATAAAATAAAATTAAGGATAAAAATATAAAATTTTAAGAAACTAGCGAATAGGTATTAAAGGAATGTTCACAATTCGTAATTAATTTAAATATCGAAGCTTTAATCGTATTAATACGAGTAATTACCTGATTGGCAACTTGCTTCGCGTATTCGCTTGTACCATCGTGGTCTTTCTGGTTCGCTAAGAGTTCTGCTCGCCGTCGTGCCATTTTCATTTGCAATGACTCATGTTCGTGACCACTACAACTATTGCGATTTTCTTTGTCAATTTGGAGCGAAAGCCGGTGATGGTATTCGTTATCCGTCGACTGCCTACTACCCGTTGACATTCTTGGAGTCGTGGGTAATGAACGACTCCGATGATGAGAGTTGACCGGAGTTGAGGAGGATGATGGTCTCGGAGATGAATATTCCGGCAAAAGATCAAGACCCATCAATCTAGCAACTAAATTCGGTGTTTTAGTACCCGGTGAACTGCTACATTCCGATGAGACATCCTCGGTGAATCTTGATCGTTTCGTCTTGATTTGAATTCCACTCGTCTGTAATAAAAGGCTTAGATCAAAATTTATTGACAACGGATCCAATGCTCATTTAATTACCATTGCCATAATTAATATAAAAATATATAATATTCATAAATGTTAAAGGGATTATCGACTTTACCTGTATGTTTAAATTTGTTTGTTCATTAACTTTTAATGATGATGACGGAGCTACATCCGTGGCGGATTCCGGTGACTCCAAACTATTCCTTGGTGCTTCTACACCTGCATAATCAATTATATAACTGTTCAATCTGAATTGTTGATAAAGGATTTTAAACGAGTATAGTTTCAATTTATTCTTTTTCAATCTAGATACATGACACTTGTATATTTTTCGTTTGTAATTTTAAGATAATCGGTTAAGAAGTCACTTTCAATGGGTTTCACGAAAATGACATATTTAACCGATTATCTTAATTTTATGACGAAAAAATTCGAGCGATTAAAATTGAAACTATACGCTAGTCATCATTCAAATATGTAACGTTGCAAATAATAACAACACATATATAGAGAGAGAATTTACCTTGAAGACCAAAGTTGGATTGTTGTGAGTTAATGATAGTTGATTCCGATATAAAAGATGGATGATGAAACCGAAACTGATGATGTTGAACCTCAAAGAAATTAAATATGGCACTCATACAACCCCATGATGAATTGTTTTTCTCTTTTCTTGTTTTTCCACTCATCCGTTTGGTCCTCGCGGTGGATGATGATTTCCCACCACCACGACTACCTCCAGCGTTGTCGTCACCACCGCCGGCCTTGTATAACCACTCTCTTCCCATATTCCTTACAAAAACCTTAATATTTTCACCAATTTCACGGAAAATCACACATAGCTAGGGAATTGAAAAAGGATATTATAACGAAATGTGGATGCACTTTTTATTTGTTTGTTTCTTTTTAGAAATTAAGTTTTTTTTTGTTGCTGTTGTATTACCGTGTGATGTAGAGATGAAAATGGAGGAAGTATGTATTTTTGAAAAATGGAGGTGGAATGGAAATGGGGTGGATGATGATGGTGGGGTGTTAATTTAAAGAAGTTAGTTTACTGGGGATCCGAACCCATATACCCGTTTTATTTTTGAATCGGACTAAGAATTGAATTGAATTGTATATTTGTATGTAATAATAATAATTAATAATAATAATGTGTATTAATTGCAAACATTTGACTCTCTTGGTTCAATTCATTTCAAAATTTATGGTTTTTAGTGTTTGATTAAAGTTAATAACTCAATACATACATACATCCTATTTTTGTAATTTATTCAAAATTCAATCCTAAACACCCTCCTTGGTTCAATTTAGACATTTAGTGTTTGATTAAAGTTTTGCGGAAAAAAAAAATTATTATTATTTTTCTCATGTTCTTGTTATTTGTTAATTTTATTTTATCACTTATGAAGATTTTTCAAATTCATCTCTCCTTCCATCAAGTAAAGCATTCAAATATTTTGGTGATCTCATAAAAGGCAAAATTTGTTATATATGTTAAATATTAATCTTACATTCGATCGTGATAGGTGATCGCGAATAATCAAAATTACTCCCTAGTAACTTAAATTATGGTCAACATGTTTCCTTGTATATCTTATCATTGTTGAATAGTTTAATTTAATTGCTAGTCAAAATGTTTCACCAAAATATATATCGATTTCTAGTCAATTCTTGGAAATCTAAATTGTTAACAAAATGGACGTAGCATTATTATGATGATGAATTTTTATTGAAACAAGTAATGCAATTGATATTCCTTTGATCTTTGAAATTATATTTGATCATCCCAATTCCCAAATATGTACAGTTTTTACCTAGATCGGTTTCTACGATTCTACCCTACTGTTATGATGATTTATAAACCAATTAACATCGTACACTACTATTAAACATATCAATAGAAGTATTTGGGAAACACATATTTAAAATTTTAAAATTAATAAGAGTTCATCTATCTTGTGATATAGTAATCATCAGGAATCGACGGACAACCAGAGATGAGGTAGAGGCAGTGTACGCATCTGCCCACATTCAAAAAAAATGTATATAATGTAAATAAAATCTTATTATTAAGGGTACTTTTAATATTTGTCCTTATATATATATATATATATATATAGGGTAGCGATCAAGAGGGAAGTGCCTTTTTGGAGGGAAGGGGGGAAGCGTTAGTATGCATCAAGAAGCATATTACAATTATCAATCAAAATGTCAACAAAAAATTATTTTTATTGGTAAATAGTAATCAAAATCGATGCTATAAAGAATATTTTAACGAATGAATTTCTTTTTTAAGTCATAATATTAATTGATGAATATTTATTTAATAAATTGTTAATATGCAGTGTGATGCATATTAACTAATATGCATCGCGATGCATATTAAAACTTCACATTATTCGAAAGATATTTTTATTGTTAATATGCATCATAATGCATATTAAAAAATATGCACCGCGATGCATATTAACGGATTTGGATCTAATATTCATAAATCGATGCTATAACTTGAAGAAAAAATTTATCAAGGAAGCTTAACATTCACAGCATCGATTCTGATTAACATTTACTAAATTTCAGTTTGCTTTTTTCGAGATTTGTATGGGTGAAGGTAATATGTTTCCTGATGCATACTAACGCTTCTACCCTTCCCCCAAAAAATGCACTTCCTTCTGGATCATTCCAATATATATATATATATATATATATATATATATATATATCTATAATCTATAATACATATAAAGCATGTCCACATTGTTTAATCTTAATTCTTAAATTATAATTAAAATTACTCATATACCCCTCTACACTCATAAATGAAGATCACTTTAATTAGGAAAGTTTTTATCCTAAAATTACTTTGCAATTTGTTTTGTAACAACAAGGTAGATATTATTATTGTTTTGAACTTATATTATCTAATTACAAATTAACAACATTATGTTCTTTATAAAAAGAAATAAAATGATCATTGACTTAATCATATATAATCGGTGAGAACATTCTATACTTATGTGAAGCATTTGACATGTTATACAACTATTCAGATATTTAACGAACATACTATTGTACGTAACAAAAATACATAAAAATAGTTGTTACCGCCGCATTGCGCGGGGTAATGTGCTAGTATATATATATATATATATATATATATATATATATATATATATAATAAAAATAAGTGGAGATAAAATAGAAACTTCTTTTTTTCCTATTCATAAGACTTCAAGGATTGATATTATAAATAATTTCTTTTTAACTCTCATCCAAAAAGTGGGAAGATCGAACTTAAAGAAAAGTAATTAAAACATTGATCGAATAACGTAAGTGTCTACTTAATGTATAGTACATGACCTACAATTTCAATGATTATATATAATTATATTTATAAAGATAATTTTGATATTAGCCCATAGAACTATATAGTACATGTTCCTTTTTGAAAGGAGTGCATACACAATATCTTAATTTTCGAATCAATAGTCAATAGCTAATTAATAATAATTGGATATTAGGGTGATTTTACCCATTATTTAATGTACGTGTTAATAGTTAATAAATGGTTTTCAAACGAATTGAAGATGTTTTCTGTATCATATATTTTTTTGGAAACGGCAAATAATATATAAATAAACATCCCAACCTTAGCAAGTAACTAAGAGGGAACAATAGAAAGTACAAAGCTACAGAATAATGGAAAATGGATTACAATTCCAAACCGCTATACTACAAGAGATTTTACTTCTATGTTTAATCCATAAAAATGAATTGGCTATAACTTCCTCCGCCACTGCCGAATTGGACTTAATTACCATATTAAAAACCCAATCGTTCCTCGCCTTCCAGATGTGCCAAAACAATCCATGAATAATAACCAGCATAATCTTTTTTTTTTTGGACAATTACCCCAAGTAGCCCCAAAGTTAATAAGATCACACACCGAATGAAACTGTGGCATCGAAATCCCACACCAATTAAAGATCAACCTCCTTGTTTCCATCGCCCTTGTACACCGAAGAAAAACATGATCAACATCCTCGTCTTCAATATTACAAACCTTGCACGTAATAGAATCGATATTTATTCCTCTATCAAATAAGTTTTTTGCCACTGGAATTCTCCCCAAACCAACCCTCCACACAAAGCAATTAACTTTAAGCAGTGCCCATTTGATCCAAGGCATTCCAACAAATCCCTTAGATGTTAATTTCTCATCAATCAAACATCTAGCATTACATACCGTATAGTTCCCATCAGGAGATAAATTGCATAGCAATCTGTCCCTAATATCAACTAGTTGCACCGATGTAAGCAAATGAAGCAGGTCACAAAATTCCATTATATATTCTTCACCCCACGTATTGACAACCCATTCCCAATTGTAACCATTAGCTTTAATTCGCTCACTTACTAAACATCCTTTTTTTGCTTCGATGGAGAATAATAACGGAAATCTAACTCGAAGAGCCAATTCTCCTAACCAATTATCTTTCCAAAAGGAAACACAACGCCCATTACCAACCTTGATTTTGAAAAATTCATCAAAGTTAAGCCCGAGTTTAATAAGATCATCGGTGGACTTTATGATGTTGCGCCACACACCAGAACAGCCACTTCCAATCATAACATGCATCGGTTTACATTTAAGTTTATGGACAGCACATATAATCTCCTTCCAAATGTTATTTTGACCGTCCCTGATTTTCCACCACCATTTCATCAATAACGCAATATTCTGGGCTTTTAAAGATCCAACTCCAAGCCCACCATTCTCCTTTGACGCCAAAACTGTTTTCCAGGCAACCCAACTTATTTTTTTACCATCGTCATGCCCACCCCACAGAAAACGTCTCCTAACTTGTTCAAGCTTATCTATAACACAATTAGGCGCGCTGAATAATGAAAAGTAATATAGTGGCAAACTACTGAGAACCGCTTTAATCAAAGTCAACCTTCCCCCAAAAGAAAGATTTTTTGTTTTCCACCCGGATAACTTGCTTTTAAAACGATCAATAACCGGCACCCAATTCTTCATGAGATTCATATTAGCACCCACCGGAACCCCTAAATACTTAAATGGAAACGTACCAGGAATACAACCAAGTGATGCAGCCCAAATAGCAACCTGTGATGAATCAGCCCCAACACCAAAGACTTGAGACTTGTGGAAATTTACCTGTAATCCCGAAGATGCATGAAAACACTTTAATATTCTGGCCAGGTTTTTCATATTGTCTTCATCAGCTTCACCCACAAAAATAGCATCATCCGCATAAAATAAGTGTGATAAAATTGGCCCATCTCTACCAATCTTTTTTCCAACAAACCTCCCTTTCTCACACGCCGCTTCCATCGCAACGTTTAAACCTTCCATAGCTATAATGAATAAGAAAGGAGAAAGTGGATCTCCTTGCCTCACCCCCTTTGAAACTTTAAATTCTTTTGTTGGAGAGCCATTGATACAAACCTCCCTTTCTGTATCATATATTAACCATGTATAGATCTAGCCGTTATACATCACGTACATGTTGTTCAAGATGAGTTAATGCATGTGTATATACATAAATGTCTATACATCCATTTAATTTAATTGTAGCTTTTTTAAACAAGTATCAAGCCTCATAAACAATATATTGTCTCACAATAATTTCCCCTAGACAAACCTAAATCATAATTCTCTTATTTTACATTTCTTTTTTCTTGTCTTAAATTTCAATATAACTATGACTACGTAATAAATATATAAGAATCTTTTTCTATTTTTTAGTCGATCCAATTATAAAAGTACTAATCAAAGCTTTAGACCTTAATTTTGAAAAATTTAGCATCACGATATTCAAAGAAGACTCAATATATAAAGTTGTAATGAGCTTGATATGATTATGAGGATTTCATAGTGTGAATTCGTATATAGATTATAGATCCATATACACCTCGAAAATCCTATGTTATGTGTGATAATAAAATAATTTAATCAGTTGGAGTCGGTGCTTGTATCTTGTGACTGAAGCTATAATTGATGGTCAAAGATTATGATTTCATATACTTCCTAGTTATTTTTTTATTATAAATATTTATTTATTAATCATAGAGGTAGAAGATTATTAAAACAAAAATATATGAATCTCCAATAACTCAATAAATCCTTAGAATTCTCAAAATTCCCTATACCAATTAAACACAACTGAACTCACTTCATAGGAAGTTACGGAGTATTTATCTAAGCAATTAAGATATATAAAATCATAATAAATAGAAAATTATAATCCAAGTGTTTATTGACCACATTTATATCGTTAGAAATTGATTTTGCAAACATCATAACCAAGTGTTTCCACATTTGTTCATAAACACATGACTAGCTACTACGGAGTATTATTTACGATTATTATTGTTACATTACGCTATCATATGTGACATCATATATACATGGCCTATTTTGAAGTATAACTAAACGGGTCGGGTCATAGTTTGCACTCGACATGAAGTGGGTTGAGTTAACAAAATTTTGTCGTCTTGATTCAGTAGTCCAAACTTGTATGGAGCCCATCACCTACCTACCAATAATGCTTTCTTAATTGATTGATTCTCTTCACCTTTTAAATCGTCTAATCCATCACATCCAAATACATAAATTCAATCACTAAACTTTCATGGTAAAACAATCAACTAAAAACTTGTCGATCGGTTGAAATTGAAGTCGCATGAGGCAATGAATATGATAATATGCGTGATGTTGTACATAATATGTGTTAAATTATAAGTTTGACGTTATAAAGTGAAAAAATTAACAAGATTAGAGTTAACAAATTTGTGTAATTTACATGATAATAGGAATGGAGTAAATAAGTTTAGTCAACAATTAACTTTGTTAACTTACTTACACTATGCATGCATTGCTATTTAAGGAAATTAATTTACTACGTTTTTTTTACTTTTTTTTTAAAGGCAGACCTACTGGGCCCATCCGATCATTTCCACTAACGGTTACTCTCCTGATACGAGTAACCGCCCCTGAGTTCGCAGCCTAGGTGACGCCCTAAAGGGGTTGCTCTCCCATGTCTTGGATGTGTATAGCGTCACAGGATTCCCCCTCTCAACGAGACTCGAACTCATGACCTCAAGAAATAAACCCCATACGGGAAAACTAAGTTTTTTTACTTGATACACTTGCATGTTTTTCACCAATATGGTCAACATTTTACTTTTCATTAACTAAGTATCATTAAGGTTCGTTAATTTTGGACCTCAGTTTCCGAACAATGAAACCAAGTATTTTGACTTCAACACACAATTAAGTGCAATGTAATTTGTTTCCATCATCCTTGTTTTCTCACTTTTCTATAACTGGCATAGAATTTATAAACTATTACGAGTACTAGCAAGACACTAATAGCAACTTTAACACACTACTTGTTTTTTTAAATTAGTTAAACTAAGTAAGCTAGGACCGCATTCGAAGTTATATGCAGTAAAGCGTATCTAAAAGACTACCACCTCTGTCCTAATATAAGTGAACGGCTACATATCTAATTTCGGTTTTCCTAAAATAAGAGTGTCTATTTTATATTTCAACCAATCAAAATATACTTTATTAAAGATTATTGATTGATGAAGAGTATAATTAATATACATTTTTTTTTTTTGTATGGAGGGTGTATGTGATAATTAGTTGTATAGGACATTATCATCATATAATATGAAAGACGTTAAGTTAGTTTAAAAGGTGGGAGTTCATAAGAAAATGATAACGAGTTACATCCATCACAGGATGCGATTTTTCTTTCAAAAATCTTTCGATAAATCGCTACATTTATTCCACTAATTAGCTAGGTACAAAACTAAGTTACATGATTAAGCCTAAATAATACTTCGTATGTATGTAATTATACACAAGACATTAATTAGTCTTTTTTTGGGCCTACAAATTAAATAAACAAAATTACTCAACCACTCCAAACTCCAAAGAAGCACAAAAATAAACAAAACTACTCTGTCACCATAGCCCGTAAATTTATAAGGGCGGAGCTAGAAATCCTTTATATCGAATGAGTGAACTTAATTGTTATTTTTTTTTTGAAAAAATTTGCATAATATTAGCCATGGTTAAAATCAATAAATTACGGAGTACTTTATTTTAATTGTCTGTAGTAAGTAACCTTTTGTTGGTTGGAGGACAATACGAGTAATATTTATTGATGTGCTAGTTTATAATTTAACTAGGTGAGACATTTCATTAATATTACTTGCACTTTTAGCAGATATTGTACATCAATTATTTTATGTAGGTTGGATTAAGGGCAGAAAGTGATGACTTAATTATTTACAACCAATTACTCACACCATTTAAATTTCTGTAATCCCACACTGTATATATTTTGAAGCAACAAATCAAAGATAGATTAATTAAGTAAGTATATTTGAAACGACAATGAAATCTAATCTAAAAGTTAATTAATTAATTAACAATATAATAAGAAATTAATTAAGAATACATACACTAATTAAGCTAGTTTGAGCCTCTACGATTGTAGGGGGGAGAAATTTGATACCGTAAAATTCTTGTCTCTATGCTCAAATTCTACAAAAGCTATTATATATAGTTGCAGGGTTGTTATACCTATTTAATTTAATTAATACTCCCTCCGTCCCAAATTAAGTATCCTGTTTTGACTTTTCGAGTCTTTCTTTTTCAACTTTGACCTTAAATATTTTTGTTTGTGTTATATAATACTTGATGCAAAATATATGAATGGATTGAGTTTTAAATGTATTTTCATTGGTATAATTTTCATAAAGTAATATATAACACAAACAAAAATATTTTAAGGTCAAAGTTAAAAAACAAAGACTTCCAAATCTGATACAAGACACTTAATTTGAGACAGAGGGAGTAATTAATTAATTAATTTGTGTCGATTATTAAACACACACACACACTAAAGTAAAACAATCAAAGAAATACAACACATTACAAATTGGAATTACTTACACACTGCCAAGTAATTAAAGCTTTGGCGTTAATGCTTCTTAGTACAACTCATTGTTGCAACACTGGAACTTTAATTTAAATTTCAAATTAAAAATAAAAATAAAAAAATGACGTAGAACAATTATAATCTAACTAAAAAAACTGCATTTAAGTAGCTATAAAATTAATATATAGAAATCCCAACTCATCATTTATATACATTACCCCCTAATATCAATTGAGAGCCACTTATAAATAGTACTACGTAAGTATTTTGTCTTTTGTGATTTATATTTATAGATAAATAATATAGATTGTAAAAAATTTCAAATTAAGTTAATAGAGTAAGTGGTAGTCAAGATCCAATTAAAATATGTTTTGTGGATATGATGCAAGTTCAATTCTTGACTCATGCATTCTATTTCTACATTTATTTTCTTTTTTTATTCTAAAAAATCATGTGGCCTTTAGTTTTTATATTTTGTAATGACTATCACACTATATATATAACATATGATATAATGGTTAATGAATATAACAATAAAAGATGATGTGTTGTAAATTTTAAAACTGTTCTTTTTATTATAATGATAAAATATTTATCAATAATGTATATATTTGTCGTTGAACTCACATGTTAATGGTTGTGAGACCACTTTCATAACATTATGTTAAAGGTCGTTTGAAATGTTTATTTCAATTTTTTTTCCAAAAATAAAGTGGACTTTATATGTTTAGAGTTTTGTTATAGCTATCACACTAATTAATAGTTATTGGACATACTTTATATAATACACGATTTTAACGTGACATATAATTTGTTACAATTTTTTATAGTTATTAAATTCATCTTTTAAGAACACAACACATAATCATCACGAATATATCTTAAGCGAAATGTGAACTCACAACCCGATATCTGCAAGACAACATTGATATGGTTAGATTAAAGACCATTTATTTTAAAAATATATCGTCAAACATTAAAATCGATGTATATAGCATTTTATTCCATCGCGAAGCGTGGGCATGTAAAACCTTGTTTATATACAATCTACAAAACATGCCAGCTTGGGATGTCTTTTGTTACCAGTTAAACAAATAAAATAAGATAAAACTAAGTAAAATTAAAGAGTAATGCTAAACAGGCCTACTTACGTAGACCTAAAAACAGACATAACTTTCTGATTGGTAGCTTTTTTTTCCTCTCTCTTAATCTTATCCAATCAATTTTTCAAACCCACCAATCACATCTTTAGGTCTAAAATTAGTCCTCTAACTTTAGGCCTACCAATCATTTTCCAAAATTAAAAGTCAATTAAACATTAGATTTGAAGTTCATCTAACATTTATTTAAAGTTTTAAACATTTATGAATCATTTTCAATTACTTCCAAAGACAAACATATAGAGCGTACATATTTATTTTTATATATGTTTTCTACAATCTTTTCTTTTTTTAAAGACTACTAAATATATTAGAAGATCAAAATAGGCAATGAACACAAATGAAGAGCCAAGAGCTTCAAGGAAGAGTTCAAGAACTCAACACCAAAAATACAAGCAAAAGACATTACATAGCAACATACATTAAACTTGAAGGATTTCGAACCCCGATCAATCCAGATAATATCTTTAGGAGAGCACCTAATATTCATCCAAAGAAGAGAAAACCTTTGAACCGAAGAAAAAATATCCTCATAACTAATCATATCAATTATTTCCCTCGGAGCATAAGAATCATATTTCTCCATTTACAAACGGACCAGCACATAACAAACCCCATAAAATAAGGAATTGGCCCTATCATGATTGAAGAATTTTAGAGAACCTGAAGATAAATCACACATTGTCATATCATTTGAAGGAGAAATCGACAACCAACTCCAAACTTTTACCCAAATATGATGAATTTTGGAGCAATTGAAGAAACGATGATCCACACATTGAATATCGAAGCCACAAAACAAACATGTGGTAGAATTTATAGAAATTCCACGTTTAACCAAGTTTCCCCTGGTGGGAAATCAAGACCCACTCGCCCAACAGAAATGTTAATTTTACGAGGCACCCAACTATTCTACTTGAAGTTTGAAGCACAATTATCTTCATCTAACAACTTATTCTGAATATATTACTCAGTATATTAAGCGAGAACTCACTTGATGAAGAAAATGACCAAGCCCATCGGTCTTCTCCATCCGAGGTCAAAGACAAGTTATTGATAACCTTCACAATAGAGTTAATATTAGTGGCCGATCGATCTCTCGAGATAGACCTCCAACTCCACTGACCCGACCAAGAGCCATTTATAAACACTCATCTATCCTTAACTGTGCAATCTTTATCTCTTTCGAAAGCATATATACGAGGGAACAATTCCATCAAGTTACTGTATATACTATATAGAGCACAAACGATCTCTCCAAAAACTAGTGGACATCCCATTTGAAACTTTGCACATAAAAGAACTATCAAAATCGAAATTCAACCTCCAAATGTTATCATAATTACATAAAATATCACGCCAAGTACCTGATTTAATATACAATGCACTAGATCTGCCAAATCCTCCCCCATATCCATGAAAAGCTATAATAACTTTCTATCATAGCGAATTATCTTCAATCTATTTTTCTAAACGCCAATTAGTATTAAAACTAGCAAGGAGTTACAGAACGATTATAAGGTTTTTAGATAGGCTTGAACTTGGACTACAAACTCAATTAGCCCATCGTTTACATTTGTTACTAGACTCAAAATCCATATAAACGAAAGAATTATAAGTGCAATTTAGTTCATATTCTTTTAAGTGCTTCATTTTAGTTCTCAGTCTGCAAGTACTACGGAGTATTTAATTTAATAATCTCATCATGTTTTGTATAAGCTGTTGTGTAAATGGTATGGATTATTGGATTTTATGAAGCAACGTTCAACACGTTATATATGGACAGGTAAGGCCCAAATTATTATTGAGGTACAAACATGGGTTGGGCTAAGCCCATATAAAATGTTCTATTGATCAGTGATCACACACAAATCAGTACCAGATTAGATTTGAGTATCATATATATGTATCAATATCGTATTGGTTGATCTTTAGTTAGTATCACTATCGTAGTTAACCAACGATCTTGAAATTAAACCCTAAATATTTAGATATATGCTGTTAAAATCTTGGATGCATATGCTAACCTATATATATGCACTCATCTATATGCACAAAATTTGTTAGTAATAAAATGTACATCATGTAAAAGCTATTAAAGTTAGATTACACATGAAAGATGTGTTTAAAAGCTATATCAAGAAGTGTGACTACCCTAAGGAAGGAGAAGATAGGGAAGCCATCTTCAATAAATTGTACAGATTAAGCAAGTTTTTTGGCCTATTTTTCAGGCATATGTAGCATTGCTTTAACAAAAATTAAACAAATATTAGTATCAAACTATGTATATATATATCAACAGTTTTATTCTATTCATATATATTAAGTTCACATCATTATAACTTCGATACATGTTTGCTGGCTTCTCATTCATATAAAATGAAATGGAGTTTCAGTTCTGAGTTATCAGTCAAATTAGAATAAATAAAAAGTAGAAACAAAAAATAAGCGGTGGTACTATAATTCTCGAGCATTCTGAGAGAGGCGCTGGCCGACAAATAGTTCTGTTTCCACCTCTGAGAACTTGCTACTCTGGCCATATGTAACCACATCTTTCTGCTTCATTGAGTACTGATGGGGTTGAACCGCGACACGCTGATAAAATTCTTATGATTATTATTATAACCTCTCCTTTTATTTTGTCATAAAAATTAAATGATGAAAGAAAAGCTTTATTTCTAACAAATGTATAAATTAGGGGTACCTTTTGACATAATTTTGTGTATTCTTTGCTTAATCTTGCATTTTCTTCCAAGAGGTATATTTCCTGAACATGAAGTGGGTGTAAAAGGAAGATAATATATTGATTTAATTTCGAATGAACGAAACAAAATACAAACCTTGGCTTTCAGTTTCTCAATTTGTTCTTTAAATAAATGAGCCTGAAATCAACCAAATAATTAACTAGGTTAACAGAATTAAAGGTTACAGATTAAAAGATACCAGAAAAGCTAAATTAAATCGATACAATATCTGCTGGTAAATTCACACCTTTCTTGCCCTAATGGTTCTCAACGTGTGTTCCAGTTTTCTATCGAAGTCGCTTAGTTCATCAAGTGAACATGATCCCATGTCTTGTCCGAGAAACTTCCTAACCATATATATCAACCTTTGTAAGCATAAGCATTGAACAAAAGTGCTAATTATAAAATGGGAACTTGGGAAGATGTAAAACCAGGAGATCGAATTAGGCTAGAACCTTTGTGAAGCTTCAAGTTGCTCTACTTTGTGTTGAATGATGGCAGCTTCTTCCTTCAGTTGCTGCAAATCTACAATTAATTAGTATACAAATCTACAATTAATCAGTTTTGCTAGCTTAATTATATGGCAAGCTAGAATTGAAAGAATAGAATCTTGACCTGAGTGTTTACTTCTTCTGTTTCAGTGTTGCAGTTTTCATCCCTTTTAACATGTTCACGATACTTGTCTATAGTCTTCTGCATGCTGAAAGTTCGTGACGCAAATGAAAGCTTACTGTTAAACTAAATATGGTAACAAAATAACAATATACGAGAATCGCATCAAGTGCACAATATATACTTGGACAATCTAAAATGTGGGGTTGGACGCGTTTCATAAGGTAGATACATGCAAGAGGTTGAGATTAACATCATGCAGTTCCTTTTAAGACTATGATATTGGCATAGCTTAATTTTATGGATTTCTTCCTAAACCCTGAGGATATAATCATACAATTTCTTTTCTAGGTCCTGTTTATTCCTCCATTAGGTCCCCTTTTATTCATGTTTTTTAAAGCGTCACATTGTTTTCGTTATGCGACAGAGATTTAAAAATATAACATATGTATAGTAATTTAATTTTTATGCATAAATTGGTCAGTGCTCAGTACATGCATACATTAAACATTTAAACTTAAGATTTCTGGTAAATATATATACTATATATACTAATCGATTGATTTTAAGCAGCGCATATACACAAGGACAAGGGCCATCTATAGGCACTACGCAAAAAAAGAAAAAAGTTAATGTTTTCAAACCGTGACATTATTATGGAACATAGTCAAAATAACTAATGTTTCAAACCCAAATAAAGGGTATTATGTTTGGCTATTACACAATCAATTATGAGATTAAACTTTGTATAATCAAAAAGACCAAACAATTAGAGACCAGCTAGCTAAGTATGTACTAAATCTGACCAAGAGTAGCTATATACGTACATAGCTAGGTAGTCTATGTACGAACAAGTGAAACTGATGAACAATCAAATCACAAGTTGCAAATTACCGAGAAATTTTAAACCACGATATTGGAGCCTGCTGAAGCTTTGGTTTATGTGACAATTGATAGAGACATACCTACTGTATACCATATATGTGTACATTTTCACATGGCATATATGTACTCCCCTACTCCTAGTATATTGTACTTGATATATATTTTAAAAATCAATCATCGGACTTGTTCTTTAACTAAAATCCCATGAAGTTCATCATATTCTAAAACTAAAAAAACTATACTTGTATGTACGTACACACAGAAAAGAGAGATTTATTCAAATTAGACCATCAACTTTATGAACATATATGAAAATAAGAACACGTACAGCTAGCTTATTTAATTAATTATTATTATTATACATACATAGAAAGAGATCGATAATATTAATTAAAGGAACTTACTTGAAGCTTGAAAACTCATAAAGCTTTCCCTTTTGAGAGAAAATAATCAAAGCAACTTGAGCATCACAAAGAACTGAAAGCTCATAAGCCTTCTTCAACATCCCATTTCCCCTCTTAGTGAAAGTCACTTGCCTGCTTGTTGTGTTCTCTATTCTTTTCAGCTCAACCTTTCCTCTCACCATTTCAGATCAGATCCTGCACAAATGAACAAACTACTCCAATTAACTACCCAAACAATTTTGTTCACAACTTTACTGACTTCCACCTAGAAACAAAACAAAACCAGACCTCGATCTAGAGCCTTGAGTTTCAAGATCAGAAGAAGCTGTTGTACGTTAATATAGAAAAAAAAACCCTTAGAAATTTAGGGAATTAAGGAGGTTGTTGTGAATCTGTTAAAGAAAATAACAAGTGAAACCCTAGTGAAACAGTAAATAAGATATATATATATCTCAAATAAGGTTTAAGATGGATGATTTGGAAGGAATTTATTTATAGGCAAAGAAGAGACATGAAGGATCTGTCTTTTATGAGTTGGTGATGTAAGGATCTCTTTACTTTTAGACCACAAATTCAGTTGGGTTTCCATATTCATCATCCAATCTTGTATTCCCTTTGTCTCTGTGGCAAACAAAGAAGGAAATGCACCAAAAAAAGTCAAGCCCATGTTATGAATATGTGTTTGTTCTTAATAAAATATTCATTATAATATGTAGATCCCTAGCTAGCTACTTGTATCTTGTTTTGGTAAACCTATGAAATAAACTTAAAACATAACTGAAAATTACTACTCCGTAATATTGTCACAAAAACTTTGGTCTTTATATATGGCAAACAAAGATGGCATATATGGAACAAAAATGGTCAGGTCAGGCCAAGCAACATAAAGGTGGTCTTAATTTACTAGTATCAATAATAAATGGATTTGAACTTACAACTCTAACATTGTTAATTAAAGAGATTACTAACTTACAAATCTAACATTGCAATTAAAGAAATTACCAACAATGATAAATGTAGTTAATACAAAATAAATATATACACATTTCAAATTTCACGATTGAGTAAAAAAAATCAACATACTGAATCAAAATAAATTAATACATAATTTATACGTAGTATATATGTTACTTTCATTTATTATTGTCGACTACTACGTACTGTCATTTTTTCATTTCTTACCGCCGCTAATACCTTCTTAATCTCAACAATATATGTTATTTATTCTAACGTAATTAAATAATTAGACGTTTGTATGCTTTTTAAAGTCTTTAATCACCATCACTAGTTAAACCAAACTAGCAGTATACCCGCTCAAAGCAGCGGGATATCCATTTCGTTTAGTTTTAGTACGTAAATAATAAATTGAATTTAATCGATTATATAAATTTTTATTTGAATAAGTAAGAATATAACTTTCGTATTCTATCTCCTTGATTGTTATTTTAAAATGTAAATTTACAATTTGTGGGACTTTTATTTATATACATACTACTAATTTGAATTTGAAATTCAAATTATAAGTCTATCTAAAATCATTAATGATTTATTTTTTAAAATTTACCGTATATAGGATTAATTAATTTGACTAACCTAATTTCATTATATATACCTTATTTAGTTATTATAGGGGCAGTTTAGTCATTGACTCTAGTTGAGTCTAATTTTAAGATTAACACCAAAATGCTTTATATGTATAGAGATATAAAAGTAATTATGAAGTAGGGTTTCTTTGAATCGGTGTTAACCGGTCGGTTTTTCGGTTGAAAAAATATTTTAGTTTAATGATATCTTTGAATAACTAGTTAACCGATCGGTTAAATCGATGTTTGGTATCATTTTTTAGTTATAATGAAATTGAAGTTTGTATAACTGCCTAAGCATCTTTTAAAAGCATTTAATTGTCATCCGGTTCGATCAACTAGTCGATCGTACTGGATCCGGACTTTCCACAGCTTCCATATGTTAACCAATAAAATATTGGTTATTATTAATAATGTAACATCCGGAAAATTCATTGCATGAACTTTCACTTGTTCTATACCCTCTAACTTTCTAAGCGGGATCATCATCTATCATTTATCTTTTCCCTTGCAAGTTTGACCCAAGTAGATATTTTATTCATCTCCAAATTTACAGGCATATTTGTAACACCCCAAAATTTTATAAGTTCGTGATTTTTAAAGTTAAAGAGTTAAACTAATAATATTATTTTATATTGAGCGTTTACATTTTTATTTGAGTAAAGAGTTTAAATTAGAGAAAACGAGTCTTACGATTTAAAACTTTAATACCGATACTAGAGGGTGTAATAGGACAATAGTCCAAGTTGGATACACTTAAATAAACCCCCACCTCAATTATTGAGGAGGGTGTTTGGTGCTGGCTCGATCAAAAACACAGAGGGAGAGAGGGACGAGACAGAGAAAGAAAACGAGAGAGAGAGGGAGAGAACAAAGAAGAAAATCGCCAAATTGAGCTTATATTCTTGAAGATTTAGAGTAATTCATACGTATTCGTGATCCTTGAGGTAAGCCCTAACCATATCAACCTTTAATTAAATGTTTTGATGAGTTCATGAGATGAACCCTAAGTTGAGTTTTTGAGAAAACTAGTGATTTCTACGTGTTAATAAGTTAGATGATGCTTATTTAGCTTAATTAAGTTACTTGAGATTAACTAAGATGAGTTTTATGATTTAAGATGAGAAGTTAGTAACGAGATATATAGATGAAGTGGTGTTCTTGAGTTGAACACATAATATCATGTGAAATATGAGAATAATCGTTGTTGTTAAAAGAGATAAAATGTGATAAACCAATTATATGTGGTGATTTGAGAACCTAAAGAATTTAGATGATGAAGAAGAAGATGATAATGTAGTGTTATTGCGTGTTAGTGTCGTTTTGTGAAAACACAAGAGTCTAATATGGGAAAACGTTGTTTTAAGTCACCAAATTTGGATTGGTATTTAATGATTGAGTTTGACGAGTTTTGATAATTGAGAACTAGTAATGAGTTTAAATAAATTGTGTGCCATTGAGATGATTATACGTATTCACGTTAAAATATGAGGATGAGTTAAGGGATGAATGAAGGTGTTGACTTAATTGATTAATCACTTTGAGATGTGAGTAACCATATATGTGTATGATTGTTAAATAGGTGTTTAAAGAGTTGGAAAGGATTGCTAATCATTCTTTAAGCCGAATTCGAGGTAAGTGATGGTTACTTGAGCTTGATACTAATATTCGTATTATGTATGCAAATAGTGAGAACATAAAAAGAGACTAACTAATGAGTATAATCAAGAAATGTTCTTGAGACACATTAGTGTATTTCAACGTGCATATTTTTTAATGATAAGATTCAAGGATGGCATTGAGACTTGAGAAACCTCAATGACCATGTCTTGATACATGAGATTTAATCAATTGAGCAAAAGAGAATAATAATGAGATTAAGTTATGTTTAAAAGAGAGATTAGACATATAATTAGAGATATTAATGATTAAATTGAGATTTATTGATTTGTAGCTTTTCTTTGTTAATGGATCTTCATGAGTCTTAATTATGTTGATATTATTGCGTATTTGATTACTATCATTGACGAGTTATTTATATCGATAAAGAGTTTGATTATAATGGTGAATCGAGTGTTGAAAGAGTGATATTGCGTAACGGGTCAGAAAGTGTCCAAACGGGTCGTAATTGGGCACTTTGTGTACTTTGAGTTGAAATTGTAGTATGGTGGTCATGTAGCATGTTCCATACTAAATTTGAGTTGTTAGTGGTGTGGGCAAAATGTCCCAATCGGATTGCATATGGTTTGGAATGTGAGTCGTCTCCAAAAATGACCCAAAATGCCCGTTAATTAGTCATACGTCCATATTTGTCATTTTTGTGAAATTTGGAAAAGTGTAAAAAGAGAAACATTCATTTTAGTATTTCGGAGGTGTCCACAAAGTTTCGAGTCATAACCTTAAACGAGTAAGAAGTTATGCGCATCTAAAGTTCGTGGTTTGGTAATGAGTTGTGCAGGTCTGCATAATTGATGAACTACCCGGTGGGTATGTTTATTATCCGACGGGTACTAATGTGCATTCCTTGACAGAAACCGAGCTAAAATTGAGAACCCGACGGGTACTACTTGTACCCGGTGCGTAGAACCGTTACCCGACGGGTAACCATGCCTACCCGGCGAGTACCCTGCTGGTTTGTGCACTTTTGTTTTGTGTCTTGTACTTAGTTCATTGATGATATATAATGATCTATAATAATTAATAGTGGATCATGGGACAATGTTATATTGTCATAACTGAGTTGAGGGGCAAATTTTAAAAGAGTTTATGAGATGAGAATCAATTGGAAGCTTTGTATATGTTATATAAAGAGTATTAATCATACTTGAGTGTTATTAATTGTTGTACGAGATTTACTAATACGAGTAGAGTCATAACTAATATGGGTTACTTAATGATATGGTTTTTGGTTACTTGAGTGTGATCAATATTGTGTAGTAGTTGAGTCACTTGAGTGTGATCAGCAATTGTTGTGATTAATCTTTTGGGTAAGATTAATGTCTTGTGATTAGAGTTAACCATTTGAGTATGATCAATGATTTTGTTATTGTTAAATAAATACGAGAATGAGGTTTTATACTTAATTGTGATGGTGGTAGAGGTCACCATTACTTACTAAGCATTATTGCTTACTCTATTATTGTTGCTATTGTGATGTAGGTGATTGATGGATAATGGTATCATTTTGGGATAGGGATTTAAGGACGACTTTTGGTGGAGCTTACTATAATATTGGTAACTCAATTCATTCTTTAATCATGCTCTATACGATGAAGGTCCCATTTTGTGTGAGTACGAATCAATTGAGTATTGCTTTAAAAAAAAAATCGGGACGTTTTATAACACCCCATCACTTTAGAACCATTTTTTTTATACAATACCTCGGAAGCGCAAGTCCAATCAAACATTTATAATTTACATTATATAACATACACATCTAATCAATCTATTTCAAATCATAGTTTATCAGTTTGGGTGTTATGTAATTCCAAAAACAACACTGATTTATACAAATCAGATATCAGAGTAAACCTCCAGTCGTCAAACAATCCATTCAGTCAACAGCTTCTTGCCCAACCCATTACATAATCATAACCTGCAAGAAGTAGTAGGGTGGTGGGGTTAGCATATAGCTAAGTGAGTGAATAAATAATCAACAGTCCAACTTAGCATAACAAATCTGTTTACAGCAAAGCATCATAAACACATAATCCCCTGTTTACCACAACATGCTCATCATCACATCATCATCACATAATCGCAATGAGGATCGGCGGTTCCTGATACGGATCACATGCCCTCATGGTGGGCAGGAACCCTTCGGATTCACTGCAGGCCAATACAGTGAATCACCGATAGCTTAATGCTATTCTCATCCAACTAAGGTTCCTATGAACGATATGTACAAGGAACCCTCCATCGTCAACAATAGCAAATAAGTCCAACATCATACTGACCTCATTCATAGTGCCCAAGGCCATGTATCAGACAATCACATAGGCCATAATGTTCATGGCTTCATATCAAACTAAACAGTCTATCAAACAACAATTACATCATAACATACTAAACATTCTATCAAAGCAGTAAACTACGTTTACCCGTTGTAACCAAAATTGTTACAACTAAATCACACTGAGGGTTACAGATCCACTCACCGTTACCTCAGCTGCAAGCTCAGAAGTCTAATATTACTGAGCTTTCTCCATATCTGAGAACACAATTAAATAATGAATTAGTAACTCATTTCATAATCGTATAACATATTTCAATACATAGTATCGAAATGACAAACAATTACCAAGTTGTAATTATCAGTTATAACCACTTTGCCCCTATCAACTTTAGTCAAATTATAACAATTCTATTTATATAATTATTTACTCAAATATCTTGTTCCAAATCATTATCAAAGCATATTTACCCAAGCAGGTAATCCTTGAGGTCCAATAAAACAAAAGTCCAATTCAGAATGAAATCAAAAAGTCCCGAAACGAGGTCCAATAACTGTAAAATGCCAATTTCGGCCCCTAAACGACCCCGAACGGCCTAAAACCGCATATGCTCTTAAAAATAGAGCTTTGATCATTGGGCCGGTTTCGAGTGACCATGCGAATTTCAATCTAATCCGAGTTAATAAATTTTGTCACTTATCCGCTACCCTGAAAACACTTACGCGTTTTCAAAATTTGCAAAACACAAAACCCGTTTTACCCGCCGGATACCCGTTTAACCTGACTACCCGCCGGGTAAGGGTCATATCCGCCGGGTAAGACCCGTCTTCCAGACCTGTACGACCTGTTCAAAACCCAAACCCGAAAATCTAACCCAAATCTCAAAACTCAGATATAGGATCATTTTTAACACATCTATTAACTACAATAACATCTTATAACATCATATTTCACTTCCAAAATCATTTGTACATCATATTGAATCAAAACAAGTTTTATGAGAATTTTAAAATCAAACTTACAATTTACAAAGAATTAAATGGTGATGATGATGAAGTTTAGCTCATAATCACAGCTCCAATTTTTGATTTCAACTTTGATTTTGATTTGGTAGTTTTAGGTTCTTAGGGTTTAAAGTTCTTGAGTTTTGAAGAACAAACTTTCCAAATGAGGAAAGTTAAATAAAAATAGGTCGGTTCACTTTTTAACCGACTCCGTATCGACTTAAAACTAGTCCCCTTCTAAACCTGTTGTCTGGAAATGGAAAGTCATTTGCGAGACCAACTATTTTATTTTACCGTCAACTATATAAAGTTAAAACAATCAATAGTTGTCACACTAAGTCATTTGACTTTTTGACTAATCATTCACAATAAACATAACACAATAAACAATTTAATTTCCTAACACATTAAACAATTATTTAAAATTAGGAAATTACCCAATTATCACTAGGCCCGATAAGTGGGTGTTACACGTTTCAATATTTATTTAACAAATACTCCGTACGATTTAAGTTGAATTGACATAAATGTTGACTTTATGAAATAAAATTGTTTTTATCTATCACGATTAAGCGTTTATTATAAAAATGCACAAATTGGGGTGCATTTTCAGAGCAAAGAGAGTCATTACTGAAACGATATGTTACATCGCTATCACATCAAATAAGTGTTTAAAATCAAATTACACAAAGTTTAATTAAAAAAATTTATAATCGGTTTGTGATAAAAGTTAATTATAAATAAAATAAGGGTTTTGCTATCGGGCATACGTTAAGGTGTGTTTAGTGAAGTTGAAATATTCTTAAATATTAACATTTGCATTTAATATACATTAATTGAATCTGATACCTTTTTTTTGCATATATGACAAACTTTAATATTTATGAAAATTACGGGTTCATTAAAAGCACATTAACGTGTGCCACGGGGACACACGTTATCGAAACCCATAAAATAATATACTCCCTCCGTCCCAATTTAATTGTCCCCAGACAAGAAACACGCAGTTTAAGAAAACATCAACTTCTCTCTTACTTTTTGATAAGATGACAATTCTACCCCTTACTTTTTACCTACTTTTTTGTCTTACATATATAAAGTAGGGGTATAAAAGGATTTTAGTTCATCATTTTTATCTATTTTTGGAAGTGGACAATTAATTTGGGACAGCCCAAAAAGGAATAGTGGACTATTAATATGGGACGGAGGGAGTAGTTAATAAATTGTTTTTAAATGTGCATTCTTATTTGAGACAAATCAAAATGAAAATATGACTATGAAATTATTATTTTGGTAATGTATTAAATGAACTTTTCCTTTGGAATATTAGTACGAAATAACATAATTCTACGGTGGACTGAACAATCAACATCATCGTACCGTGACATGATAGCTCACCCAATAGGTAGCATACACGCATCACTTCAACAGCCTTCCATTTTAAGACTGCCAAGTGGCAGGTCTTCATTGGTGATCTATCTCAAGCAAAGCGTAGCCAATGAATCCACTAATTTACCACCTAGCCATCGTACATACTTTTAAGCTCTATAAAATAAAATTAATATGATGATAACATTAAACGAGTTCATGCTTTAATTAGAAGTCTAATTGAGTTCGAATTTAGTAACTTGTCAATTCACTTTCAAAGTAAAATGGTATTTGTATTTTAATGTGATTGGACTCAATTGGAACCAAATAAATCGTCAAGTTATAGAGTAAGTTAGCAAGTGCATGGTACATATTCGTTCAGATTAGTTTATAGCAGTGTCACTAAATAGCGGGTGTCATATGACACTACCCTGTGCGAGCCTCGTAATGGAATTACTATATACATATTCTTTTACCCATTTATCTCACCAAACGAATAGGTACGGTGTATGTTCGTTAATCACTGCAACTTTTATTCAAAGGGTGTGTATGTTGGTTTCGCAAACAACTTTTAATTGCCAAAATGTACTGGATATAACATAATTATATGGTCCACATTTTGACACAAGAAAACTCAACATAATCTTTTTCTTTTTGCTTCATTTCTCAACCAACATTCTAACTTCTAAGTGTGTCTTTGAGTTACCGTAGTAAAAATTTTGTTATATATAACAATAAGGGGTCAAAATACTTTATTGTGCAAATGTTTAGTACAGATTCCAATATTATTTAATATCATATTAATAACAAATACTTATTTGGTTTACATACATCTATGTGTACCAAAATAATAGATGAAGTTCAATAAATTGAGTTGCTAAGGGTGCGTTTAGTTGAAGAAAAAAGTAGTAATTTTCCAGAAAAATTTTTCAAGAAAAGTGAAAAATTAGAAAACGCGTTCAAATTGAGTATTTTTAAGAAAAATTTTCCAGGAAAATGGAAAACCACTTTTCCATATTATAATTAGGAAATGGAAAATAAGGATTTCCACTTCTTCACTTTTTCCTTTATATTACTCGGGTCCTGTTCATTTGAAAATCAAAAAAATTGCGAGAACCGTGAGAACTACTAGATTGCATGTTTGTTCACATGTGATTAACTTAATTCACATGTGAACATTGATTTAGGTTAGATTGGGGAAAAAAAATTCGAAAATTATGTCTTAAAACATGTTTTACCTTATTTGTTCATATTATCGTTCATATGTGAACATAAATTTGGTTTTTTGTGTTTTTCGTTATAATTTTAGGATTTTTCGAATTTTTTTTCTTCCCAATATAACCTAAATCAATGTTCACATGTGGATCAAGTTAATCACATGTGAACAAACATGCAATCTAGTAGTGTTAGTCCCTGTTTAACTTAATAAACAATCTTACTTAATAAGCCTTGAATATATTATTGAGAAGTTGCGGAATCACACTCAATAATATTAAGAAGATCAATGAATATTAATTAATTTAATGAACACAATAATATACCGAAAGCTTCAATCTTATTAATGATATAAGACGAATACACTTGATGTATTAGGGTTACAGAAAACCTTGAAGCTGCGCAATTAACATTAACCTATCTAGGTCTAAAGGATCTCTATTTATAACATATAGAGTCCTATACAATCTCCTACAACTATGGAATAAAATAACTTCCATAACCGACTCATACTTATCACAAAATCATAAACAGTTTTAACTACCATTCTGATGTAAACAGTTGTAACTATTACACATTCAGTGGTAACTGCTTCAATTGTAATATGCGACTAAGTACAAATACATAATCAGTGTTAACTGTTTCATACATAACTAACAGTTACTAATACATAAGCAGTTTTAACTACTTACAGACACATAACTATCAGTTGTAATCTATCTTCAAACAGTTGTAACACTTGTCTTCTCTTCAGTTTTCTTCTATCAGTTGTAACTTCGTAAAGACAGTTTTAACCTTTAAAGCAAACAGTTTTAATCACTTGTACTCTGTCTTCTCATCAGAACTTCAACTCAGACCTGAAACAGTTTTGACCCAACAATCTCCCCCTAAACTTAATCTGTCCTTCACAGCATTAAGTTTCTTCTAATCCTCCATTATAAGCTTCACAAAATTCTTTCAAAACTGTTAGTCTTTTCTTCTCTTCCTCCTATCAATCTCTTCCTTCTTATAAATCTGATTTAACACCATATATACCAGTTCTAGAGCTACATCATCTAACACTGCAGCTTGTAACCTTGCATTTCTCAAGCTCATCAAAAATCTCAGATTGATATCATAAAATCTATCTGTCAATAACCACATAAACACTGCATCCTCCATAACAATCTGATGTACTCCAGGTTTAGCATGATAAATCCAATTTCTGACCTTGCTAAAAGTAGCAAACTGAAATGGAAACTCTTCTGGTTCAAACATAGCTTTAATCCAATGCCATGTAACCTTTTCAACCAAATTATCAAATCTTTTTAAATCTAACTTCTTTTCCATTCCAATCTCATACATCCTCACCAAATCAGTTCTACTAATCCTCTTTATCAAATCCCTAAAAGATCTCCACCAAGATATATTTCCATCTGCTCTTTCAACTTTAATCTTGTGAATCTTAACAGGATTGACAAATTGCTCTATAGACCAATCAATAATACCAGGTAATTCAACATTAATTACCTCAGATTCCATAGGCTGTAACAAAATAAACTCCTTTAATTCATCAATATTCCTTTCTCTATCAGGAATTTCATCTAACTCTCTCTTCTTTTGCTCAAGCTCATTTTTCCTCCTCTTTTCAGCTTCTATCTTTTCTCTTTTTTCTTTTTCTTCCTTTTCCTTCAATTTTCTTTCTTTTTCAGCCTTTTTCCTTTCCTTTTCAACTTCCTGCTTTTTCTTCTCAGCTTCTTTCTTTTCTGTTTCTTTCTTTTCAATTACATCAGGATTCAACTCATCTTTATCCCATAACTCCTGCAATCTCTCTAAACTCATTTGTTTCAATGCATTCAAAGGAATAATTCCACATTTTAGCTTTGCAATTAAATTCTTCTTCATTTGAGCTTTTGTTGGTGGTTTTGCAGCTTTCTTCTTTCTTGCTTCTTCTGCTTTCTTCTTCTTAAGCTGATCAACTAAATATTCAATATCATCCTGTCTCTGCTCTTTCAACAAATACTCATCCCATTCTGCCACTTGCTCTTTTGTCATTTTTACAAACTTTCCTTCCTCAATCTCAACATCAATCAAGCCCTCTGCATTTAGCTCAGCCTGTAATCTTTCTGCATATTCAGTATCATGAGCAGTTACTTCTGGTGGCACTGGTTTTTGCTTCTTCTTCTTTGGTTCTTCTACCAGTTTTTCCTTGCCCTTAGCTTTTGGATCTATCTTTGGCAATTCTTTCTGTTGAACAGGAGCAGCAGCAGGTTCTCTAATTTGAAATCCAGGCAAAGATGGTTGTTGTGAAGATTTCTTCTTTGGAGTTTCAACCTTCTTTCCTGTTCCAGTCATCTTAGCAGTTTTAACTGGAATGCTCTTCTTTCTAGTTTTTTCAACTTGCTGAGCATCAGTTTTAACTTCAGTCTTCACTTCTTCCTTTTCAACTGCTATCTCAGGTTTGCTCACCTCTTCACCATCATTCTCATCAATCTTTAACTCCTCAGTCTTATCATCCATAATCACCTCTGTAGTCTGCTCCACTGACCCAATAACCTCAGTATGATCAGACCCAACAACCTCAGTATTATCAGACTTATCTTCATCTGCCACTGATTCCTTTGTCATTTCTGTTTCCACTGTCTCAAATACTGACTCATTAACCTCTGGCTCTGTAGGTGGTGTTGAAGGTGTATGCACAAATTCATCTTCCACAGGTTGTTCCATTTCAATGTCTTCATCAACTTTTTCATCATCAGACACAACCTTCTCATTCTCATTCCTCTTATCACCCATATTTGTCCATACAGAAAACCTTGAAGCTGCGCAATTAACATTAACCTATCTAGGTCTAAAGGATCTCTATTTATAACATATAGAGTCCTATACAATCTCCTACAACTATGGAATAAAATAACTTCCATAACCGACTCATACTTATCACAAAATCATAAACAGTTTTAACTACCATTCTGATGTAAACAGTTGTAACTATTACACATTCAGTGGTAACTGCTTCAATTGTAATATGCGACTAAGTACAAATACATAATCAGTGTTAACTGTTTCATACATAACTAACAGTTACTAATACATAAGCAGTTTTAACTACTTACAGACACATAACTATCAGTTGTAATCTATCTTCAAACAGTTGTAACACTTGTCTTCTCTTCAGTTTTCTTCTATCAGTTGTAACTTCGTAAAGACAGTTTTAACCTTTAAAGCAAACAGTTTTAATCACTTGTACTCTGTCTTCTCATCAGAACTTCAACTCAGACCTGAAACAGTTTTGACCCAACAATCTCCCCCTAAACTTAATCTGTCCTTCACAGCATTAAGTTTCTTCTAATCCTCCATTATAAGCTTCACAAAATTCTTTCAAAACTGTTAGTCTTTTCTTCTCTTCCTCCTATCAATCTCTTCCTTCTTATAAATCTGATTTAACACCATATATACCAGTTCTAGAGCTACATCATCTAACACTGCAGCTTGTAACCTTGCATTTCTCAAGCTCATCAAAAATCTCAGATTGATATCATAAAATCTATCTGTCAATAACCACATAAACACTGCATCCTCCATAACAATCTGATGTACTCCAGGTTTAGCATGATAAATCCAATTTCTGACCTTGCTAAAAGTAGCAAACTGAAATGGAAACTCTTCTGGTTCAAACATAGCTTTAATCCAATGCCATGTAACATTTTCAACCAAATTATCAAATCTTTTTAAATCTAACTTCTTTTCCATTCCAATCTCATACATCCTCACCAAATCAGTTCTACTAATCCTCTTTATCAAATCCCTAAAAGATCTCCACCAAGATATATTTCCATCTGCTCTTTCAACTTTAATCTTGTGAATCTTAACAGGATTGACAAATTGCTCTATAGACCAATCAATAATACCAGGTAATTCAACATTAATTACCTCAGATTCCATAGGCTGTAACAAAATAAACTCCTTTAATTCATCAATATTCCTTTCTCTATCAGGAATTTCATCTAACTCTCTCTTCTTTTGCTCAAGCTCATTTTTCCTCCTCTTTTCAGCTTCTATCTTTTCTCTTTTTTCTTTTTCTTCCTTTTCCTTCAATTTTCTTTCTTTTTCAGCCTTTTTCCTTTCCTTTTCAACTTCCTGCTTTTTCTTCTCAGCTTCTTTCTTTTCTGTTTCTTTCTTTTCAATTACATCAGGATTCAACTCATCTTTATCCCATAACTCCTGCAATCTCTCTAAACTCATTTGTTTCAATGCATTCAAAGGAATAATTCCACATTTTAGCTTTGCAATTAAATTCTTCTTCATTTGAGCTTTTGTTGGTGGTTTTGCAGCTTTCTTCTTTCTTGCTTCTTCTGCTTTCTTCTTCTTAAGCTGATCAACTAAATATTCAATATCATCCTGTCTCTGCTCTTTCAACAAATACTCATCCCATTCTGCCACTTGCTCTTTTGTCATTTTTACAAACTTTCCTTCCTCAATCTCAACATCAATCAAGCCCTCTGCATTTAGCTCAGCCTGTAATCTTTCTGCATATTCAGTATCATGAGCAGTTACTTCTGGTGGCACTGGTTTTTGCTTCTTCTTCTTTGGTTCTTCTACCAGTTTTTCCTTGCCCTTAGCTTTTGGATCTATCTTTGGCAATTCTTTCTGTTGAACAGGAGCAGCAGCAGGTTCTCTAATTTGAAATCCAGGCAAAGATGGTTGTTGTGAAGATTTCTTCTTTGGAGTTTCAACCTTCTTTCCTGTTCCAGTCATCTTAGCAGTTTTAACTGGAATGCTCTTCTTTCTAGTTTTTTCAACTTGCTGAGCATCAGTTTTAACTTCAGTCTTCACTTCTTCCTTTTCAACTGCTATCTCAGGTTTGCTCACCTCTTCACCATCATTCTCATCAATCTTTAACTCCTCAGTCTTATCATCCATAATCACCTCTGTAGTCTGCTCCACTGACCCAATAACCTCAGTATGATCAGACCCAACAACCTCAGTATTATCAGACTTATCTTCATCTGCCACTGATTCCTTTGTCATTTCTGTTTCCACTGTCTCAAATACTGACTCATTAACCTCTGGCTCTGTAGGTGGTGTTGAAGGTGTATGCACAAATTCATCTTCCACAGGTTGTTCCATTTCAATGTCTTCATCAACTTTTTCATCATCAGACACAACCTTCTCATTCTCATTCCTCTTATCACCCATATTTGTCCATACCTTCTCCCCCTTTTTGAAAGCATTTTGTTTAAAATTATAATGCTCCTCAGGTTCTGAAGTATCATGAACCACATATCTCCTTCCTTTCTTCAAACACTTAATAACAACCTTTTCTAACTGCTTCACTTTCCTCTGCAACTGAGTTATAACTTCATCTTTAGCCTTATTCTTCTTCCTCTCTTGTACAAACTCAGCCCATACATAATCAATCATTTTCGTCAATTCCAAGTTAGTTCTAGCCTCAACACCTTCAGAATGTGAATCCTTTGGTGAATCATTGACATCATTAAACTCTGACTCATGCCTAGCATGATCATCAAAGTCCCCTTGGTTCTTGGTACTGGGACCACTAGGATCATCTACAGGTGTAGAATCATGTCCATGTGTTGCCTCTGATTGGGTCTTATCAATGTTACTTCTGTCCTGCTCTGCCAGTGGGCTAGAAGCAGTAGAAGCAGCCCTCTCAGAATGGTCACCCCTCTCCTTATGGACCACATGTTGTTCTGGACCACTGTCCATTGACTGAGATGACTGAGCAACATGATCCTCAGACACCTGTGTTCTAGCCTTTTTGGCTCTAGAAGATTTGGCTGTTTTGGTCCCTTGTTTTCTCTTAGTACCCCCAACTACTGTGGGTTGAGAAGTGGTGGGTGGAACCATTCTCTCAGTAGTTGGTTCAGCTTCAGTTGGTAGTACTGATGCTGTGGTAGAAGGTGCAGGAAGCATTGTAGAAAATAATGCTGTAACCTTCCCAGAAAATTTAGTATCTCTCTTCATATTTACAAAAACTTTTGGTTTAAAAGAGACAATACCAATAATCTTTTCAAGTGCAGTGATATTAGGAATTTGTTCATTTAAGAACAACTGCACAAAACGTGGATACATCAAAAACTTAATCTTTGGCTGCTCAATGTTTCTAAGCATACCAGAAAATATCAGATTTGAAAAATTAAACCTTTGACCAGTTGCAAGACAAGCAATTGCATAAGCAATGTTGCTTCCAAACTGCTCAAAAGATGATCTCTTAGATGATAAGCAGTGTAAAATTGTATGTATTAAAAATCTCCACTGATGAGAAAATAAGGTTTTCTGAAAAGTAAAAATTTCAAAAGAACCCTCATAACCCATCAATCGTAAGGTATCATACATAACAGTATCCTCTAAAAAAGATATACCTGCCTCATCATCTAGTTGTAACGAAGCTCTAACAGTAGCTTCTATGAATACGACACGTGTATCCATAACTTCTGAAACAATTCTTTTAATCCCCTGTTCCTCTTCTATTGATGCATTCACCCAGAAATTATTGATATGATCGTGAGATATTCTGGGTGCTACAGTGAGAGCATGACGAATATGTGAAGCACGAAGAAAATCAATGATTTCCACATACTCATTTGCCTCCGCAGGTTTCATTAAGAATGCAATCATATTGTGATCTTTTCCAATTGGTAGTTGAACAGTAGACGAAGTCGATGCCATGATAAGAAATCAAGTAATCGAGAAGAATCGAAGATGTTTTGACAGAATCGAAAATCAAAGAGACTTATCGTAGTTGTTTGTATGTGAAATTTTGAAAGCGTAATGAGAAACCCTAAGTGTTGAGAGTTAAGTACTGAAATTAAATCAGTTGTAAGCCCTAATTTGATCAGATCCCCAATTATAACTAAAACAGTGTTAATTAAACAAAATCACACGTTCAGTGATAACTGTGAAAATAACCATCAGTGGTAATCAACACTTGGTTTCTCAAATGCATTATTTACATAATTAAGCTAGCAGTGCAAACTTGTACAAGCAGTACCAACCGACCAAGGCAGTGCTAACTTAATACAAGTAGTACTTCAGTTCTAGCAAAATCATATAAACAAAGCAGTGGTTGAATTTTTTTTTTTTTTTTTTTTTTTTTTTTTTTTTTTTTTTTTTTTTTTTTTTTTACCGAAAGCAAACTCCATAAGCAGTAAAAACATCAAAAACACCTGCATAAATTAGACTCCAAGACATAGCAATATAACCATAATCTAGCATCTGATTCTGAATCCATAGCACTTGAGCACAGCAACTTGCAGCTGCTACATATTCTGCCTCTGCTGTAGATGTAGATACAGTGGTTTGTTTCTTGCATTGCCATGAAACCAATCTTTCTCCCAAAAATTGACAACCTCCTGATGTAGATTTCCTGTCCAAGTTAGCTCCTCCATAATCACTATCTGTGTAAGCTATCAGATCAAAAGAATTAAACTTTGGATACCAAAGACCCAATTTTGATTGACCCTTCAAATATCTAAAAATTCTTTTGACTGCTAGAAGATGTGATAGCTTTGGATTAGCTTGAAATCTTGCACATAAACACACTGCAAACATGATGTCAGGCCTTGATGAAGTGAGATACATAAGTGACCCAATCATAGATCTGTAAAGATGTTCATCCACACTCTCCCCCTCAAGATCTGCATGTAATTTCTTGTTTGTTTCAACTGGTGTGCTTGCAACTTTAGCATCTTTGTACCCAAACCGATCCAGTATATCATTCACATACTTACTTTGATGAATAAAGATTCCTTCTTTCTGTTGCTTTACTTGTAGCCCCAAGAAAAATGTTAATTCCCCCATGGAGCTCATCTTGAACTTTTCATGCATCAATGATTCAAACTCCTTGCAAAGACTATCCTTTGTTGAACCAAAAATGATATCATCTACATAAACTTGAACCAGTAGTATATCATTCTTAATTCTTTTAGTAAACAAAGTTTTATCTATTGCACCCCTTTTGAATCCATTCTGCAACAGATAATCTGAAAAAGTATCATACCAGGCTCTAGGTGCTTGATGTAAACCATAAAGAGCTTTATCCAGTTTGAAAACTTTATCAGGAAATTTAGAATCTTCAAACCCTGGTGGTTGACATACATATACCTCTTCCTGTATAGTGCCATACAGAAAAGCACTCTTAACATCCATCTGATACACAATGAAACCCTTGAATGAAGCATAAGCCAAAAACAATCTAATTGCCTCTATCCTTGCAACAGGTGCAAAAACCTCATCATAATCAATCCCCTCTTCTTGTGAATACCCCTGTGCAACCAATCTAGCCTTGTTTTTGATCACTATACCTCTTTCATCCTTCTTGTTCTTGAAAATCCATTTAGTACCAATTGCCCTCTTCTCTTTAGGCAAATCAACCAATGTCCAAACTTCTTGAATCTTAAACTGAAGCAACTCCTCTTGCATAGCTTCAATCCAACTAGGATCTCTCAAAGCTTCAGTAACCTTCTTTGGTTCTGTTTGAGACAGAAAACAGGCAAACAAAGAAGTATTTACAGCTTCTGTATCAAGATTTATTTCTTCCTCATTTGCTGAAGCTTCAAACACCTGACTTTGATTTCTTGTTTTAACAGCTGATTCAATATCTCCAATTACATTCTCAAGTGGATGATCTTTATGAGTAATGTATTTAGATGCTGCTGTTTCTTGAATCCTCTCCTCCAAGTTGGTAAAATTCCCTTCTTGTCCAGACTCACTACTTGAAACTTCTCTTGCAATTCTCTTTGACACAGGAGTAGAGCTCATCAAATGTAGATAATTCAATTGTTCCTGCTCTGTGTCAAGATGCTTTGTAGGTGTCTGATCAACATTCACACCTGCCTTTGTAGACTTCTGTACTGGACTCATATCACTGTCTTCTGTACTATCTTCAATAACAGGTCTATCAGAATCATCAACATGAGAAAATGATGTTTCATCTGATTTTCCTGTTTCCATATCCTGTGATGTCGTTGGTTGATCAGTATCAAACACTTCTGGGGGATCAGGAGACCAAATTGGAAATAATATATATTCCAATGAATCATTCTTCTTTCCAACTGATTTTCCTGATGTTGCTCTACCTTCTTCATCACCTGTTCCTGCATTTGTACCAGCACTTGTACCTGCACTAGTATCCACATTTGTATATCTAAAAGCATTATTAAGTGCATCAATATCAAACAGTGATTCAGGACCTTTTCCCTCAGGATTAACAGTGTTTTCATTAAAAGTAATGTGCACTGTTTCTTCTATGATTCTGGTCCTTTGATTGAATACCCTATAAGATTTACTTTGAATAGAATAACCAACAAATATCCCCTCATCAGCCTTACTCTGAAACTTACCTAAGTGATCTTTGGTATTTAAGATTGTACAAGGACACCCAAAAGATTTTAAGAAACTAACCAAAGGCTTTCTCTTAAACAACAGTTCATATGGTGTCTTGTTATGAGGCTTAACAACTAATACTCTATTCTGAACATAACAAGCTGTGCTAACTGCCTCTGCCCAAAAAGACATAGGTAGCTTTGCATCAGATAGCATGGTTCTAGCAGCCTCAATCAGTGTCCTATTCCTCCTTTCAGCTACTCCATTTTGTTGAGGAGTTCTAGGTGCACTAAATTCTCTCTTAATACCTTTAACTTCACAGAATTTATCCATCTCATGATTTTTAAATTCTGTTCCATTATCACTTCTGATGATCTTTACTCTTTTATCCAATTGATTCTCCATCTTAGTTATAAATGATCTAAGTATTTCACCTGTCTCATCTTTTGTCCTAAGAAAGAAAACCCATGTAAATCTAGAATAATCATCAATAATCACAAGACAGTAAGACTTTTTCCCCATACTACTTATACTGGTTGGTCCAAATAAGTCCATATGCAATAAGTGTAAAGGTGTGATATTTGTGTTCACAGATTTGGACTTAAATGAGGATTTGTGTTGCTTTCCCTTTTGACAAGAAACACAATGGTCATCACATGAATAGACCTTTTCAGGCAAACCTCTAACAAGCTTGTTTTTGACAAGTTTATTAATGGTTTTGAAATTCATGTGACACATCCTCCTATGCCACAGTTCAGATTCATTCACACTTGCTTTAGAAATAAGACAGTTTAAATCAGGTTGAGGTGTCATATTCACTAAGTCACACTTATATACATTATCTTGTCTTGGAATTCTCATCAAAATCATGTTTTCTGGTATTTTAAATTCTTTGGACAAGATAAGGCATTCAGTGTCAGTAAAAAGAACTGGGTTCTTTTTATCTGTGATTTGACTCACACTTAGTAAATTATACCTCAATTGTTCCACAAAATAAACATTATCAAAACTTAGCTTTTCACTCTGAACTGTTCCTTTCCCTGTGATCCTTCCTCCTTTTGGATTGCTTCCAAAAGCTACATATCCTCCATCAAAAGATTTAAAGTCCTGCAGCTTTTCTTTGTCTCCAGTCATGTGCCGTGAGCATCCACTATCAATATGCCATAAGCTCTTAGGCTTGCCCTGCACAAATAGTCAAAAAGAGAATTAATTTCTCTTGGGAACCCAAACCAATTTGGCTTTGGGTTTCCCATGTGCATTCACATAATCAACTTTCTTAAAGATTATTGATTGTGAAGCACTGTTGGTATTTGGATCTGTTAATTTATCAGACTTAATAGGTGTCCAAATCCAACTAATTTTAGACTTAACAGTGTTCTTTGGCTTAACAGTTTTAACTGTGTTACCAATTGAAGATACAGTGTTAATTTTGTTAACACTGTTTTTGAAATCAGTTACCACTGTTTTAGTCTTTGAGCTTTTGGCTAATCTTGTTATTACTGCTGCAGTAGATTTACCTGTAACAGTGTTTAACATCGTAGCCTTTGAGTTTATCTTCTGAACTCTGGCAGTATGATCAACTTTTGATTGAAAGTTTTGTTTGTTAATCATATTTGCTTTTGTCCATGACTGTTTTCTAATCCTTTGAACATTCTCAGGATTATGATAGCAGTCATATTTCAGATGACCCATTTTTCCACATATAAAGCAAGACTTTTCTTTAATCACAGTAACATTATTACCCAGTTTTTGTGAAATCATTTGATTCCAATTTCTTTGATTACCTCTGGGTTTTTGATTTTGAAAACTCTGTGAAGAAGAAGCACTTGCTTTACATTTACAATTCACACAGTTATTCACAACAGATTCAACAACAGGTTTAGTAACTGAGTTAACTGTATTACTAACATATCCTAACCCATGTTTAGATTTGTTAGTATTCAAACTCACCTTCTCTAAGTCCAGTTTAACCTTCTCCTTGAACATTTTCTTACCCTCTTCTAGTTTATCAGTTTTAAGATTAACAACTAGATCAGTAATTACTCTTTTCACATCCTCACATGTTGACTCAGACTTATATGATTCAGATTTCACACTCTTCTCACTATCAGATGTTCTATCACTCTGATCATCTTCTTCAGTCCAGTCACTTACTTCACCTTCTTTAAACAGATCATCATCAGATAAACTTTTAATTAGATCAGCCTTTTTAACCTCATCTACCATTTCTCTTTTAAGTGAATTGATATCAATTTCACTTTTGGGAGGAAAGTAGGTGTGATTATAAGGTGGAGGTACATTGTTGTATCCTAATCCAGTCTTAAGTTTATCATGAATCTGTGAATTAATAAGTTTATTTACACTCTTTGAAGCATGTTCTAATTTACTTACATCAAGCCTTATACTATCTCTTTCACATGTGACCTCAGTAAGTTTCCTAGATAACACATCAACTTTATCTTTAAAAGAGTCTCTCTCCCACCTAGCATATTCAATGTCATACTTAAACTGTGTTGCATTGACTTCATATGCCTTAATTTGATTTTCCAGATTTTCAATGACAGCTATAGTGTGTTTACTTTTGATTTCCCATTGTTTTAGTTCCTCACACACTTTTATATTATGATCTCTGTAGTGTTTAACAGTTTGTTTACAAACAGCAGAACATAATTTATTTTGTACCTCAGTAGGAACTTCTGACTTTTTGTCAGATTCTGCAATGGCCATGAGACATTGATTCTTCACAACATGCTCTTCTTGATCACTCCAATCCCATCCACAGCCATCCATAGACACCAAAGCATTTGCTGAAGCCCCCTGAATTGGAATGTTTCTTGTCTGTGTCCCATTGCTTCCAGATCTCTGACCATTACCATTCTGCTCTTGCCTAGGGTTTCTGCATTCTCTGGCAAAGTGTCCCATCTTGTGACAGTTGAAACACTCAATCTTGCTCTTATCAAACCAATTTGCATCATTCCTCTTGTATGCAAAATTATTTCTACCAGTCCTCTGCATGAACCTTTTTGCTCTTTGAGTAATCAATGCAATTTGCCACTTGATGTCCATCTCCTCCAGATCATCACCATCGAATTGTTCCAGATCTTCATTAGTAAGTGAAGAATTCACATTACTTGCAAAGAAAGATTCTAATATTTGATCATTAGAACTATTTGATGATGATCCTGCTCCCCCTGAAACATGTGTAGAACCCATTTGACTTGATTCTGCTTTTGTTCCAGCCATAGACATAAAAGCAGCATTATGACTGTATCCAGTAGCTTGCTTCTTACTCTCCACCTCAGACTCAAAGTTCCTCAGATCATTGTATATATCTTCTAGTTCCTTAACTTCAATGTCTGAACTCTGCCTCAATCCAACAGTATAAATTGTCCATTCATCACCTAATGATCTCAAGAACTTTCTGTTAAGATCTTCTTTGTCAATCTTAACCTTGTGATTTTCCAATTCTCCAACTAATTTAGTAAACCTATCAAAGGTTTGAGTTAGAGTTTCAGATTTCACATGGCTAAAATTTTCAAATTGTTGTTTTAACAGAGATCTTTTATTCTTTTTGGTGTTATCATTACCACCAAACCTCTTCTCAATTGCCTCCATTAATAACTTGGGATCTTCACAATTATCAAATCTGCTCTGATGCTCATTCGGAATGGATAGCAAAAGAGTACTAAGTGCTTTGTACTCAGTAGATCTGATTTTCCTCTCTGCTTCAGATGTTGGTGGTGCTCTTGGTTGCTTTACTCCATCACCATCAAGCGTTACTGGTATACCATTAACAACAACTTCCCACATCTGATAATCCGTGAGAAGCATATATTGCCTGATTCTGACCTTCCATAGGTCAAACTCATCTGGTTTAAGCATTGGTATCTTCGTTGCTTGAATCCCTTCATTGCCTTCAGACGCCATTGAAATCAAAACTTAATATCTGAACTAAACTCAAATACTAATACTAATAATCCCAGATCTTCCTGTCTTCAAAGCTTCACAAGCTCTGATACCACTTTGTTAGTCCCTGTTTAACTTAATAAACAATCTTACTTAATAAGCCTTGAATATATTATTGAGAAGTTGCGGAATCACACTCAATAATATTAAGAAGATCAATGAATATTAATTAATTTAATGAACACAATAATATACCGAAAGCTTCAATCTTATTAATGATATAAGACGAATACACTTGATGTATTAGGGTTACAGAAAACCTTGAAGCTGCGCAATTAACATTAACCTATCTAGGTCTAAAGGATCTCTATTTATAACATATAGAGTCCTATACAATCTCCTACAACTATGGAATAAAATAACTTCCATAACCGACTCATACTTATCACAAAATCATAAACAGTTTTAACTACCATTCTGATGTAAACAGTTGTAACTATTACACATTCAGTGGTAACTGCTTCAATTGTAATATGCGACTAAGTACAAATACATAATCAGTGTTAACTGTTTCATACATAACTAACAGTTACTAATACATAAGCAGTTTTAACTACTTACAGACACATAACTATCAGTTGTAATCTATCTTCAAACAGTTGTAACACTTGTCTTCTCTTCAGTTTTCTTCTATCAGTTGTAACTTCGTAAAGACAGTTTTAACCTTTAAAGCAAACAGTTTTAATCACTTGTACTCTGTCTTCTCATCAGAACTTCAACTCAGACCTGAAACAGTTTTGACCCAACAAGTAGTTCTCACGGTTCGCGTAATTTTTTTGGTTCTCAAATGAACCGGATCCTATATTACTCCCTCCACTTTTTCAAAATTTTCCTAAACCTTTTAAGCTTAACTAGTTTTTCCAAAATGGAAAATTAATAACATTTGAACACATTTTCCAAATTTTCAACACTTTTCTAGAGAATGAAAATTCTTTTCATTTTTTAAAAAATTAGAGATAGAAAATTTTGAAAAATTTTCCACAACTAAACGCACCCTAAATTAACAATAGTGCTAGAATACTTTTAGTTTTACAATGAAGTACTAAATAAAGTCAACATATATTGTTAACATCTGACAAATTCTAAATATTCAGTGTACATATACCATTCTTGTTGTAAACTTTGTTTCATGATGATTTTATGTATATGCAACCGTTCAAATAAGACAAATCAGGGGCGGAGCTAGGGGAAGGTATGGGGGCAGTCCCCCCGTAAAAATCTAGAATTGTGACAAAAAAAAAAATTAATTATTAATGACAGTTTTAAAGTTTTGCCCTCCAAAATGATAGAAAAAAGAAAAAAAAAATAATTTTGCCCCCTTATACGAAAGGCTCCGCCCCTGTGACAAATGATTATCATCAAGCAATCTTGGCCCAGTACTAAAGTTAGACCCAAAGAAGAGAATAGTTGGGCCGGTAAGAAGTAGTTGCTGTTGTAAGTTCTGAAATCTGAATACTAAAAGGCCCAATAATAAACTTTCATCCATCTATTTCTTTCTGGAAACTGAAAAGGGAAAGGATTTAATGGAATTGAACAATAGTATAATAACATGGAATCAAGAAATGTTTTTATAATATCGTCTTCGAGATATATATCCAGATAAAGAAGGAAATTTAGGGTAACCCGCATGACCGTATGAAAACACGTAGATTAATTAAATTTAATTTAATTATAATATATTTCGATTTCGATTTTGATGGCAGTCTATGAAGGCAGTAGCAAAGACAAGTAAATTATTATTACTAATATCAATCTCACCTCTTTTTAAAGTTGTAAGTGTATTTAACCACACTTTGTTAATCATTATCGCCATCTTTTCGTGTTTTCTTAATTTATGTATACATGTATATAACGCACAGTCGCACACAAAGCTTTTCTAACCTCATTTACACATATGCATATAGATTGTCTCTACGACCTCTCCTAACGCATTGCGTCGGCTTCAGTCGGTTAGCAACCGACGATCGTCTCCAAAGTGACACTATTGGCACGGAAGTGTCACTTGGTCCGTCACTTTCCCTTCGTCTCCAAACCGACGCTCCGTCGCTTCTTTTTTTTTTGTTTTTTTTTTGTTTTTGTTTTTGTGTGTGTATAAGTAAAGGTAAATTGTTAAATGTGGTCCCAAAAATTAAAGTGACGGAGTCACTGATGGCAGTGGTCCGTCAATTTCAGTTATTTTTGAAAAAAGCTGATGTGGCGCAGGTGTGGCGCGTCGGTTTCTATCAGTTTCTGTCACTGTTGGGAGTGGTCTAATGCGACTTGGTCACATAAGACAGATTTTGGGTCGAATGACAGTTCTAACGGTTCTGTGATTCTCCCTTGAGTAGTATTAGCATGTTTAAAGTCGGGTTTCATTCAACCGTGATGACTTTGATCTATGAAGTTAAATGGCAAGCCTAATTGGCCTTTAGAATAGGTGAAGTGCGAGCATCAATGGTCTTAAAACATAAACATGTTCATTAGTTTAGAACAAGTTTGCTTGCAAAATATTAAATCGATTGTTGGTTCGCATAGCTTACACTAGAATACTAGAAAAAACGTTTTTAAGAATAAGAGCAATTGCAGTCGTAATACCAAAACGCTCAATTTTTAAGTGTCACGTCAGCACAACATTACAACACCATTTTTACCACTGGTAATGGTAATACCAGAACGCCCATTTTTTGTCCCTAGGTCCATAACACTATTTATTTTGAATTAAAACAAGGGAAGAAAACAAAAAAAGAAAATTGAAATGGTCGTAATCCCGCATGCACGCTCAAACACAACGCCCTGCCACAACACCCCCATTGCAGGCGTTATAATCGCTTTCAATCAAAAGTGCCTCCAAAACGCCCTATTGTAGGTGGTCTAAGACCATTCGTATCACGCCCGTTTAGGGCCGCGTTCTGGGTTCACAACGCCTGAACGCCCGCATTTTGTGAGTCATACGCGAATATTAAATTATTTTTCGTTCCCCTTTTTTGTTTTTTTTTTATCAAGTTAAAGACATAAAAGAAAAATGAAGAAGGGGGAAGTTGTAGGTTGGTGGTTTTTGGTGGCTGGAGGAAGAAGAGAACGGGTGGAGGAAGAAAGCAAATAGGGTTTAAATGTGTTTTTTTTTATTTACTTAATGGGTTTTAATTCAATAGTCATTCAGCTTTTGGGCTTTTGGATTTTTATGTATGTGAACGTTTTAAACTATTAAAGAAGTCCATCACGTTTAATTATGATGTTTTCATTTTAATGCATTGTATTTTTTAATTTAGTTAGGTGTGTTTTAATTAATTAATTGTATTTGTTTTTTTTGTTAAATAATTGAGAATTAAATTTAGTTAGTGGGATGTGTCGTCTGAAAGATGGGAGTTCTAGTGTTACCATTGCTAGTGTTGAAAATGATGTAATGATATTATGCTAAGGTGACGTCTGAAAAATAGACATTCTGGTATTCCTGTGTTACAACTGTGAGTTGTCTAACAGCGGAGAGGACCATATTTGACCCCACACATAACACAACCCACGCTTTTACAGCTCTTACTGAACGCGTGTCACAACCATATACACTATACCTACTGGTGGTCCCACAGAAAAAGCATTGCGGTCCCAGCCACAAAAACTTTAAATGGCTCCCACACTTCCCTATAAGCGGCTCTATCACATGCCTATTCCCTCCCGCACGTGTCTTCACCCCCAACACTCACGTGATCCCTTCATCCTACAAAACTCTTCTATAGTAAAATTAACGTTGGTTGAACGGGCCACGAATCAGCAACGTACTTACGTACCGTTTGATTTTTATATCGTATCGAATTATAAACAAATGAACGAACGCTTGTTATGAGACGGATAGAGCAATACGCTAGTAATGTATTGCAAATGACAAAGTCATAACCCATTGAAATATAAATCGTAACAAAAGATAATTGGGTATGTTTGGCACAACTAGCTGGAGCTGGTAGCTTATAATTGGTAGCTTGTTGCTGGAGCTTTTGGTAATATTTTTGTTTGGCAGAGTAGCTGGAGCTTGTAGCTTATTAATGTAAAATGACATAAATGTACAAATATATTAATTATAATTAAAAGATGATATATAATTACTTAGAGGGTATTTATGTGATTTCATTTTCAATAAGCTACAATCTCCTTTGAAAATTATGGTTTTGGAGCTTATGGTTTCCATAAGCTACTCAAAATTAAGGTCGACAAACAGAGCTATAAAAAAAATCATAAGCTACAAGCTCCCATAAACTCCTAGTAACGTTGCACATACATAGATTAAAAATTAGAATACTCCATTAGGATCTAATTTGGCTTTTCTAAAAAGCTACACACCACCTAATACTTTGTGCAACAAAAAGTAGACTTTCTAAAAACCAACATGCACCAACTCAAACCATTTTCCCCTAAATCATTTACACATAAACAACACCCAAATAAAACATCAAAAAAACATTATACTGTAGATCGTTAATACTTCTAATAATAGTAACATCACTAAAAACTAACTAAACAAAACCATAATTATAATTAGTTTAATTACAATCACCACTGGAACCAGAAAGATTAATTAATTTTGATCATTCGAGGACCCAACCATAAACTGTAACTCCCGTTTATCATAAATCTCCAACGACAAATCCCTAACCATTTGACCATTCCCATTCGTATCCGAACTCGTACTCGGCGCCATCGTCGTCAAAACATTCCCCGATTTTTCCTCACTTCCGGAACTAACACAACTCGAAACCGGTCTAGCTGCGACATTATAAACCGGAGTTGCACTCATCGCCGGAATCATGAAAAAAGCCCCGGGTGGACCGCCCATGGTCCAAACAGGCACAAGACCTGTTGTTGGTACGATTGGAGCCACAGGGGCAAAATTAGAATTAACCACTTTACTATCATCATTAACATCATAGAATTCGCTATTACAAGCCCTTTTTCGTCTTTTCATACCACCACAGTCGTTTAAACCAGCATCATCAGTATCATTATTATCAGACGGAATTTTTAACGTTCCGTTAACACTAACGGCGATGGCCGGAACCGTTCCGGTTCCGGTAGCTTCAATAATCGCCGGTTCAGCGTGGTCTAACAACCATTTAATCGTTTCACCGTCGGATTTATGACCTAACTCACGTGTCAGTTGGAAGATTCTGGCGGCACACGTCGCCGGCATACGAACTCTACGGCCACGGCCTTCAACCTTCGTATGACGGTCTTTGGACGACCGCCGGGCTGGAGTTGCTTGTTTGCGTGATGCTGGAATTGGAACGATTGCTAGCGGTAATGAACCGTCGCTCTCCGGTGGCTCTTGTTTGAATAGATTGATTCCCGGCGAGTGAGTCGCCGGAATCGGAGATATAGTGTACACCGATGGATCACCGAGTAATGGATCGGTATGGTTGATTTGTTCATCATCTTCAGATTCGTTGTTTTTGTCATGAATTGACGACATATGAACAAATTTGTGAGAAATAATATAAATTTAAAATCAATAAGAAGGAAGATTTGATTTAAAAATTGGGGGAATACTACAGGAAGAAACCCTAGATAAGAGGAGGCCCACTTATATCTTATGTGAAGTTCCTTGTAATATGGAGGGACCCTCTAAATGGTGGGTGTGAATGAATGAATGGACGGTTGAGATTTGATCTTGATTTTTTAATGCTTCCGTGTGGTGACACCTGGTGGTATACACATGTGTGTTGTGGGTCTGCTTTGGGGATTGATTATTCTTTCAGTTATTTTAGTAATATTTTTGATTTTTTTTTCCTATTATTTTCTCCTATACAACCAATTAATTAATACAGTGGACGAAAACTGTATATAGAAAAAGATTAATGAATTCTTGATAGTTACGTTTAGACACTACCGATAAAATTCTTGCTATCTAAAGTTTAGATAAAAAGTTTGATAATAAAAACTACTAGGTTAGTCGCGTAATGCGACATAATACAATTTAAAAATCAGTAACAATTAAGTGATTGTAAAAATGGTTCTTGGTGCTATGTCTTTGATCATACTTATATATAATAATAAACAGAGAGCATGACGTAATATTGTGATCACATGAAGTCGTAACACTGGAACGTCCCTTATTCAGACGTAACGTCAGCATAACACCACAATACCATTTTCAACATTAGCAATGGTAACATCAGAACACCCATTTTTTGCCCCTAGGTCACTCTTTTTTTTTTTTATAATTAGATACGTGAAAGAAAAAAATAGTCAGTGGGTCTCACAAAACGCCATTCTTCTACCCGTTCTGGGCTACATAACGCCCCCTAAACGCCCTGGTCAGAAAGCCTCATTACCGACCTTCTGACGTTCTGAGAGGCCTGAACGCCCCATAATAGGCGCGTTGTAGGTGGTCTTACGGAGTATTATTGAAGTTTAACCATTAAAATGCAATTAAGTGATCGGACGGGCAGTAGTATATGGAGGAATAACAGAATATTCTTTTTTGGAAGCTTTTAGCTATAGCTATTGAATGTGCAAGCAAAATTTTTACACTTTTATATACTCCACAAAACTTCATTATTATATCACTACTTTTTTTATAAATATTTTTTTTGGTTACCATCACTATCACTGTATTTCATGGGGTTGTAATACTTTGTGACGTATGGAAAAAAATATTGATATACGGATTACTCATAATTAGAAATTGCTACATATTTGAATAGATCCATCAAAACTATAATCATTTTATGAATAAGTTCCCGTTTATAAATATTACGGATGGTGTATCTACGCCCCGCCAAAACGGCTCCGAAACAAACAAAAAGGTGTGTGCCGCACTCACGAATATTTACAAAACTGTTTCTTTCCCTTGCAAAATTGATAGAAAAAAATCCATTAATGTTAAGGTTGAGTATAACGGATACACTTGTTGACAATTATAAAACGTATGTCATCTCAACAATATTGAACAGAACCTCATAAACAAACTGATTCTTGAACTGCAAGTACCAAACTCGGCTAATTAAGTCAATGTAATGACTAGGGGCGGAACTATTGAATTATATATATGAGGGTGCTAATTTTTTTTTCTTTTCTAATCACCTTAAATTCTTTTATTTTTTATAATTTTGAATTTTTTGGGGACAACTGCCCCCTTCTAGAATCGCCTATGTTATTACCCCTAATATCAATTAGCAAACAACTATGAATAATAAGTTATTTGAACTTTAGTGCAAGTAAGTTAAAAATATTATATAAGTAAATTATTGTGATTAAAGTTACTAAATGAAAACTTGCATGAGTGGTTGAGTTGTTTTCAATTGGTTCCAAACCACCCAAGTTCAAGTCCTAAAGTAAATGGTGGTGATTCGTACACCACAAAAATTATCCGTACACCACTAATTGTGCATTGCAGTGTTGTACAGTACAACACTGTAAAACATAATTAGTGGTGTATGGATAATTTTAGGTGGTGTACGAATCACTCCCCTAAAGTAAATTATTATGATTACATATTTTGGATTTTCAGGTTAATATGACCTTATTTACTTCATGTTTTCAGGAATTGTAAATTACGGAGTATTAAATATACTTTGTAATTCTTATATCATTATGAGCTTTAATGAATGTATAGTTACTATAATTGTTAACATGTAGATCGTTATAATATTTTAAAATATATTAAGCAGGATCAAAAAGATATGTAGTTCTTGATACTAAGCGCGAACATATAAATAACCTATTACATCATCTTTTTGACAATTGCATATGGATTTACGAGTATAATTTAGTGATGTTACATTCATCCCGTCGCAACATGAGGGTATATCGTAATCATTTGAGTGACACTAACTAATGAGTTGTATATAATCATGTATGTCACCTATATATTATTAATTATTACCATGATAATAATAAACATAGCAATTTATGGTGTGTTAATGTAACACCCCCAAATTCGTTGATTTAGATTAGCGGAAGCATTTAGTTTGAGTACGGGGGTGCCACAATAACAAAAAATGCATACGTATCAGAGCATATGATTACAACAGAATATAATATATTAAGATGCCAAAAGTATTAATTACAAAGTTTACGATTCATCGAATCGTACAAGTTAAAAGTAATAAGTTTACAAAAGTAGATTTCTGGAATATGACTAAAACAGTTTCAGTTATACTAGGGAAATCCATATGTTTCCAAAAGTTGGCATCCTAAACTTCACGGGTCGCCTAGTTCTCCATGTGTGTTGGCGATTCTTACATGTGCAGCTAATTCCCTGAAAAACATAGTAAAAGTCAACAACTAGGTTGAGTGAATTCACAGGTTTTATGTTTGCAATAGTTGTAACAAGTTTGTAAGCACAGTTGTCAATTCAAATACGTTCACAAATAGTAGTTGCCATAATAGTCACGTAATGCTTTGTGGAATGTTATCCAAATACAAGTTTAGTGGGTTGTTCGCCCAAAATTTAGTTTACGTGGGATGTTACCCAAAACAGATACGTGGGATGTTACCCAAAATGTCAGTTTTAAACACGTGCTGGTCGTTTTCCAGCGGTTTACAAATAGTACCGGTCGTTCTCCGGCCAAATACGCACGGGTCGTTCTCCCGTCCAAATAAAACAGTTTACTGGTCGTTCTCCGGTCTAGTTACGCACGGGTCGTTCTCCCGTCCAAATAAAATAGTTTACCGGTCGTTCTCCGGTCTAGTTACGCACGGGTCGTTCTCCCGTCCAACAAACGCATGGGTCGTTCTCCCATCCAAGACGCACGTGTCGTTCTCCCGTCCCTTGGCCAGTCGTTCTCTGGCACTAAAATACGTAGCTGGTCGTTCTCCAGCGTTTATATAAAAGTACAGGTCGTTCTCCGGTATACCAAACCAGTTTAAAGGTTTACAGTCGTTTGCAGTATGAAAATGTTATTTCATAAACACCAGTTTGTTCAATAGTTTAATAATTTAAAGTACTCCAATCGTTCGAGTAAACAAGTATGATAAACAATCATATAAGTAAAAGCAGTTATGGCAATAAGTAAAACAGTTGACTATGTTTTCCACCCCTGTTCAAAAGCAGTTAAAACCGTAAAAGTAGGGGCTGTGAACTCACCTGTTGAGTTAATTAGAAATGTGTAAGCGCTAGCAAAGCGTAGTCCGGGTAAGTCACTCACGTCCTAAACGTAGGAAATAGTCGTATAAGTGGTTGGATAACAATCCAAACCATGTTACTCGTTCATCAATGAAAGATCATTGTTTATTTGTAAATTCGTACGACTCGTTGGTGATGGTTTTGTAAAAAAAAATATTTCAAAGTATTGTTATAAGGTTCTGAAACTTGCGACGTTGTGTGGGACGTCACGTGGGACGTTGTGTGGGACGTCGCGTGGGACGTCGTGTGGGACGTTGTTGTAACATCCTCTCCAGTGGCCTGGTATTTTTTTTCTAATTATAATTGAGTATATAATAGTTTTAAATAATTTTGCTACATAATAGTTTAAATTGTGAAAGTTGCCGAAATATGTCTTAGGACTTATTGTGGATAATGAAATGTTGCTTGTTTTAATATATTAAAGTTGACGGTACAATAAAATGAATTTCTCGCATTTAGTGAGTAAGTGCCAGACAATAGATTTAGAGCGGGTATAAAATACCCATTGTTTGGGGCCGGTTAAATAAAGGGCCGATCCCTTTATTGGGATCACTTTCCCAATTCTCTCTTTCAAACAAAAACCATGAACCCTAACCTAAACATATGATCGAATCATTAACTTGAAGTGAGAATCGAAGTGTGATCTTTTACTAGCTATCATCATCATCATCTTCTTCTTCTTCTTCTATTCATCATCATCTCCATTTTAAGGTAATGAAGCTTATAAGTTCATATGTTAGTTTTGATGAATAATTGATGGATTGAATTGATTCTTGAGTTTATGTGATGTTTATTTGTGATATATGATGATATGTGATGTTATTAGAGATGTTTGTTGCATTAGAATCGAGTTTGATGAGTTTGAATTATGAAAATGGGATTTGTGTCCGTTCAGGTCTGTTCTTGAGCTGAAGAACTGATGAACGCGATCCCGGCTATGGTTCCGGATCGCGTTCCCTTGTTGAAAACGACCTACTTGAGTTTTTGGCCTTAGAAACGCGATCCAGGCCAAGTATCCGGATCGCGTTTGCTAGTGTTATTCGGTCACAGAATTTTTGCTAAAGGATGAACGCGATCCAGCCTGAATAGTCAGGATCGCGTTTGCATGTTAAATTTTGATGAATTCTTATAAATTTCATATATGCATAGGTGTTTAGTGGTTGTGTTAATAGTGACATTTATTGGATGCTATTGTGGCATTTTATAATAATGTTCATTTTGATATCTACGAGTTATGAGATAAGGTACTAACTTATGTTGAATTATTGATTCTCAGATCCTCCGAAAGATAAGTAATCTCTGGAATCGGAGATTTTGAAGACAGAGGTATCGGTGAGTGGATTCAGAGCTCACCATTTAATTTAGTTGTGATCATTTGATTGCAACGAATAAACGTGAATATGTTTTGTTGATTAGTTGATATACCTTGTTGACTGTGAACCTTTGTGCTATGTGTTTGGCCTTCGGGCATCAGTTGTTAACGAGGTCAACAGGTTGTTAAATGGTTGGTTGAACTAGGCAGGGGTTGAATGAATGATACAGAGTCGTACTTCATTTGTTGTGTGTTTGATTCTGTATTTGAGTTCAACTTCCACTAGTTATCGGTCTCGTCCGTATGGCCATACGGATATGGTTGGGTAAGTGTTCTTGGGAGCCACCCGGGCATTATGGTTATCCCCAGAGCCACCGATCCTCGTTAAGTGGTTGTGGATTTATTGAATATCGTATTGCGGTTGTTTGAAGCAATTATATGATTATGATAAGTTAGATGTTGTGTTATGAACTCACTCACTTAGCTTTGTGCTAATCCCTCGTTGTTACTTCCTGCAGACTTTTGATTTTGAGCATGCGGGTGGGTAGCAGGAAGGTCAAACCTTGGAAGTATGGAATGTTTGATATTCAAGCTACTCTGATTATTTTGTTGTAACTCAGTTTAGTTTATATAATACCCCGACATGCTAATCTTTTGAACAAGTTTTAAGTGGTAGTAACTTAACCATCTAAACTGTTTTGGGATTTTGAAAAATATGTAAGGAAGTAATGTGTTTTATTCATCTTCGCTTCCGTACTATATATAATATTATTATTATGAAATGAGGGGTGTTATAAGTTGGTATCAGAGCATGGTTTTGGGGTAATTGAGCATTGTAGAATGTTCAATCCCAAAACTGTAGTGTGGTATGTCAAACATTCCTGGGTATGGGATTTAGCATTGGTTGTGAAATTGTTAGTATATAGGTGCTAACGATTAACAAGTTTCAAGTGTTGTGTTGATTTCAGAAATGGCAGATGACGAGCAACCGACCACCAACCCCAATAATGCCTCTCGGTATGTCGCTCCTCCTGTAGTGACAAATGTTCGGGAAGGTACATCTCATCAAGGAGGTGAAGAAACTAATAGGGATGAGTATATACATGAGATAGAAGATGAATTGATATTTCTGAGAGAGTTTAAAAGGAAAGCGGAGGAAGCCGCAGCTAGGCAACTTTTGCAACAACAATCTTCAGTATTTGGTGCTAGTCCATCTTCTCAAACCAATAAGATGTGTACATTCAAAACTTTTATGTCTTGCAAACCACCGGAGTTCCATGGAAGTACCAATCCAACTGTGGCTTTAAATTGGTTAAGGGATATTGAACGCAAGTTTGATGTGATTAGTTGTGAGGAAGAATCTAAGGTCAAGTTTGCTGTGCAATGCATGAAGGATGATGCTATGGTTTGGTGGGATTCAATAACGGGGCATTTAACTTCACAACAAAAGGAATCTATTCGATGGAATGACTTTCATCAAGTAGTGCGTAACCAATATTGTTCTGATTTTCATATGGCACAAATTAGGAGGGATTTTGTGAATCTGCAATTAACGGATAATATGACCATGGAGGAATTGATAGCTCAATTTACCGAAAAACTTCGATTTGTTCAACAATGGGTTCCGGAGGAGAAGACGAAGATAGAACAGTTTGTGGATACTTTACCCCATAACTACCGTACTATCGTGAGACTAGCCACTAGCTTATCTCAGGCTTTTAATCTGGCGCGATCAGTTGATAGTGATATTAGAGGTTCCCGTGAAACTCGATTTAGAGATAATTCTTCAAAGACTAGAGCGGATTCTTCTAGTAAAGGGAAATCAAATTGGCAAGGTAATCGTCAGACTAAGAAGTATGTTAGTAAGAGTAGTTCGTCTGGAAGTTCGAATTGGTGTAGTACATGCAAATCTAGACATTCGGGGCCGTGTACTCCGCAAACAAATAAGTGTCTGAAATGTGGTGAACTTGGTCATGAGATAAGAAATTGTCGTTATCCGAATTTCGTGTGTTGGACTTGTAAGAAGGAGGGACATCGAGTGGGGCAATGTCCAGAGGCGGGGAAAGCGGGGTCTGGTTCGGTCGGGAGTTCGGCATCTTCCGGTCAGAAAAGGAAGAATCCTCCACCAGCAACCAGTCGGGCTTTTCAAATGACAGTCAATGAGGCTGTGCATACAGAAGATGTTATCACTGGTACATTCTTTATAAACTCTGTACCGGCTCGTGTTTTATTTGATTCTGGTGCTACGTGTACTTTCATATCTGTATGCTTCTGTGACAAGTTGAAAGTAGTGCCTACTGTGATAACCAAGCCCATAGAAGTAGAAATTGTTAGCGGTAAACTAGTTCCTGTTACCACCTCGGTGACTGGAGCTAATATTGTGATTGATGACCGAACTTTCCCTATTTCATTCTTGTTGATGCCAATCCCTAGTTTTGACGTAATAGTTGGTATGGATTGGTTAAGTCAGAATAGGGCTAGCATTGATTGCCACCAAAAGTTGATTAGGATCCCAATCTCCGACGGGTCATACGTTGTGGCTCGAGGAGAACGGGATGGTATGTCTATTCCCCTGATTTCGATGATGAAGGCTAGGAAGTCATTATCCAAAGGTTGCGAGTCCTACTTAGCTTATGTAGTTGATGCTAAGCTTGAAAGAAAAGTTATTTCTGAAGTACCGGTTGTGTGTGAATACTCTGAGGTATTTCCTGATGAGTTACCTGGATTGCCACCAGTTAGGGAAGTTGAGTACCGTATTGATCTTGTGCCTGGTTCGTCGCCTGTAGCTAAAGCTCCTTATAGGTTAGCTCCTTCTGAGATTCGTGAAATGATGAATCAGATACAGGAACTGTTGGATAAGGATTTTATCAGACCTAGTTCTTCGCCGTGGGGTGCACCAGTATTATTTGTGAAAAAGAAAGACGGGTCGTTGCGCATGTGTATTGATTATAGAGAGTTGAACAAGAGAACGGTAAAGAATAAATATCCTCTGCCTAGAATAGATGACTTGTTTGATCAGTTGCAGGGTTCTTCAGTGTATTCCAAAATTGATTTGAGGTCGGGTTATCATCAGGTTCGTGTTCGTGAAGAGGATATACCGAAAACTGCTTTTCGTACTAGATACGGGCATTATGAATTTTTGGTCATGCCTTTTGGTTTGACGAATGCTCCAGCTGTATTTATGGATTTAATGAACAGGGTTTGTAGACCTTTCTTGGATAAATTTGTTATTGTTTTCATTGACGATATTCTCGTGTATTCGAAATCTGAAGATGAGCATGCTTTGCATTTAAGATTGGTTCTTGATACGTTGAAACGAGAACAGTTGTATGCCAAGTTTTCTAAGTGCGAATTTTGGATTCGGGAAGTTCAATTTTTGGGTCATGTAATTTGTAAAGATGGTGTGAAAGTGGATCCAATCAAAATTGAGGCCGTAATGAATTGGAACGCCCCAAAGACTGCTTCGGAAATAAAGAGCTTTCTTGGATTAGCGGGTTACTACCGGAAGTTTATAAAAGATTTTTCTAAAATTGCCGGTCCTTTAACCAAGTTGACCCGTAAGGATGAGAAATTCGTATGGACTGATCGTCAGGAGTATGCGTTCCAAACATTAAGACAAATGTTGTGTCAGGCACCGGTGTTAGCATTACCAGAGGGTTCCGATGATTTCATTGTTTATTGTGATGCTTCTTTTTCAGGCTTGGGCTGTGTTCTTATGCAAAGGGATAGAGTTATTGCCTATGCTTCTCGTCAGTTGAAACCGCATGAAAAGAATTATCCCACTCACGATTTAGAACTTGCAGCGGTTGTATTTGCCCTAAAACTTTGGAGACACTACTTGTATGGAACTCGATGTGTAGTTTGTACGGATCATAAAAGTTTGCAGTATGTGTTTTCCCAAAAAGAGTTGAACATGCGTCAGAGACGATGGCTTGAATTGATCAAAGATTATGACTGTGAAATTAGATATCATCCGGGCAAAGCTAATGTGGTTGCGGATGCTCTAAGTCGAAAGGGTGCTTCTGATCGAATCTTCTATTTGAAAGTAAATGTTTCCTCTGATTTGATTGATCGAATCAAAATTGTACAATTAGAAGCCTTGTTGGATCACAATTTAAAGTCCGAAATTATGTTGAAAAGAAAAGATGAGTTAGTGGACGATTCAAGAGGATTGAAAACTTTTAAGTCTCGGGTGTGGATTCCTTTACTGGGTGGAATTCGGGATACGATTATGAATGAAGCTCATAAGTCTAAGTTAACTGTTCATCCCGGTTGTACTCGAATGTATAACGACTTAAAACCTTTGTATTGGTGGCCCACGATGAAGACTGACATTGCACGGTTTGTTGGTAATTGTCATATCTGCGCGCAAGTTAAAGCTGAACATCAAAAGCCGTACGGATCACTGAAACAGTTGGAAATTCCCGAGTGGAAATGGGAACATATAACCATGGATTTTGTAACTAAACTGCCGCGTACCGTTCGAGGTAATGACATGGTTTGGGTTATTGTTGATCGGTTGACAAAAAGTGCGCATTTTCTTGCTGCGAGTGAGACCACCTCTTTGACTAAGCTCGCCCAGTTGTATCTCAATGAAATTGTATCAAGACATGGTATTCCTGTGTCGATTGTGTCAGACCGAGATTCCCGTTTTGTTTCTCATTTTTGGCAGAGTCTTCAACAAGAATTGGGTACTCGTGTAAATCTAAGTACAGCGTATCATCCACAAACAGACGGTCAATCAGAACGAACGATTCAAACATTAGAGGATATGCTTCGTGCCTGTGTATTGGAATATGGAGGTTCATGGGATTCACATCTTCCATTGGTCGAATTTGCTTATAACAATTCGTATCACTCCAGTATCGGTATGCCTCCGTATGAGATGTTGTATGGTCGTCGTTGTAGAACACCGACATGTTGGTTGGAAGCCGGTGAGAAACAGTTTGCTGGACCCGACATTGTGCAAATGACTGCGGATAAGGTAGCAATTGCACGTGAGAAGTTGAAAGCCGCGCGCGATAGACAGAAAAAGTATGCGGATCCGAAAAGGCGACCGGTTGTATTTTCCGAAGGTGAGCTAGTCTACCTTAAAGTTTCTCCGTGGAAGGGTGTGATTCGTTTTGGGAAACGGGGAAAGTTGGCACCTAGATACATTGGTCCGTTTAAGATTCGACAAGTGGTTAACGAACAGTCAGTGACGTTGGATCTTCCTCCTGAGCTTTCGGGTATTCATAGTACGTTTAATGTGTGTTATTTGAGGAGGTGTAACGTTGAGGACCAGTCACAAATACTTCCTTTGAAGGATTTAAAAGTGGATAGAACTCAAAAGTTAGTTGAAGAACCGGTAGAAATCCTAGATAGGAAGGTGACCAAACTTAGGAAGAAACAAATTCCTATGGTGCTTGTAAAGTGGAAACATAGTTTAGGGTCCAACTTGACTTGGGAGTCCGAGGAGTCGATGAAGTCCAGATATCCTGGATTGTTTGATGGTGTTGAGATTTCGGGGACGAAATCTCCTTAAGGAGGGGAGATTTGTAACATCCTCTCCAGTGGCCTGGTATTTTTTTTCTAATTATAATTGAGTATATAATAGTTTTAAATAATTTTGCTACATAATAGTTTAAATTGTGAAAGTTGCCGAAATATGTCTTAGGACTTATTGTGGATAATGAAATGTTGCTTGTTTTAATATATTAAAGTTGACGGTACAATAAAATGAATTTCTCGCATTTAGTGAGTAAGTGCCAGACAATAGATTTAGAGCGGGTATAAAATACCCATTGTTTGGGGCCGGTTAAATAAAGGGCCGATCCCTTTATTGGGATCACTTTCCCAATTCTCTCTTTCAAACAAAAACCATGAACCCTAACCTAAACATATGATCGAATCATTAACTTGAAGTGAGAATCGAAGTGTGATCTTTTACTAGCTATCATCATCATCATCTTCTTCTTCTTCTTCTATTCATCATCATCTCCATTTTAAGGTAATGAAGCTTATAAGTTCATATGTTAGTTTTGATGAATAATTGATGGATTGAATTGATTCTTGAGTTTATGTGATGTTTATTTGTGATATATGATGATATGTGATGTTATTAGAGATGTTTGTTGCATTAGAATCGAGTTTGATGAGTTTGAATTATGAAAATGGGATTTGTGTTCGTTCAGGTCTGTTCTTGAGCTGAAGAACTGATGAACGCGATCCCGGCTATGGTTCCGGATCGCGTTCCCTTGTTGAAAACGACCTACTTGAGTTTTTGGCCTTAGAAACGCGATCCAGGCCAAGTATCCGGATCGCGTTTGCTAGTGTTATTCGGTCACAGAATTTTTGCTAAAGGATGAACGCGATCCAGCCTGAATAGTCAGGATCGCGTTTGCATGTTAAATTTTGATGAATTCTTATAAATTTCATATATGCATAGGTGTTTAGTGGTTGTGTTAATAGTGACATTTATTGGATGCTATTGTGGCATTTTATAATAATGTTCATTTTGATATCTACGAGTTATGAGATAAGGTACTAACTTATGTTGAATTATTGATTCTCAGATCCTCCGAAAGATAAGTAATCTCTGGAATCGGAGATTTTGAAGACAGAGGTATCGGTGAGTGGATTCAGAGCTCACCATTTAATTTAGTTGTGATCATTTGATTGCAACGAATAAACGTGAATATGTTTTGTTGATTAGTTGATATACCTTGTTGACTGTGAACCTTTGTGCTATGTGTTTGGCCTTCGGGCATCAGTTGTTAACGAGGTCAACAGGTTGTTAAATGGTTGGTTGAACTAGGCAGGGGTTGAATGAATGATACAGAGTCGTACTTCATTTGTTGTGTGTTTGATTCTGTATTTGAGTTCAACTTCCACTAGTTATCGGTCTCGTCCGTATGGCCATACGGATATGGTTGGGTAAGTGTTCTTGGGAGCCACCCGGGCATTATGGTTATCCCCAGAGCCACCGATCCTCGTTAAGTGGTTGTGGATTTATTGAATATCGTATTGCGGTTGTTTGAAGCAATTATATGATTATGCTAAGTTAGATGTTGTGTTATGAACTCACTCACTTAGCTTTGTGCTAATCCCTCGTTGTTACTTCCTGCAGACTTTTGATTTTGAGCATGCGGGTGGGTAGCAGGAAGGTCAAACCTTGGAAGTATGGAATGTTTGATATTCAAGCTACTCTGATTATTTTGTTGTAACTCAGTTTAGTTTATATAATACCCCGACATGCTAATCTTTTGAACAAGTTTTAAGTGGTAGTAACTTAACCATCTAAACTGTTTTGGGATTTTGAAAAATATGTAAGGAAGTAATGTGTTTTATTCATCTTCGCTTCCGTACTATATATAATATTATTATTATGAAATGAGGGGTGTTATAGTTGTGTGGGACGTCGTATGGGACGTTGTGTGGGACGTCTCGTGGGACGTCGCATGGGACGTTGTGTGGGACGTCGCAAATCGCCTGGGACTAATGCGACGTTACGGTCTATTCATCCGAAAATCGAGATTTTTAACCCAAAAACGCTTAGTTCTTTCATATAATGACTTGTAACATGATTGTAAGCTATCATAATGAAGTAAAAGTGAAAAGTTTAGTGTTTTCTTACCCAAAAAGTGTTAGATCCGAAAATTAGGTGGATGAAGAAGATGATGATGATGAAAATGGTAATTTTGAGCTTGAATCCTTGTGTAGATAATGATGATGACGAGTTTGATGATGTTGTGTGTCCGATTTGTTGTTGTTTTTGTTGATTTTGTGGTTGTTTTTAGTGATTTTTAGTGAGAGAGAGAGTTGAGAGAAAAGAGAGTAAAGAGAGAGAAATGAGATGGTGAAAATGAAAGAAAGGAGGGGATGAGGAGGGGGTTTTGTCTCCCTTTTTCGTCCCCCGTGGTTGCGTTCCGTGTGGTGTTCGTTTACACGATCGTTAATTATTAATTTGTTTTTAAATTATAAATTTTTAAATGCGTATTCGTTTATATTTTTAATTGAGGAATTTTATGAAACTAATTTAGTTAAGTTATAAAATTTCAAACTTTGTTTTATTTTAATTGTACGAAACAAACGTTATTTGTTACGAAATACTTGTAAATATTATCGATATAATATTTAATAAACGTTAATGTTATTTAATAATTTTGTTTTATTAAATAATTTTGTTCACCAACAGTCGTATGTTTTTGTCGCGTTTGTTCCAATTGTTTAAGTACCTAATTACAACATATTACGAAATGTAATACTACGCGTATTAACTAGTTGGGCTTTGCTAGACTTACCTCTAAAAGTAGTTGTGAATTCACTCAAAGTAGGGAATTAGCCTAAAGTGCAAATGTTTAGCGTTAATGATTACGTTTAAATTTGCGGGGTGTCACATTCTCCCCATGTTAGAGAAATCTCGTCCCGAGATTTAAAAGTCAAGTCGGATCGCCCGCGGCGTATGTTCTCCGAAAAGTCATGTTGTTAACAATAATAATAGTTTGCGTGGCGCTCATTTGTTGCCATAAAAATTCAATCAGTTTGAGTATGCTCGCGGCATAGTTCAATAAGTTGTGTGTTTCGTTTCGTGGTCAAAGTTTACCAAGCGTTATGTTTGAATCGGTATCCGAATAAAAGAAATGTTAACTCGTAGCGACAGCTGTTAAGACATACCGTGTTAGCCGAGTTCCGCAACTGTTTCCGGAGCCCGAAGAATGTATGCGCGGCTACGACCCGGTGGGATGGTTGCGATGCGGTTGTTGTTGTTCTGATTGTTGTTCCCGGGGTTGTTCTGGTTGTTGTTCAGTTTTGGACATTGGTTTCGATAGTGTCCGGATTCACCGCACTCGAAGCACGCATTTGTTCGAGGAAGAGGGTTGGTTTTACAGTTTTGGGCCAAATGACCCCAGTTTCTGCAGTCTTGACAGAAGGCGCATTCGCCTGTGTGGTGCTTCCCGCACTTGTCACATTTCGGTTTGTTGCCAAGATAGGTTTTGGGTCCAGGGTTGGTGATTGCTGCGTAGGCTCGGGCGTTTCCCGGGTTCCTGTTTTGTTGACCCTGGCGGTCATTGCCCTCGTTGTTCCATTTCCGCTTATTGTTTCCAGAGTCGCCCGCATCAGTACGGGTAGGTTCAGTTTTCCCCGAGGTAGCTTTCAAAGTGCCGATCAGAATGGCGTCATCGGTTAAGCTTTGAGCCAGATCCACTGCGCTCCTAAAGGTAGCTGGTTTGGAGGACATAACCATGCCTCGGATCTGTGGGGCCAAGCCCTTGTTGTAACGCTCGATGCGTTTGCTCTCGGGGGTCACCATGTGGGGTACCAGGCGTGCAAGTTCCTGGAACCTGATCGTGTAACCGGTGATGTCAGCACCGGTCATCTGAATGTTCCAGAGTTCGGTTTCAAGTTTCTGCATCTCGTTGGGAGGGCAAAATTCCTCCATCAGCATCTGTTTCAGAGTTCCCCAGGTCATAGAGTAAGCAGTTGGGCATCCAATAATCTGGACCTGAGCGTTCCACCAGGTTAACGCTTTGTCAGCTAAGGTACACGTGGCGTACTTCACGATTTTGTCGGTGGCGCAGTCGCTGATATCGATCACCGATTCCATTTTCTCAATCCAGTGGACCAGGCCGATGGCCCCTTCGGTCCCGGTGAAGGTGCTGGGTTTACAAGACTGAAAGGTTTTGTAGGAACACCCCTGCTGGGTATTGGTTGGAATTTCGCTGTTGACTGGAGTGGCTCCGCTATTGTTGGTCAGGTTTTCACGATTGCGGCTGGCCTCGTATTGAGCGATGGCTTCAGCCACGCGGCGTTCGATTATTTGCTCGGTTGTTTCTGGAGGCGGAGGTGGAGGAGGAACATTTCGTCAACTATTTCGAGTATTTCTTCGTTTGGGCGGCATGACGACGTTCTGCGATGAAAAGATGCAGAAGTCAATGCCAATGAAAAGTATGTGAGGAATGAAGTTTCACATATTTTAGTTATCGGGTGTTTGAGAAAGTTTGACGGGATTCCCATCACGTATCTTACGACTATGAAACGCCCATATGCACTTAGTATAATATAATCACGTTGGCCAGGCGTCATTATATGATGCTAAATACATACTTCTTTTCATCAACCGCTTGACACGATCCGGTTCACATGAGATCGGAGTAAAATGAACGAGTCGAATGTGATGAATAGATCACGCGTATCGATGTATCATAACGATAGTTATAGGTATGCAAATGTGTGTATGCACGTGCGTTCTAGCCAAGGCTATAGTCTAGGTCTCTAGGTCTCTAAGTCACCTAAAGTTTCCTAGTTCGCTATAACCATTGGCTCTGATACCAATCTGTAACACCCCCAAATTCGTTGATTTAGATTAGCGGAAGCATTTAGTTTGAGTACGGGGGTGCCACAATAACAAAAAATGCATACGTATCAGAGCATATGATTACAACAGAATATAATATATTAAGATGCCAAAAGTATTAATTACAAAGTTTACGATTCATCGAATCGTACAAGTTAAAAGTAATAAGTTTACAAAAGTAGATTTCTGGAATATGACTAAAACAGTTTCAGTTATACTAGAGAAATCCATATGTTTCCAAAAGTTGGCATCCTAAACTTCACGGGTCGCCTAGTTCTCCATGTGTGTTGGCGATTCTTACATGTGCAGCTAATTCCCTGAAAAACATAGTAAAAGTCAACAACTAGGTTGAGTGAATTCACAGGTTTTATGTTTGCAATAGTTGTAACAAGTTTGTAAGCACAGTTGTCAATTCAAATACGTTCACAAATAGTAGTTGCCATAATAGTCACGTAATGCTTTGTGGAATGTTATCCAAATACAAGTTTAGTGGGTTGTTCGCACAAAATTTAGTTTACGTGGGATGTTACCCAAAACAGATACGTGGGATGTTACCCAAAATGTCAGTTTTAAACACGTGCTGGTCGTTTTCCAGCGGTTTACAAATAGTACCGGTCGTTCTCCGACCAAATACGCACGGGTCGTTCTCCCGTACAAATAAAATAGTATACCGGTCGTTCTCCGGTCTAGTTACGCACGGGTCGTTCTCCCGTCCAAATAAAACAGTTTACCGGTCGTTCTCCGGTCTAGTTACGCACGGGTCGTTCTCCCGTCCAACAAACGCATGGGTCGTTCTCCCATCCAAGACGCACGGGTCGTTCTCCCGTCCCTTGGCTAGTCGTTCTATGGCACTAAAATACGTAGCTGGTCGTTCTTCAGCGTTTATATAAAAGTACAGGTCGTTCTCCGGTATACCAAACCAGTTTAAAGGTTTACAGTCGTTTGCAGTATGAAAATGTTATTTCATAAACACCAGTTTGTTCAATAGTTTAATAGTTTAAAGTACTCCAATCGTTCGAGTAAACAAGTATGATAAACAATCATATAAGTAAAAGCAGTTATGGCAATAAGTAAAACAGTTGACTATGTTTTCCACCCCTGTTCAAAAGCAGTTAAAACCGTAAAAGTAGGGGCTGTGAACTCACCTGTTGAGTTAATTAGAAATGTGTAAGTGCTAGCAAAGCGTAGTCCGGGTAAGTCATTTACGTCCTAAACGTAGGAAATAGTCGTATAAGTGGTTGGATAACAATCCAAACCATGTTACTCGTTCATCCATGAAAGATCATTGTTTATTTGTAAATTCGTACGACTCGTTGGTGATGGTTTTGTAAAAAAAAATATTTCAAAGTATTGTTATAAGGTTCTGAAACTTGCGACGTTGTGTGGGACGTCGCGTGGGACGTTGTGTGGGACGTCGCGTGGGACGTTGTGTGGGACGTTGTGTGGGACGTCGTATGGGACGTTGTGTGGGACGTCTCGTGGGACGTCGCATGGGACGTTGTGTGGGACGTCGCGTGGGACGTCGCATGGGACGTTGTGTGGGACGTCGCAAATCGCCTGGGACTAATGCGACGTTACGGTCTGTTCATCCGAAAATCGAGATTTTTAACCCAAAAACGCTTAGTTCTTTCATATAATGACTTGTAACATGATTGTAAGCTATCATAATGAAGTAAAAGTGAAAAGTTTAGTCTTTTCTTACCCAAAATGTGTTAGATCCGAAAATTAGGTGGATGAAGATGATGATGATGAAAATGGTGATTTTGAGCTTGAATCCTTGTGTAGATGATGATGATGACGAGTTTGATGATGTTGTGTGTCCGATTTGTTGTTGTTTTTGTTGATTTTGTGGTTGTTTTTAGTGATTTTTAGTGAGAGAGAGAGTTGAGAGAAAAGAGAGTAAAGAGAGAGAAACGAGATGGTGAAAATGAAAGAAAGGAGGGGATGAGGAGGGGGTTTTGTCTCCCTTTTTCATCCCCCGTGGTTGCGTTCCGTGTGGTGTTCGTTTACACGATCGTTAATTATTAATTTGTTTTTAAATTATAAATTTTTAAATGCGTATTCGTTTATATTTTTAATTGAGGAATTTTATGAAACTAATTTAGTTAAGTTATAAAATTTCAAACTTTGTTTTATTTATTTGTACGAAACAAACGTTATTTGTTACGAAATACTTGTAAATATTATCGATATAATATTTAATAAACGTTAATGTTATTTAATAATTTTGTTTTATTAAATAATTTTGTTCACCAACAGTCGTATGTTTTTGTCGCGTTTGTTCCAATTGTTTAAGTACCTAATTACAACAGATTACGAAATGTAATACTACGCGTATTAACTAGTTGGGCTTTGCTAGACTTACCTCTAAAAGTAGTTGTGAATTCACTCAAAGTAGGGAATTAGCCTAAAGTGCAAATGTTTAGCGTTAATGATTACGTTTAAATTTGCGGGGTGTCACAGTTAATTAAAAAGAAAAAAGCATCCACTAGGTCGCATCTTAACTAAACTTTTTAGCTTCACCAACATTTGATATGAAACATTAAACCAACATAATAACAGGGGAGGCAAGTGCAACGTTTCAAAACTATATTGCAAAAGTTTGTGATAAGGTTTTCATGGAAGGCTGAAAATGGTTAGGAAACAAAACATCTTCACAACCACAAGATTTCCCACATATAAAATAGTTAAACTACTAGTTTTTCCTTAGTTTCCTGCATAATTTTAAGTTTAAAAAATACCCTCCAAATGGGCTGCCAAATTCACTCTTCACACCCTCAAATCCTATTCAAAATCCCCATTAACAAGCCACTATTTTCTCATATGCAACCAAAACTCAAATATCAAACTAGAGCAATAGCCTTATCTTCCTCTTACAACCAAGAACCATCCGTTTCCATTTCAACTGTAATCCAAGAAAACGAGCCAAAACCGGATGTATATATTGTTAAATTCAAGACTTTAGGAGCTTGCAAACTTGGTATATCAAGATATCCTGATTTTGAATACAATGCTCAAGGGGGTGAGGGAAGTGGGATGGGAAAACAGATGGTAGGAGTTGATTTTAATGGTGAGACATCGGTTGACTTTGATGTTAAAACGCTTTATATCCCGTCATTAACGACTGCAACAACCAAGTTCTTGGGCTTGCCATTGCCACCGTTCTTGAAAATTGAGATTGTTCCTGAAATCTTTAGAGGAATCATCAATCTAGAATCCGGCAAGGTAGAGTTTGATCCACACCTCAACTGTTTTAGGTAATTTCAACCCATTTATTTACGAATAGATAGAATTGGGCCATGATTTGCCCCTAACGGGTCAAATTGGTCCAGTTAAAAAATTTCAGCTAAACTGTAACAGGTCAAACGGTACCGCGGGTTGATAGTCCCGGGTCCCCTTGATGCGATTACTAAAGATGATTCATTGTACTTCTGTTTAGTGCGATTACTAAAGATAATTCATTGTACTTTTGTTTCATTGATAGAGCTAAACTAATGTTGTTAATGTAGGTTGATCTTAAATTCAAGGCCAGATTCTGGTTCTCAGTAGGGAGTATCTACAAAGCTCCACCGTTGTTGGTGGAGACGTTATTGACATCAGAAGAATCGAAAGGAACTCAAAGAAGCGGATGTGGAGAAAGACTAGATGAACAAGGAAGGTGCAAGTTAGTTGGAGTAGCAAATGTTGAGCAGATTGATGATTTTCTAATGAATTCTTTTCTTGATCTTCCAAATGAATGTCTTGCAATCTTAAATGCAACTATTACTTTCTCTAAAAACTAAGATTATAAACTAAGAAATCATAAGGAATATACTTGTTTAAAAAGTTATAGGTTTTTATCTTTTTGTCATACGATGATTGAAGCACCATCTTTTAGTAAATTACAATTTTATTTTGTTTCTTTTGTTCATTTGTGCATGTATATATATGATTACAGACAAGGATTCAGATGTTTATAGAATTCTTCTAGTTCCACTACAAGAGCTGGACAGATTGTAAAATTCGGCAAACACAAATTAGTTGATACTTCCTCAATTGCCCTATGATGAATATTTGAGGCGGAACATGCAATTTACATCGAGTGATCGAAAGAAAGATCAGATTTCATACTATTTAGGATACATAGTGAGAAAAATAAATCTTTTATTTAGTTAACGACGTAGTCAAACTGTCCGACTGTCTGACCCATAGAGATCGTTCTGTCCGACCCATAGAGATCGTTCAATGGACTGCTCGTGGCTCTTTGAGCTCCATATTTGTTACGGCATCATAATAATTGGCTCCTTTCTGATCCGTTTTGCACGTTTCCATTGTTTGATACATTTCATTTTTTGGTTTTGAGGTACCCTGTGGGATTTACATTTGATTTAGAGCTACCTATTTGCAATGATCATAATTTAGTTATAATTCAACAAAAGTCCTTATTCTTTGATAATGTAGATATCTAACAATAATTTCAAACACACTACTTGAATGATGTATCGACTCAAGCATTGTCAAAGAAGGAATTCTTTTTAATGATCGTTGTATGTTTTAGTCCTACATGCCTATGTATACACTATTTGTACCTTTATACACTAAAACACTGTATAAGTTAAAAGATCAAAAGAAGATGTACTCCGATGTTTATAGTGAATATTACACTATATTAGCTGCAACCTAAAGTATATCAATTACCAACGTAACATCAAAATTGTAAAACTCACATCACACAGTGTCTCACTTGGTATGTTGTTTCTCACTCGAATGCAAGCCTTTGTGTGCCAACAAGAGACTCATACTGGCCTTTCTTAGCTAATAACTCCGAGTGTGTACCTAGCTCTGCAATCTTGCCTTCAGAACACAAAGCAATTTGATCTGCATTTTGAACCGTGCTTAATCTGTGTGCAATGACCAATGTTGTTCTTCCCTTCATCAGATGATTAAGAGCATCTTGAACCAACCGCTCGCTCACTGTATCTAAAGCACTCGTGGCCTGTAATCAAAATCAACATCAAAGTCAGGTCACTTGTACTTGTATGATACAACAGCTTAATGCATAGATAAAAGATCAGAAATCTTACCTCGTCGAGTATCAATATAGGAGCGTTTTTTAGCAGAGCCCGTGCAATAGCAACTCTCTGCAAGATGGTGTAGATATTATGAATGGGTTACTTTTTCACTCAGAGATCTATATTTAGGGAAAATTATTCAGTAACATTTTTGACCGCCAATTTTAAAGTTTTAACACCTGGAAAGTACCCCTAAATTTTACGGACAATTCTGGGAACAAGAACAAATTTGCAAAAATGGTATGGAACGGGTGAAAAGTTAACATTTTGTTATAAAAGCCTTTAGATCAACTAATAGCGACTGGAAAATTTTGCTTAAAAAGCAAATTTCTCAATAAAAACCTGACATTTGCAAAAGAATGGCAAATTTGCTGAAAAAGTTTAATCTCGCATAAAAAAGCAGAACTTCCAATACAAATTAAATTATCGCATAAAAAATCAAATCTTGCTGAAAAAGGTCAACTTTTGCAGAAAACAAACTCAGATTCGCAGAAAAAGTCGAACTGCACAAAAAAAGTCAATTTCGCATGAATAAGTATTTCTCAAGGTGAATGCTGATTATTAAGTGTTGGTTTGTTAAAGAAAACTTTTTGAATGTTATTTTGTTACATATCTTTTAAAAGTGTTCACATGTTACCTGTCTTTGACCCCCGCTTAGTAAACCGCCTCTTTCACCAACAAGTGTATCATAACCCTGTAATTAGACAGCATTATGCAACATTAGAAAAAAAAAATGCCACGTGACTTGGTGCATACTGAGAACAAACCTCGGGGAGTGATATTATAAAGTCATGAGCATTAGCAGCTTTGGCTGCTGCTATAATATCATCCCTAGATACATTTTCATCAGGGAGCCCATATGCAATGTTTTCTCCCACTGAGACAGAGAAAAGAACAGGTTCCTGTCCAAATTTGCCTTTTCATATCAGCTAATCGAATATATATTGGGTTAATTGAGCATGAACTTCACGAGTTATATACAAAGAGCATACTTGATTGACAATGGAGACCACGCGGGCCCATTCACTCTTATCAAATGTTCTTAAATCCTCTCCAGCAACTGTTATCCTACCTTGAGTCGGCTGCAAATATAGGAGATACCTGGTGATTAATCGGAACTGAGGGAGGATAGTGAGCGTAGTTTAGTGATACATACCTCATAAAACCGAGCCAAAAGCTGTACAATAGTACTCTTTCCAGCTCCACTTGAGCCCACTAGAGCCGTCACCGTTCCACATTTTAAAGTCAAAGTAAGACCACTTAGGACGGCTACATCCGGCCTCAAGGGATACGAGAAGTGCACATCTGAAAAAAAACACAAAAGTGACTTGTGACAAATTAAGCAAAGGACTAAACCTAAAGAGTGACTAAATGGGCTGATCAGGTGGGTTGGGTAATGGGTCAGAACATGTAACTTTTTGGTACAGGAAACAACGGGTAGGTTGACCCGGATACTCTTCTTTCCGAAACAGTTCATTTTTTATGACTAAATAGTGTGCCTTATATGATCATAAAGGTTTCTATATTCCAATGATAATCCACCTTTTCGCATAAAAAGATTTAGGGGATTTATTTATTAAAAAACACTTTCGGCGAATCTTGACCCGTTAAAGATAACACAACCAGAATCTACCACTTACTAGTAAATGGGTCAAAACCGCCACCTCTATGCAGTAGAACACCTATTAATCTTTTATAACTAGTTGTAGAGATACATTTAGGATCTTGATTCAAAGTTTAACAAGTATCTAAACTATTGATAGTGCATACCTTCAAGACATATATCACCCGAATATGCGAGACTGCGAACACTGCTAGCAGCTGTTAAAGATGACATATACCTTACATTCTGAGATCGCCTTTTATCATCGGGATCATTGATGAAAAACATTTTCAAATTATTATATGTTTCTACTTCTTGCTTGATGCCTTTTTCTAAACCATAAGCTAGCGATTGATCAATTTCTGAGTCAGATAAGATAGAATTAATTCTCTCTGTAGCAGCAAAAGCCCCCCTCAAATCCCCAAATGTGTTAACCAGTCCTTGAACCTAATAAAGATGCAAATTTTAGCTGGCAATGAAAGATGATACTGAACAATAAAAAAGATACCAAAGAAGAGTACTCACAGCAAAGGTTAAAGTAAAAGTGTATCCAATAAAGGAAGCAACGGTTCCAACTGAGAGCTCACCCTGAAAAAGTGAAAAGGGAGTGATTAATCTAACATAAAACATTCAAGTGACCTTGTGCAATGAAAATGTTGAAGCTAGGAGTAACAGTTACACACATTTACAGATTTACTTATATGTTGGTCGCTTAAGATTATGTTTTTTCTCTATAGATTTAGATAGCTTAAGAGGATATGGACTGAACGGAGTGATAGTCATCCAAAAGTGTAATTTTAATTAGTAAAACCTCAATTATTCTATTCCTAGGTAATAGATTATTGACATATTGTTGAAGGACTTTAACTATTACAAACACATGACACACTAATTAGTTAAAAAGAAAATATAATCTCTGTCTAGCTGTCACCCGTACCAAAAATTACATCTTTTGACACAAACCCGTTTTGAATTATCACCTAACTTGCCTATTTTACCACCTGTAATAAGATAAGATCCATACAGAAATGAGAAATACAACTTACCGCCTGAACTTTGCTTCCTCCAAGAATATAAAGGGCCAGCAAAGATACATACACTGCAACTCTAGTTATTGATTCATTAATAGACTTAAAAACTCCAAGTTTGATGCCACTTTTCTGATAGTCAAGAACCTGATCAAAAGAATAATCTAATATCAGAAAGTTGGAAATATATCAGGCAGATATGGTTAGCAGGTCAGGAAATCTACACAGATCAAGTATCTAACATTCTAACCTGATTACCGAAAGTTAACATTTGACGTTTTTCTCCACCAAATGACCTTACCTGCGTACAGCAACACATATCATTAATTTTAGTATGAGGTTCACCTCATTGGCTCTTACTGATAAAAAATTCAGAAACTTCATTATAACTAAAATTGTAGTAGACTTGAACCATCCACAAAGCCGTAGATAGCATCTTAAAAAGCGTTTGGGAAATAAATAAATTACTCACAGTACGAATCGCAGAAAAAGTTTCAGTTATGCAATCTGCTATCAAAGCTTGGGTCAACCCGTAGGCTTTAAACACTTTCACAGTTGATCTCTTGTATACAGCTGGATAAACACAATTAAACAATATAACATAAACTTAAGATCTCGATATGTAATGAAGTACCATCATGATTGATTCAATTGAACTTCACTTTTGCCAAGAAAGTTGTCTTATAATAAGATAGCATACATGCACAAACAAAAGATATAGAATATTAGAAGAAACTAGCACTCTACATTACTGTGAAATTACAATAATTGCTATTATGTTATGTCCCAAGAAAATTCTTAAGTTTCCTTTTTTGGTATAATAACTAGTATCATCCCTCATTAGTCATTACATTTTTCATATTTGTGCATTGTTATCCTTACAAATCATTTACAATTTCAGACACATGATTTCTTTATATTCTCACGTTGAAGGATATCTGCAACAATAGACTATACTCAAACACTTCTATTAAACTATATGCCCAATCACATCGTGCAAACTTGCAATATGTTCAGGCAAAGAAGAAAATAAGTGACTAATAATAACTTACCAACTAAAGTAGAAACCGCAAGCATAAGTACACCCAAAATTGGTGCAAGTTGGGGGGCCAGAACAAACAGCAAGCACATAGTCCCAACAACCTGCAAAGAAGATGAAAGCCATACAAAATTAAAAGGACATCTTATCAAGATTTTTCGGTAATATAGCATACCTGATACAAAATGTATGACCTGTGTACAATATTTATATGATTTTTCCACCAATAAAATTTACGGCCTGTGTACAAAATTTATATAAATGTTTACCTTGTTAGCACCAAATCTCCTGTAATTCCAGTATTCCACCAGGTCTTATGGAGTTATAAATGGTTTCTCAAGAGATAATTACTTTGTCTGGTGATATTAATCAAGGTAGCCCGCCAACCAAAAGGTTGTGGGTTCAACTCCCAAGTGTGTGTGAGTATTTGCCATTACATAAATAAAATAACTAAAAGCACATAGAAGTAGGCCATACTTGTTTCTTATGATTTTTTTTTCCTTTTCTAAAAGAAGTCTTACTTTTCTCATTGAGAAAGAGGGATAGAAATAAGCATAAGCTCACTTTTGCTTAGTGAAGAGTTGCTTGCCTCAGTTAGTGCCCTGAAACCACGATCCCTTGATATATTCTCGCTAACAATGTTTTTGAAAGAACCCAAATCAGATGTCAATAAAGCAGTGAGTTCCCCAACCTATCAGGCGCAAAGGACAAATGTCAAGTTGATAATTACTATAAATAATATTATAAGCCTATTCTCCATGGTAATGCAGTGCAAGTCAAAAAGTGAGATGAACTACTGAGATTGCAATATATTACAATGTCAAAATTTGCTGAATCAATCAAGTTGTTGAATCAGTTTGTTATTGCATGGTGACCTAAAAGTTACTGAATTATTTGGTTCTTTTGGGTTGGCAAGTTGAAAGGTCTTATACACTTCAAAATACTTACACAATAGGGACAAATAAATTAATTAGGGTCAGGGTGTAAAAATGAATGTGCATCCATACCTTGTATTTGTCAAAAAATTCCACCTGCAGAAATGAGATAAAAGCATTAAACCTTGCATTATATATGTCCATCATATAGAACTTTGCAAACGAAATTATAGGTTACATTTTTCAAGCTACCACTTTTAGATGAGCAGGTAAATTGTTAGCCATAAAACACCCCTCGTGTAATGAAATTTAGAGGAAAATTTTCTGAATTTAATAATCCGAAAAAGTAAAATGTCAAACAATATGTAAAATGTTGTATACGGATTTACAGTAAAAAAAAACGTTCACATTTTTTCATAAAATCACACTGACAATCAAGTCCAAGTACACACAAACTAATCCAGATGGACTAAAGCCATGATTCAAGTAGCTATCTGATATATACATAAATAATATAAACTGTTGATGTTACCTTGTGAATCAACACACTGCCAAAAATTTGAGCTCTTAAGCTTGACATAACCTTCTCCCATATCGTGTTCATATTTACAACAAAGACAACAGTGAAGATTGGCTCCAATGTATATAGAACTGCAACCTTGCTGAGAAGCTGCCATAAGGGCTCAGCTCGTGCACCAATTAGTACCTCAAAAAACCTTCCTACAAGTACCTCAACGTAGTCATTAACAATAACAATTGCTACTAGGTTAAATCCACCATAAATCACTTGTTAAACAGATGCACCAAACTAAATTTTCCTTTCAGTATTTTCCTCAAAATTCGAGCAATATTAAAGTTAGTCATGAATTCATGGTGTAACTGTGTAAGTTAATTGTTAATGCTCCATTAACTCTGAAACAGAAATATATATGTGGATTAGAGTGCGCATTACAGTGTTAGCATACTTCCAAACAGTCTTACGTGTGTAATCAACTTTCAAATCCTGCTATTAATACTCCTTGTTCATATAGTAACCACCAGTAATTTTCAGATATCTGTACTGTGCTTAACTGACGTGCAGGCGCATATAAGCTGTCACATCATCTACGTCGTCGGTTTACAGATTATAGAAGGTCAAATAGATACAATAGAAAGAATTAGAAGTTAATCACACACATAAGACTGCTTGAACTATACGCCACATATAATATTACACGATTAAGTTGTGTAACAGAATGAATACTACAGTGTCAATAGATTTAATAATTTGATTTCTAATTCATCAAAAGTAATAGATATACGTTTTAAATCATACTAGATTGGCACCAGATATAATTTCTAAGTTATGAACTAATTTCATCTCTAGCACAAAATCAGCAAATATAATATAAAATATTTATATGCAGAATCAATTACCAGATAAAATAGGCATGGAAAGAGTACAAGTAGTACAGCAAACGAGACTAACGATTGAAGCAGCAACTCGTAATTTATGGCGAGAGAGAAGCTTCAATAATAGACCTAAACTTATAGCATTAAACCGCTGAACCGGTTCTGGACCGGAATCGGTTTCGTCAATCTTCGGATCATCGTTTGCGATGATTGCATCAGATGCTGGACCGGAAATGTAAGCTGCGGTGATGATGCCAGGTTTAATGGTAGTAGTTAGAGGTCGGTGAAATTGTAGTTGACGGAGTGACGGAGAGGTGATGGTCGGAGATAGGTGACCGCAGTGGCGACGGACGGTAAGTAGTTGCCGGCGGTGGTTGGTGAGTAAGGAATGGGGAGGGATGAAGAGTGGGAGAGTTGCCATTGTTGTGTGGTGTGTAGAAACTAGAAAGTAACACCTTCATTGTCTACTAGTATTATATCCCGTGCAATTGCACGGCTGTATAATTGGAGTGCTTAATTCATGACAATGCATTTAGCAATATGTTACGTTTTGGTTACTTTATGCAGTATAGATAAATTAAAAAAAGGGTTTTTCTATCTTGTGCCCTAAGGACATAGGTTAAAATGCATTAATTAACACTAATATTCTTCTTGAAAATACAATTCTACATTAATTAACTTAATTTTTTATTTTTGCCCAATTTACCCTTTCTATATATTATTAAATTAACCATGTACTGATGTGCGTATGTATGTTCGATACTTCCATGCAAGGAAAAAAAATAACAATACATAGTAACTTAAATTTAAGTGAACATATTCTAAAATTTCACCGTTCACACATTATAAAGACATAATTATATCTACTCAATTTATTTCTATTTTTTTTTAGTTTACTAAATTATATTAAATACATAATATATAATAACTATATGAAGATAATCATGAGCTATAACTGATACTGTATACTTATAATTTTCTTATAAGTAGGATATTAAGAACATATTACATATGTCTGATCACATAATATTTTGGTGTATTTGAATAACAAAAACTAATTAGTAAATTATACTACATACAATGCCTGTTACATGTTATTTAAATAAATTAACTATTGGTCAAATTAAAAATTAAAGATTAAATATAATGGTTGTGAATGTAGTTATGTTGTGGATATCTGCGATCATGATATTTTGATCATCTAAAATGTTGAGGTTCCATGATTTCATAAAACTTCATGTACACGACCAATTTATGAAAATAATGGCAACAATTTGCATTATAGTTGGATTACTTCATAATATTCTATTTTAGAAATCCTAGATATAAACGAATGTCAAATACCCAAATTCATTGGTTGACCTCGATTAGGAGTTGTATCAATATATTAATAATTATTTATTTTTGTGATGTCATGATTTTCTAAATTTTAGCTAATTTCATAAAATTGAACAATTTAATTGGCTAATTAAATTTGTGATGACATCATCATCATGCATTATAAGAATTGACGATTTGTTTCACAGTTTCACTTGCGTTTTGTGATGTGTTAATAATCTGTTAATGATATTCCATTACTACGAAAAAAATATATACATAAATCAAACAACTGATAGTGTTGTCTCAAATTTATCACAAATACTTTACTTGTTAATTAGTATAGTAAAATTCATTATTTAATTATAGAAGGGTAAATTGGGTAGATCATAAAAATTGAAGTCAATTAATGTTGAGTAATAGTTTCAAGAAGAATATTGATGTTAATTAATGCCCTTAACCTATGCCCTTAGGGCACATATTAGAAAAACCCTTAAAAAAAATGCTTACACTTTATTTCGAACTTGATAAACCGAATTGAACCCTATAATGTTCGAGTTGATCAAAAGCATGGTACCAAATAAAGTAGTGCCAATAGAGCGTAATATTGATATAATATAAAGAAGGTAACTTATGTATCAGGTGTAAAAAAAAAAAGTAAATGATCTTGGTGCACGTAACTTTTCAAAGTTAACAAAAGTTAACAATGATGATAACAATTTGATTTGAGTGTAAGACTTTCGATAAATAAACTAGATCATAACCCGTAAAATTTACGGACTAGTTAATTTTCTAGCAAAAAATATTTAGTATTAGAAAATTATGTTGGATAAAATCATAATTCATAAATTACTTAAATAACGTTGATTTTTTATTTGTAAACTATAGAAATCCTGTAATATAAGGAAATGCAGTATGTTATACACTTTTAATACTAAAAAAGGAGTTTGTAGATATTAATGCTATTTTTGAAGTTAAATAATTTTTCGTCACTATATTTTAAAATGAGTTATTCAAAACAAGAACAAATTGTTAAATTTTAATTAAAAAAATCTAAAATATCAAGGATAGGTGAATGATTCAATTCTCGTGAGAATATTGCGGCTTTCCAACATATAGGGTACTCACAGCCTGAAGCCTATCGAAGTAGTCTAATATTGCAAGCCGTGCCAATGTAGATTGTCGAGTAGTCAAAATTGCATGAATTCCTTTTAATGTATTCTCCTGAAGAGAATCAGTCTACACATGTGATACTGCATATCATACAACATTCAGTCTAATTTTTGAATATAAATGACACTATTTAAGTAAGTAAAATAAATAATAAATAACATAGTTATGACAAAACAAACAAATTTATTAGTCTGATTAATTAAGTTATGTAATACTCGATGTAGGTAATCCTCTATCGCTACTAATTTACCCACAGATTAGACATTTGAGACATGTAAGTGGACACATTTGGTGAATTGGTGGAGGAAGTCATTACACCATTAATCATTAATTCTGTCAAAAAGTGTTGCAATCTTTCAATTCCCTCAAATAAAACTTTTTCTTCAATAGTCACTTTCTCTATCCGACAGTGTATTTTTTTCAACTGCGTCTTAGTAGTTTCAACTTGATTCTCAATTAGCTAATACAAAAATAAACAAAATAATAATGTGGCATACTATACCCTATTACTCAGTGACAAACACTATGTGTTTAATAAATAAATTTTGAAAAACATCTAAGACGATATGAAAAGCAACCCACCAATCCACATAATACAACCTTCAACAATTGATGACCACATTCCATATACGATATGAAAAACATCACCTTTAGCAACTAATCTTTTGATCGTAAACATTTCACTGAACTTTAAAGATGTTTTTTCAAGATGTGGTTGAATTAGACTGTCAGTATGTCCTAGGTAAATTACTTTCTTAAGTTCAGTCGTCTATATAAAATGTTCTTTTAACCAACGACCATAACTTGTGGAAAACTCCAATGACACTGTTTAGTAAACACATAATAACATAACAATATTAATTATAAATTTGTAAAACTATGAAAACAACACTTTTAGTGAAAAAATTTATTAATAATACAATGTATGATTATGTTTACTTTATAGGTTTCATCAAAAGTGTGATACGTAACACTATATGAGCTTTAGTATGATGAAAAATATACTGTTATAATTATGAGGTCGATCTGGTTCAATACTTATGTTCATCAAATTACCCTGAAAAAATTTGGATCAATGTTAAACATATAAAACCGAATACAAAAATTACCCTAAATAAACTATTTTAATGATACAAAAGTTTGACTTCTTTTCATTACCGTTTTCACGTTTGATGTTCGTAGAATCTGATGACACAGGGAGACCGGCCTACAACGTCTACAAATAATATAAACTAACCGAGTATTCAAATTGTAAATCATTATCTGAATCTAATAATAATAATAACAATAATAATAATAATAATAATAATATAGTGGTTATACATATGTAGGTATATTTAAGAGGATGTATTATACTAAACTATTAGTACTGTAAATTTGTTCATATGAATAAAATCGTTCATTTTGATTGATAACTGAGAGTAAATTTAATTAAGTTGAAAAAAATATCATCTATTAAAATTAAGTTGAATACTTTTGTCATCTTTTAAAAATGTGGATGTATATCCTGTAAAAATAAAATAAAAATATAGACAATAAATTAGGATGAATTTTGAAGACTATTAAATTAGGACATTAAATATTAAAATTAATTGTATTAAATGATGGCAAGGATTGATTTTTGAGTACTAAGATTAGTTAATGTGAGACCCGGTCAAAATAACCCAAAATTTGGTACAAATTTAAACCTTAAATATTCGTACTCGGTACGAACCAAAACCAATGTAATCGAATAATATATATATATATATCACTGAATGATTATTTAATAATCACAAACAAATCTAAAATAACGAGTAATCTTAAATATGGACGTTGGTGAAAAACATTTTTAAATAATGTATTATTAACGAGAATAATAATTATTTACTCGGTTGAGGTTTTAAATACATTTTGTACACTAAAAACTATCCGTACATTCGAAGTGAAACAAAGATATATTATATATCCCATTTAAAAGTATTTTTATAAAATACTTCAATGAAAAATATATACGATTTTATTTTTAGAAAATTATCAATTAAAAACATTATACTACTTTACGATTGGGTAAACAAACACGGGTTTAATACCACACTGTGTGCACGATTGGGCTGGACAAGATCCACAAAATGTGGATCTTGCCCGTGCAATAATACTCCCTCCTTTCCCATTTCAATATTTTTTTTTTTTTTCATCTATCTCTTTTCTCTGCTCTATCTCTCGCTCATTTTCTCCATTGCAAAAACAATAACAACAACAACTACAAGATCAGCAGCAGCATTAACTCCATCATCATCATCTTCCTCATCATCATCACCATCTTCATCGTGATCATCATCTTCATTACCATTCGGTTCCCATTTTAAATTGTAAGGAATCAAACATTTTTTCATTAAGTTTCCATGTTTATATTACATATAATATTATGCTTTAGTGTTCTATGAACTCATTATGTCCAAAATCGAACCCCAAATCGTTGTATTTAAATTTTTGCTTGAACAGCCCCTGAAACAGCATCAGGTCTCGACAGATCTCCATTTGGGTTCGGCGGATCTCCATTTTGATCCGGCAGTTCTCCATTTGGGTTCTGCGGATCTCCATCTCCATTATGATCCGGTGATCTCCATTATGATCCGGTGATCTCCATTTTGATCCAATGATCCGGTGATCTCCATTTTGATCCGCTGATCTTCATTTTGATCCGGTAATCTCCATTTTGATCCGGCGGATACAAATCAAAACAGAACGCATTTTTCACAAAGTATCGGTTTTATACACTCACGAATATTTGAAAACAATACGATACACAAACATACGAGTTATTTAAATACAAAAACAAACATTGTTATATTTTTAGAATATAAATTTCGAATTGTAACCAACGGGCCGTACATTTTTATAAATTTCAAACGGGAAATACAAAGTTAAACATTTGGATATAAAATGATCGGATACATATTAATATGGATAAATATTAGACAATCAAATACTCATTCGAATCTCGCGTGTCTAGGATACTAGGAGATTACCATCAAGTACAACTCATCACTTTAGGATCGCTCGCTCCTCAGGTGAGTTCATAGCCCCTTCTTTTCAAACTGTTTTTACTGTTTTGGGGTGGAATGCATACTCGTTACTTATTATCCAAAACCTATTTATGAAATCAAGCATTGTAAATGATTTACAACTACTCGCACTAGACTAGGGCACTAGTCACCTTTGCAAAACTCATAAGAGATAGGTTTCATGAACACGGACTTTTCTAGATATAATGGATTATCTAGACACTTAACTCAAATCCCAAGAACCTCAATAGCTGTAGGCTATCATTGTAAGACACTGGAACATCTGAAAACATAATACTCGAGGTGAGAGTACATTAATCTAGAATCCAAGAAACCATAGTATCAAGGACTAGGACCCAAGAAACTAGATTACAGAAATACAATAAACATGAACTAGACCCAAGAAACCTAGAAACAAGTAGCAAGAATTTCAAGGATCCAAGATATCAAGAAACTAGTTAACAAGAAATTAGACAACAAGAAACTAGAATTCAAGGACTAGATTACAAGAAACACTAGATTCAAGAAACTAGAAATCAAGAATAGATCAAGAACTTATGTGCAAGATCAAGAACTATGTGCAAGGTCAAGAACTCAAGATTTTCAAGATCAAGATCAGTAAAACAAGATTTTCAAGAACTTATGTGTTTATTATTATGTGTTCTATATGTGTTAAGTGATATGTGGAATATGCTATTTGCTTAATTGTGTTACATGCTAAATGCTATTCTGTGATATTATTATTTGTTCATATTGTTATGGGAACTGTGTAGATCAAGAAACTAGGTCAAGAACCATCACACCTGAATTATTGTTTCAATCTAGAGGCTCCAAGAAATCAGGATTGTGTACAGAGTGTACAATTAGCATATAATTATGCTCAAAACGATTTATTTTTACAACTAAACCTATGGACTCACCAGCTTATCGCTGACGTGTTTTAGTATGCATTTCAGGTACTGCTTTAGTAGGATTGGCCCGTCAAGATCCTAGCTCGAGTCGCATACTTTTCAACACTGGATTTCTTGCATAACTTTTGTATTACAATTATGTAATGAAATTATTTTGCGAACTCACAACCTGTAAACTCTCTTATTTCAGAAATGTATAACTATTTTCAAACGTCTCATTTAGAGTCGTTCACTGTATATCTTTGTGCTTGTGATATTTGATTTGGTAACACCCGACCCGACCGCTTCGCAACCCGAAATTTAGGGGTGTTACAGATTGGTATCAGAGCTAAGGTTATAGTGAACTAGGTTGCATTTAGTGGGCCTAGACTATGACCGTTAGGCAGTATTTCCTACTAGGTATGACTTGGTTCAGAAATCATGTCATACGGGTTTAATTTAACATAGCGTAGCTAACTATGTATAATTAAATACGGGTGATGTGAAACCTGAAAGGAGTTATACTGAGCGGGAATACAATAGATGACTCTGATTTAGCTAGAACTGGACCAACTTAGCGTATACTAGACTTATTAGGCTGTTATATATAGGGTTATATATACATAGGCCTCACTCGCTGACATTCACGTCACCTAAAACATGACATTTAGAAACGACGCACCAACTATTTCATCGCGCGAACACTGCCAGATTTTACTAAAACAAGGAGTATTTCTCTCCTCTCGTGACAAAAAAAAAAAACCATCCGACACTACCGTTTGAAAACTTGTAATACGTTCGAAAGCACTAACACTTCTTCGTGCCTTATCTGACTCTGTGCACATTCATGTGTACCTCAACTTGTTTCCTGCATTTTTCTCACTGCTATGTCGGTATTAACCTTCACAATTACATAATCAAATCTCATGTATCTTCATTCTTCTTTCTTAAAGAACCATGTCGCCAAAGTCAAGAAACTACACTGATGCTCAGATGGCATCCCTCATTTCTCAAGCAGTGACTGAGGCTTTGTCTCGGGAACGACCACAAAATTCTCGAAGGAATGCCGACACCACTGAAAATCCACATGTTGCCAAACCATGCACCTACAAGGAATTCCAAAACTGCAAGCCTCTCGATTTTGCTGGCATCGAAGGGGCTATCGGTCTTATCCGATGGTTCGAGAGAATGGAATCAGTTCTTCGCATCTGCAATTGCATCGAGGACTGCAAGGTCAAATTCGCCACCTGCACATTTCAAGAAGGTGCTCTCACATGGTTGAACTCTTATGTTCAGTCCGTAGGGATTGATGCTGCTTACCAACTTCCATGGGAAGATTTGAAAACCATGCTCAGGGTAGAGTACTGTCCTCCAGAGGAAATACAAAGGCTGGAAGAAGAATTCTGGCACCTTACTGTTCAGAGGAACGACATCCAAAGCTACACCACTCGATTCCAACAACTGGCACTTTTATGCCCAAACATGGTGGATCCCGAATCCAAACGTATCAAGAAGTACATTCGAGGCCTTTTGGACCCTGTCCGAGGAAATGTCGCCTCATCCCAACCTACCACTATCCAAAGTGCTATCCGTCTGGCACATGAACTGACGGCCATGATCAATCAAAGGGAAACACCTGCAACCCCTACCGGAAATCACCACAAACGCATTTGGGACGGGAATCCCAACGACAACGACAAGTACCGATCACCAACCAAGCGACTGGAAGCGCCTAAGGCTTATGTCGCTAGGACTGAAGGTAGTAGCGGTTATGGAGGCTATCTGCCATACTGCTCCGACTGCAAACATCATCATGAAGGCCCATGTAGCGTACCTTGTGCAAGATGCAATCTTAGGGGACACCCGGCTCAGGAATGTAAATTCCCAACCACACCTGTCAATCCCAACGCACCAAGAGTCTGTTTTGTGTGCGGTAGCTCTGGACATTTCATGAAGGACTATCCGAAACGTCAAGATTAGAACAACCACGTCTGCTAGGATGCTATATAATATTAGGGTACGTATCTTACTGTGACCCTATTCATTTCACTCTTATGTATATCTAGATTCGCGCTACTGTTGGTAGTCATTGAAAACGAAAACTTACTCCTCACACCGTCTGTAGGACGTTAATCTTAACAAAGGGAGCGAGATAAGATAAGATCTAGAACGCTGTGACAAGAATCGGTTAGTCAAGAAACCGTAGGTCAAGAAACCGCCAAACAAGAAAACTCTAGGTCAAGAAACCATAGGACAAGAAATCATATAGAAAATACTATAGATCAAGAAATCTAGAACTTAGATGGTAATAAGAAACATTAGAAACAGATACTCGAGAGAAACAATTCAATCGTCTTACTCTTAAGACCTCGTACTCATTTCTATCGATGTCTTGAATTTCGGGACGAAATTCTCCTAACAAGGGGAGAATGTGACACCCGGTCAAAATAACCCAAAATTTGGTATAAATTTAAACCTTAAATATTCGTACTCGGTACGAACCAAAACCAATGTAATCGAATAATATATATATATCACTGAATGATTATTTAATAATCACAAACAAATCTAAAATAACGAGTAATCTTAAATACGGACGTTGGTGAAAAACATTTTTAAATAATGTATTATTAACGAGAATAATAATTATTTACTTAGTTGAGGTTTTAAATACATTTTGTACACTAAAAACTATCCGTACATTCGAAGTGAAACAAAGATATATTATATATCCCATTTAAAAGTATTTTTATAAAATACTTCAATGAAAAATATATACGATTTTATTTTTAGAAAATTATCAATTAAAAACATTATACTACTTTACGATTGGGTAAACAAACACGGGTTTAATACCACACTGTGTGCATGATTGGGCTGGACAAGATCCACAAAATGTGGATCTTGCCCGTGCAATAATACTCCCTCCTTTCCCATTTCAATCTTCTTCTTTTTTTCATCTATCTCTTTTCTCTGCTCTATCTCTCGCTCATTTTCTCCATTGCAAAAACAATAACAACAACAACTACAAGATCAGCAGCAGCATCAACTCCATCATCATCATCTTCCTCATCATCATCACCATCTTCATCGTGATCATCATCTTCATTACCATTCGGTTCCCATTTTAAATTGAAAGGAATCAAACATTTTTTCATTAAGTTTCCATGTTTATATTACATATAATATTATGCTTTAGTGTTCTATGAACTGATTATGTCCAAAATCGAACCCCAAATCGTTGTATTTAAATTTTTGCTTGAACAGCCCCTGAAACAGCATCAGGTCTCGACAGATCTCCATTTGGGTTCGGCGGATCTCCATTTTGATCCGGCAGTTCTCCATTTGGGTTCTGCGGATCTCCATCTCCATTATGATCCGGTGATCTCCATTTTGATCCAGTGATCTCCATTATGATCCGGTGATCTCCATTTTGATCCGCTGATCTTCATTTTGATCCGGTAATCTCCATTTTGATCCGGCGGATACAAATCAAAACAGAACGCATTTTTCACAAAGTATCGGTTTTATACACTCACGAATATTTGAAAACAATACGATACACAAACATACGAGTTATTTAAATACAAAAACAAACATTGTTATATTTTTAGAATATAAATTTCGAATTGTAACCAACGGGCCGTACATTTTTATAAATTTCAAACGGGAAATACAAAGTTAAACATTTGGATATAAAATGATCGGATACATATTAATATGGATAAATATTAGACAATCAAATACTCATTCGAATCTCGTGTGTCTAGGATACTAGGAGATTACCATCAAGTACAACTCATCACTTTAGGATCGCTCGCTCCTCAGGTGAGTTCATAGCCCCTTCTTTTCAAACTGTTTTTACTGTTTTGGGGTGGAATGCATACTCGTTACTTATTATCCAAAACCTATTTATGAAATCAAGCATTGTAAATGATTTACAACTACTCGCACTAGACTAGGGCACTAGTCACCTTTGCAAAACTCATAAGAGATAGGTTTCATGAACACGGACTTTTCTAGATATAATGGATTATCTAGACACTTAACTCAAATCCCAAGAACCTCAATAGCTGTAGGCTATCATTGTAAGACACTGGAACATCTGAAAACATAATACTCGAGGTGAGAGTACATTAATCTAGAATCCAAGAAACCATAGTATCAAGGACTAGGACCCAAGAAACTAGATTACAGAAATACAATAAACATGAACTAGACCCAAGAAACCTAGAAACAAGTAGCAAGAATTTCAAGGATCCAAGATATCAAGAAACTAGTTAACAAGAAATTAGACAACAAGAAACTAGAATTCAAGGACTAGATTACAAGAAACACTAGATTCAAGAAACTAGAAATCAAGAATAGATCAAGAACTTATGTGCAAGATCAAGAACTATGTGCAAGGTCAAGAACTCAAGATTTTCAAGATCAAGATCAGTAAAACAAGATTTTCAAGAACTTATGTGTTTATTATTATGTGTTCTATATGTGTTAAGTGATATGTGGAATATGCTATTTGCTTAATTGTGTTACATGCTAAATGCTATTCTGTGATATTATTATTTGTTCATATTGTTATGGGAACTGTGTAGATCAAGAAACTAGGTCAAGAACCATCACACCTGAATTATTGTTTCAATCTAGAGGCTCCAAGAAATCAGGATTGTGTACAGAGTGTACAATTAGCATATAATTATGCTCAAAACGATTTATTTTTACAACTAAACCTATGGACTCACCAGCTTATCGCTGACGTGTTTTAGTATGCATTTCAGGTACTGCTTTAGTAGGATTGGCCCGTCAAGATCCTAGCTCGAGTCGCATACTTTTCAACACTGGATTTCTTGCATAACTTTTGTATTACAATTATGTAATGAAATTATTTTGCGAACTCACAACCTGTAAACTCTCTTATTTCAGAAATGTATAACTATTTTCAAACGTCTCATTTAGAGTCGTTCACTGTATATCTTTGTGCTTGTGATATTTGATTTGGTAACACCCGACCCGACCGCTTCGCAACCCGAAATTTAGGGGTGTTACAGATTGGTATCAGAGCTAAGGTTATAGTGAACTAGGTTGCATTTAGTGGGCCTAGACTATGACCGTTAGGCAGTATTTCCTACTAGGTATGACTTGGTTCAGAAATCATGTCATACGGGTTTAATTTAACATAGCGTAGCTAACTATGTATAATTAAATACGGGTGATGTGAAACCTGAAAGGAGTTATACTGAGCGGGAATACAATAGATGACTCTGATTTAGCTAGAACTGGACCAACTTAGCGTATACTAGACTTATTAGGCTGTTATATATAGGGTTATATATACATAGGCCTCACTCGCTGACATTCACGTCACCTAAAACATGACATTTAGAAACGACGCACCAACTATTTCATCGCGCGAACACTGCCAGATTTTACTAAAACAAGGAGTATTTCCCTCCTCTCGTGACAAAAAAAAATAACCATCCGACACTACCGTTTGAAAACTTGTAATACGTTCGAAAGCACTAACACTTCTTCGTGCCTTATCTGACTCTGTGCACATTCATGTGTACCTCAACTTGTTTCCTGCATTTTTCTCACTGCTATGTCGGTATTAACCTTCACAATTACATAATCAAATCTCATGTATCTTCATTCTTCTTTCTTAAAGAACCATGTCGCCAAAGTCAAGAAACTACACTGATGCTCAGATGGCATCCCTCATTTCTCAAGCAGTGACTGAGGCTTTGTCTCGGGAACGACCACAAAATTCTCGAAGGAATGCCGACACCACTGAAAATCCACATGTTGCCAAACCATGCACCTACAAGGAATTCCAAAACTGCAAGCCTCTCGATTTTGCTGGCATCGAAGGGGCTATCGGTCTTATCCGATGGTTCGAGAGAATGGAATCAGTTCTTCGCATCTGCAATTGCACCGAGGACTGCAAGGTCAAATTCGCCACCTGCACATTTCAAGAAGGTGCTCTCACATGGTTGAACTCTTATGTTCAGTCCGTAGGGATTGATGCTGCTTACCAACTTCCATGGGAAGATTTGAAAACCATGCTCAGGGTAGAGTACTATCCTCCAGAGGAAATACAAAGGCTGGAAGAAGAATTCTGGCACCTTACTGTTCAGAGGAACGACATCCAAAGCTACACCACTCGATTCCAACAACTGGCACTTTTATGCCCAAACATGGTGGATCCCGAATCCAAACGTATCAAGAAGTACATTCGAGGCCTTTCGGACCCTGTCCGAGGAAATGTCGCCTCATCCCAACCTACCACTATCCAAAGTGCTATCCGTCTGGCACATGAACTGACGGCCATGATCAATCAAAGGGAAACACCTGCAACCCCTACCGGAAATCACCACAAACGCATTTGGGACGGGAATCCCAACGACAACGACAAGTACCGATCACCAACCAAGCGACTGGAAGCGCCTAAGGCTTATGTCGCTAGGACTGAAGGTAGTAGCGGTTATGGAGGCTATCTGCCATACTGCTCCGACTGCAAACATCATCATGAAGGCCCATGTAGCGTACCTTGTGCAAGATGCAATCTTAGGGGACACCCGGCTCAGGAATGTAAATTCCCAACCACACCTGTCAATCCCAACGCACCAAGAGTCTGTTTTGTGTGCGGTAGCTCTGGACATTTCATGAAGGACTATCCGAAACGTCAAGATTAGAACAACCACGTCTGCTAGGATGCTATATAATATTAGGGTACGTATCTTACTGTGACCCTATTCATTTCACTCTTATGTATATCTAGATTCGCGCTACTGTTGGTAGTCATTGAAAACGAAAACTTACTCCTCACACCGTCTGTAGGACGTTAATCTTAACAAAGGGAGCGAGATAAGATAAGATCTAGAACGCTGTGACAAGAATCGGTTAGTCAAGAAACCGTAGGTCAAGAAACCGCCAAACAAGAAAACTCTAGGTCAAGAAACCATAGGACAAGAAATCATATAGAAAATACTATAGATCAAGAAATCTAGAACTTAGATGGTAATAAGAAACATTAGAAACAGATACTCGAGAGAAACAATTCAATCGTCTTACTCTTAAGACCTCGTACTCATTTCTATCGATGTCTTGAATTTCGGGACGAAATTCTCCTAACAAGGGGAGAATGTGACACCCGGTCAAAATAACCCAAAATTTGGTATAAATTTAAACCTTAAATATTCGTACTCGGTACGAACCAAAACCAATGTAATCGAATAATATATATATATCACTGAATGATTATTTAATAATCACAAACAAATCTAAAATAACGAGTAATCTTAAATACGGACGTTGGTGAAAAACATTTTTAAATAATGTATTATTAACGAGAATAATAATTATTTACTTAGTTGAGGTTTTAAATACATTTTGTACACTAAAAACTATCCGTACATTCGAAGTGAAACAAAGATATATTATATATCCCATTTAAAAGTATTTTTATAAAATACTTCAATGAAAAATATATACGATTTTATTTTTAGAAAATTATCAATTAAAAACATTATACTACTTTACGATTGGGTAAACAAACACGGGTTTAATACCACACTGTGTGCATGATTGGGCTGGACAAGATCCACAAAATGTGGATCTTGCCCGTGCAATAATACTCCCTCCTTTCCCATTTCAATCTTCTTCTTTTTTTCATCTATCTCTTTTCTCTGCTCTATCTCTCGCTCATTTTCTCCATTGCAAAAACAATAACAACAACAACTACAAGATCAGCAGCAGCATCAACTCCATCATCATCATCTTCCTCATCATCATCACCATCTTCATCGTGATCATCATCTTCATTACCATTCGGTTCCCATTTTAAATTGAAAGGAATCAAACATTTTTTCATTAAGTTTCCATGTTTATATTACATATAATATTATGCTTTAGTGTTCTATGAACTGATTATGTCCAAAATCGAACCCCAAATCGTTGTATTTAAATTTTTGCTTGAACAGCCCCTGAAACAGCATCAGGTCTCGACAGATCTCCATTTGGGTTCGGCGGATCTCCATTTTGATCCGGCAGTTCTCCATTTGGGTTCTGCGGATCTCCATCTCCATTATGATCCGGTGATCTCCATTTTGATCCAGTGATCTCCATTATGATCCGGTGATCTCCATTTTGATCCGCTGATCTTCATTTTGATCCGGTAATCTCCATTTTGATCCGGCGGATACAAATCAAAACAGAACGCATTTTTCACAAAGTATCGGTTTTATACACTCACGAATATTTGAAAACAATACGATACACAAACATACGAGTTATTTAAATACAAAAACAAACATTGTTATATTTTTAGAATATAAATTTCGAATTGTAACCAACGGGCCGTACATTTTTATAAATTTCAAACGGGAAATACAAAGTTAAACATTTGGATATAAAATGATCGGATACATATTAATATGGATAAATATTAGACAATCAAATACTCATTCGAATCTCGCGTGTCTAGGATACTAGGAGATTACCATCAAGTACAACTCATCACTTTAGGATCGCTCGCTCCTCAGGTGAGTTCATAGCCCCTTCTTTTCAAACTGTTTTTACTGTTTTGGGGTGGAATGCATACTCGTTACTTATTATCCAAAACCTATTTATGAAATCAAGCATTGTAAATGATTTACAACTACTCGCACTAGACTAGGGCACTAGTCACCTTTGCAAAACTCATAAGAGATAGGTTTCATGAACACGGACTTTTCTAGATATAATGGATTATCTAGACACTTAACTCAAATCCCAAGAACCTCAATAGCTGTAGGCTATCATTGTAAGACACTGGAACATCTGAAAACATAATACTCGAGGTGAGAGTACATTAATCTAGAATCCAAGAAACCATAGTATCAAGGACTAGGACCCAAGAAACTAGATTACAGAAATACAATAAACATGAACTAGACCCAAGAAACCTAGAAACAAGTAGCAAGAATTTCAAGGATCCAAGATATCAAGAAACTAGTTAACAAGAAATTAGACAACAAGAAACTAGAATTCAAGGACTAGATTACAAGAAACACTAGATTCAAGAAACTAGAAATCAAGAATAGATCAAGAACTTATGTGCAAGATCAAGAACTATGTGCAAGGTCAAGAACTCAAGATTTTCAAGATCAAGATCAGTAAAACAAGATTTTCAAGAACTTATGTGTTTATTATTATGTGTTCTATATGTGTTAAGTGATATGTGGAATATGCTATTTGCTTAATTGTGTTACATGCTAAATGCTATTCTGTGATATTATTATTTGTTCATATTGTTATGGGAACTGTGTAGATCAAGAAACTAGGTCAAGAACCATCACACCTGAATTATTGTTTCAATCTAGAGGCTCCAAGAAATCAGGATTGTGTACAGAGTGTACAATTAGCATATAATTATGCTCAAAACGATTTATTTTTACAACTAAACCTATGGACTCACCAGCTTATCGCTGACGTGTTTTAGTATGCATTTCAGGTACTGCTTTAGTAGGATTGGCCCGTCAAGATCCTAGCTCGAGTCGTATACTTTTCAACACTGGATTTCTTGCATAACTTTTGTATTACAATTATGTAATGAAATTATTTTGCGAACTCACAACCTGTAAACTCTCTTATTTCAGAAATGTATAACTATTTTCAAACGTCTCATTTAGAGTCGTTCACTGTATATCTTTGTGCTTGTGATATTTGATTTGGTAACACCCGACCCGACCGCTTCCGCAACCCGAAATTTAGGGGTGTTACAGATTGGTATCAGAGCTAAGGTTATAGTGAACTAGGTTGCATTTAGTGGGCCTAGACTATGACCGTTAGGCAGTATTTCCTACTAGGTATGACTTGGTTCAGAAATCATGTCATACGGGTTTAATTTAACATAGCGTAGCTAACTATGTATAATTAAATACGGGTGATGTGAAACCTGAAAGGAGTTATACTGAGCGGGAATACAATAGATGACTCTGATTTAGCTAGAACTGGACCAACTTAGCGTATACTAGACTTATTAGGCTGTTATATATAGGGTTATATATACATAGGCCTCACTCGCTGACGTTCACGTCACCTAAAACATGACATTTAGAAACGACGCACCAACTATTTCATCGCGCGAACACTGTCAGATTTTACTAAAACAAGGAGTATTTCTCTCCTCTCGTGACAAAAAAAAAAACCATCCGACACTACCGTTTGAAAACTTGTAATACGTTCGAAAGCACTAACACTTCTTCGTGCCTTATCTGACTCTGTGCACATTCATGTGTACCTCAACTTGTTTCCTGCATTTTTCTCACTGCTATGTCGGTATTAACCTTCACAATTACATAATCAAATCTCATGTATCTTCATTCTTCTTTCTTAAAGAACCATGCCGCCAAAGTCAAGAAACTACACTGATGCTCAGATGGCATCCCTCATTTCTCAAGCAGTGACTGAGGCTTTGTCTCGGGAACGACCACAAAATTCTCGAAGGAATGCCGACACCACTGAAAATCCACATGTTGCCAAACCATGCACCTACAAGGAATTCCAAAACTGCAAGCCTCTCGATTTTGCTGGCACCGAAGGGGCTATCGGTCTTATCCGATGGTTCGAGAGAATGGAATCAGTTCTTCGCATCTGCAATTGCACCGAGGACTGCAAGGTCAAATTCGCCACCTGCACATTTCAAGAAGGTGCTCTCACATGGTGGAACTCTTATGTTCAGTCCGTAGGGATTGATGCTGCTTACCAACTTCCATGGGAAGATTTGAAAACCATGCTCAGGGTAGAGTACTGTCCTCCAGAGGAAATACAAAGGCTGGAAGAAGAATTCTGGCACCTTACTGTTCAGGGGAACGACATCCAAAGCTACACCACTCGATTCCAACAACTGGCACTTTTATGCCCAAACATGGTGGATCCCGAATCCAAACGTATCAGGAAGTACATTCGAGGCCTTTCGGACCCTGTCCGAGGAAATGTCGCCTCATCCCAACCTACCACTATCCAAAGTGCCATCCGTCTGGCACATGAACTGACGGCCATGATCAATCAAAGGGAAACACCTGCAACCCCTACCGGAAATCACCACAAACGCATTTGGGACGGGAATCCCAACGACAACGACAAGTACCAATCACCAACCAAGCGACTGGAAGCGCCTAAGGCTTATGTCGCTAGGACTGAAGGTAGTAGCGGTTATGGAGGCTATCTGCCATACTGCTCCGACTGCAAACATCATCATGAAGGCCCATGTAGCGTACCTTGTGCAAGATGCAATCTTAGGGGACACCCGGCTCAGGAATGTAAATTTCCAACCACACCTGTCAATCCCAACGCACCAAGAGTCTATTTTGTGTGCGGTAGCTCTGGACATTTCATGAAGGACTATCCGAAACGTCAAGATTAGAACAACCACGTCTGCTAGGATGCTATATAATATTAGGGTACGTATCTTACTGTGACCCTATTCATTTCACTCTTATGTATATCTAGATTCGCGCTACTGTTGGTAGTCATTGAAAACGAAAACTTACTCCTCACACCGTCTGTAGGACGTTAATCTTAACAAAGGGAGCGAGATAAGATAAGATCTAGAACGCTGTGACAAGAATCGGTTAGTCAAGAAACCGTAGGTCAAGAAACCGCCAAACAAGAAAACTCTAGGTCAAGAAACCATAGGACAAGAAATCATATAGAAAATACTATAGATCAAGAAATCTAGAACTTAGATGGTAATAAGAAACATTAGAAACAGATACTCGAGAGAAACAATTCAATCGTCTTACTCTTAAGACCTCGTACTCATTTCTATCGATGTCTTGAATTTCGGGACGAAATTCTCCTAACAAGGGGAGAATGTGACACCCGGTCAAAATAACCCAAAATTTGGTACAAATTTAAACCTTAAATATTCGTACTCGGTACGAACCAAAACCAATGTAATCGAATAATATATATATATCACTGAATGATTATTTAATAATCACAAACAAATCTAAAATAACGAGTAATCTTAAATACGGACGTTGGTGAAAAACATTTTTAAATAATGTATTATTAACGAGAATAATAATTATTTACTCGGTTGAGGTTTTAAATACATTTTGTACACTAAAAACTATCCGTACATTCGAAGTGAAACAAAGATATATTATATATCCCATTTAAAAGTATTTTTATAAAATACTTCAATGAAAAATATATACGATTTTATTTTTAGAAAATTATCAATTAAAAACATTATACTACTTTACGATTGGGTAAACAAACACGGGTTTAATACCACACTGTGTGCACGATTGGGCTGGACAAGATCCACAAAATGTGGATCTTGCCCGTGCAATAATACTCCCTCCTTTCCCATTTCAATCTTTTTTTTTTTTCATCTATCTCTTTTCTCTGCTCTATCTCTCGCTCATTTTCTCCATTGCAAAAACAATAACAACAATAACTACAAGATCAGCAGCAGCATCAACTCCATCATCATCATCTTCCTCATCATCATCACCATCTTCATCGTGATCATCATCTTCATTACCATTCGGTTCCCATTTTAAATTGTAAGGAATCAAACATTTTTTCATTAAGTTTCCATGTTTATATTACATATAATATTATGCTTTAGTGTTCTATGAACTGATTATGTCCAAAATCGAACCCCAAATCGTTGTATTTAAATTTTTGCTTGAACAGCCCCTAAAACAGCATCAGGTCTCGACAGATCTCCATTTGGGTTCGACGGATCTCCATTTTGATCCGGCAGTTCTCCATTTGGGTTCTGCGGATCTCCATCTCCATTATGATCCGGTGATCTCCATTTTGATCCAGTGATCTCCATTATGATCCGGTGATCTCCATTTTGATCCGCTGATCTTCATTTTGATCCGGTAATCTCCATTTTGATCCGGCGGATACAAATCAAAACAGAACGCATTTTTCACAAAGTATCGGTTTTATACACTCACGAATATTTGAAAACAATACGATACACAAACATACGAGTTATTTAAATACAAAAACAAACATTGTTATATTTTTAGAATATAAATTTCGAATTGTAACCAACGGGCCGTACATTTTTATAAATTTCAAACGGGAAATACAAAGTTAAACATTTGGATATAAAATGATCGGATACATATTAATATGGATAAATATTAGACAATCAAATACTCATTCGAATCTCGCGTGTCTAGGATACTAGGAGATTACCATCAAGTACAACTCATCACTTTAGGATCGCTCGCTCCTCAGGTGAGTTCATAGCCCCTTCTTTTCAAACTGTTTTTACTGTTTTGGGGTGGAATGCATGCTCGTTACTTATTATCCAAAACCTATTTATGAAATCAAGCATTGTAAATGATTTACAACTACTCGCACTAGACTAGGGCACTAGTCACCTTTGCAAAACTCATAAGAGATAGGTTTCATGAACACGAACTTTTCTAGATATAATGGATTATCTAGACACTTAACTCAAATCCCAAGAACCTCAATAGCTGTAGGCTATCATTGTAAGACACTGGAACATCTGAAAACATAATACTCGAGGTGAGAGTACATTAATCTAGAATCCAAGAAACCATAGTATCAAGGACTAGGACCCAAGAAACTAGATTACAGAAATACAATAAACATGAACTAGGCCCAAGAAACCTAGAAACAAGTAGCAAGAATTTCAAGGATCCAAGATATCAAGAAACTAGTTAACAAGAAATTAGACAACAAGAAACTAGAATTCAAGGACTAGATTACAAGAAACACTAGATTCAAGAAACTAGAAATCAAGAATAGATCAAGAACTTATGTGCAAGATCAAGAACTATGTGCAAGGTCAAGAACTCAAGATTTTCAAGATCAAGATCAGTAAAACAAGATTTTCAAGAACTTATGTGTTTATTATTATGTGTTCTATATGTGTTAAGTGATATGTGGAATATGCTATTTGCTTAATTGTGTTACATGCTAAATGCTATTCTGTGATATTATTATTTGTTCATATTGTTATGGGAACTGTGTAGATCAAGAAACTAGGTCAAGAACCATCACACCTGAATTATTGTTTCAATCTAGAGGCTCCAAGAAATCAGGATTGTGTACAGAGTGTACACTTAGCATATAATTATGCTCAAAACGATTTATTTTTACAACTAAACCTATGGACTCACCAGCTTATCGCTGACGTGTTTTAGTATGCATTTCAGGTACTGCTTTAGTAGGATTGGCCCGTCAAGATCCTAGCTCGAGTCGCATACTTTTCAACACTGGATTTCTTGCATAACTTTTGTATTACAATTATGTAATGAAATTATTTTGCGAACTCACAACCTGTAAACTCTCTTATTTCAGAAATGTATAACTATTTTCAAACGTCTCATTTAGAGTCGTTCACTGTATATCTTTGTGCTTGTGATATTTGATTTGGTAACACCCGACCCGACCGCTTCCGCAACCCGAAATTTAGGGGTGTTACAGTTAATATCCACTCTTTTTTGATAGCTGATGAGAGTAAATTTAATTAAGTTGAAAAAAATATCATCTATTGAAATTAAATTGAATACATTTGTCATCTTTTAAAAATGTGGATGTATATCCTGTAAAAAATAAATAAAAATATAGACAATAAATTATGATGAATTTTGAACACTATTAAATTAGGACATTAAATATTAAAATTAATTGTATTAAATGAGTGTGTTGACTAATCAGAACGTGTATTTAATAAGGGTATTAGTGGGATTTAGGTGTAAATTATTTTAAAGCTTAATTAATCATCAATTTACTTTGAATCAATAGTGTAGATTAGGTTAACCTAAAACATGGATGGCAAGGATTAATTTTTTAGTACTAAGATTAGTTAATATTCACTCTCTTTTAATAGATATATAAGAGAGAAGATTAAATATCTTCTACCAAGTCCTAGTATTCTATAGCAAAAAAAATTGACACTAAAGTTTGAAAATAAAAAACAAAACACTGAGGAACTAAACTTGAATACTTAAAATTAGTACTTACCCCGGGCGTTGCCCAGCCGAACGACAGACATATAAAAAAAAATATGAATATTGTACATTAGATGTACATATAACTTTAGAAGTTATATGATACTATTTAACATTTACTTATTTCACTAAAAATTAAACGTAGCACTCATGTATATAAAAGTATATAATATATAATACAATAATAAATGTTTTTTAATTTGTGTAGATGTTCCGCTGAAAACAGACACAAGATGTGTATCTATAATGAATAAACAAATAGAATGACAAAAAGTGATAACAACATTACTCTAGATGTATGCAAACCAAGAAGCTAACTGATGAGAGTCAACAGGAGAGGTGGAATCTTCACTCCCACAATTCAATCACTTTGCACTTGTTGACTTATTTGTGGAGCTTGTATGACCATAACCTGCAAAGTAAAGTTGAGTTTTTAGGGTCCCTTTAATGCGTCGATAAATTTCTCACGCGATTTGCTAAGAACTAAAATATATGATTTGATGCTACAATGCCACTTAAAAAAACATGTAACATAGCACAAAAAATTGGATATAAAGAACCCAATATCAACTCTGGAAACACATAATCTGGTCCATCATAACCCGCCCAATGATAATGTCAAATAGTAATAATGTTTTTTCCTTTTGTTATTTTGCACTCAAAATGGAAGGATGTGAAAAAAAACTCAAAATTGGGACATCATGGTCAAAAAACTCAAAATGGAAAGATGTGAAAAAAATACGGAAGGAAGAAAAATCAAGGATGTGAAAAAAAAAAAATAAGGAAGAAAATTAAGGATGTGAAAAAAAAATAAGGAAGAAAATCAAGGATGTGAAAAAATCAAGGATGTGAAAAAAATCAAGGATGAAAAAATTACAAGGATAAAAAATCAAGGATGAAAAAATCTAGGATGAAAAATCAAGGATGAAAAAAAATGAAAAATGATTAGTTGACTCAATTGGAAAGTTCATGTGAATTGGCGTGAAAACTATGACAAAATTTATATCAATTAATTAAATAATTAAAATTATTTGTATAAATAATTTACCATGGATGATCCGAATTAGCATCTTGTCGTATTCTTTTATATTATTTTATATTAATTTATATCAATTAATTAAATAATTAAAATTATTTATATAAAAAATTTACCATGGATGATCCAAATTAGCACCCTGACGTATTAATTTATATTAATTATTTAAATAATTAAATAATTTATATAAATAATTAAAAATGGATGATCTTGTAATTATCATTCTGGCCTCAACATGTGAATTAAGAATACGTGGGCATCGTGTTATCCTGGCAACCAACTTCAAAAATCAACTTTGGCGCAAAATAACGAAAATTATCGAATAACGGATGTTCCAGATTTGAAGTCAATGTTCCAGATTTGAAGTCAACTCAATCTAACAATCCAAGATGAAAGTCAAGGGAAAAAAACTGTCAAGACGGTTAGACTACGCCGGAGCTATATATATGGTAAATTATTATATACATCATTATAATTAAGAAGTTCTCTATAGTATATTAATGATAGAAAATGAAGAATGTGTACAAATAATAAGAGTAAAAATACGAAGATTAAAATTTAAAAATAATGAACTTGAAACTAAAAGGAAATTAACCATCACAAAAGTCAGTAGGAAAGTATGAACGATTTTAAATTTTTTAGAAATGTGAAAAATTTGAAATAGTTTGTCATTGTTAGTGATAGAATTGAAATCGTTTCAAACTCTTCAAAGGTTATGATGAAAATAATGGAGGTAATTGAGGTATGAAACGTGGCAGTATGTTAATACTGTAATACTCATTGAGATGTGTCATCAACGATAGATGAACTAATTCAAGGATAAAGAAATTGGTGAGGAAGTACTTGATATACATATACTAGTTTGTTTTTTTTTTTTGAAACAGCAAAATAACTTAAAAAAAAAAATGCCTATAGCAGGCATAAAAGAAACATTACAAGAGAATTCACTCCAAGCAGAGCTAATGAACAAAAAAGAAAACAGGAGCACTACCGAACCACCAAACCAAAAATATTACCCATGATTCATAAAACAGAAGCAATTTCTAGGGGAACGAATCCACGATGACCAATCGATACCCGTTTTGTTGCATCTGTTCGAAAGCCATAGGAGAGTAAAACATTGAACTTGAGGGAAAATATCTTCAGCTAGGACAGAGTTCTTTAGATCGGAAGGAGCATGAAGAACCTTATTTCGCCATTTCCATATGATCCAGAAGAAAACATAAAGCATCCCATGAAAGCCCTTCCATACCCATTTGTTTTCTGTAGGAGCAAACGAGCCACGTAGAATATCCTTAAGAGGCATATGTGAAGGCAAGCTAACTGACCACCAGCTCCCAATCTTTAGCCATATAGGCCTGAAAAGACCACAATATATATAAATGTGATCTACCGTTTCCACCTCACTTTGGCATAGCGGGCAGAAAGTCGAGGTGACAGAAACTCCACGCCGGGCCAGATTAGGAAGTGTGGGCAATCGATCAATGGACGCTCTCCAAACACAAATGATAACCTTTTTAGGAACCCAATTATTCCATATAAAATCAGAATTAATTTGCTCAATGTCACTTAAACGATGTTGAATCAGTGTCGACAACTTACTAACCGAAAATTTGCCTGTTTTATTAAGGTTCCAAAATCACTTGTCATGGCGGGAGGCTGAGGTCGATACATTCTCAACAATCGATAATAAAGAAGAAAAGTCATCAATAGCACGACCCCTTGGAGATGTTCTCCGGTTCCAATTCCCTGTACATCTACCATTTATCATGACCCATCTCTCATTAAAAAAATAGTGTCTTGATAACTCGAGAGCAAAAAGTCGAGGATAGAGATCTTTCATACAAGCTCCTGAGAGATGCCATGGATCAAGCCAAAACCGAGTAAATCCTCCGTTACCGATATTAATAACAAAAGATCGGCCAAACGGTACTCCAAGAGTATCAATGGCATTTGAGCTAGCAACAATTCCATGCCACACTCCTTTTTTTAAACCCGAACCAGTATTCTCACAAAACCCACCATTTTCTCCATGAAGCACTTTGATAACGCGACACCATAAAGCATTGGGCTCATTTAAAAATCTCCACCGCCATTTGCCTAAAAGGCCTAAATTTTTTGCTTTAATTGAGCCAACACCTAACCCACCTACATCCTTATTTGCACAGATTTTATTCCATTTTACCCATGTAATGCCTTTCATGTTATCTTTAAACCCCCAGAAAAACCGACTACGAAGCTGCTCAAGAATACATTTAGCCATTTAGGATCTAGGATGTAGGATTAGGATGTAAGATGCACTCAGTTTAAGGTTTAATGGTAAGCATATGGTACATATTATGCATAACATGCATATGGGGTGCGAAACAAATTTAAGTGTCTCTATATCAACATCAACAACAACTAGGTGGTGTTAATGTTGTTGTATATCAACATCTAGGTGATTCCATCATACTTGTAAGTTAGAGATGTCGAGGCAACATCTCTCGATGGTATACGAGTTGAACAACCAAATATGCCCTTCTAAAAGAATGAAAAACCGTATCAAGTAATTGGAGTCGATTTGGCATGAAAGTCTAATGAAATCGAGTAGTGTATTATGTATACTATATGTAGACGTAGATATATGTCATGAAAACAGATATATACTGTATACATACCATCTATATGTCAAGTACAAGTGCACAATATGGATGATATCAAGAATCCAAATCAATAGTTTTATTTCAAGAAAAAAAAGAAGCTAAAATTACCAGACTTGGTGGTGCAGATCCATTAGGCCACACTAAGACAGTTAAGTGTGGTTGCAAACTTGCAATTGTGAAGTTAGGTAACATTATTGGTTGATACAATAAACTTAGTCACAAACTTATCAATAGTTATTGACAGAAGTTGATCAATTTATTGTACGGGTGGAAAAATAAGATTTTTATTTTTTATGGGGCCAAACTTGATTTATAATTTTTATGTAGATATGTGTTATTTTCATCTATGGAAATCATTACCTATAGCATAGACAAACGGACAATATTTTGGTGTCACCACTACCCTTTTTATGTTCCACCCCTACCTATAGCACAACACCTTTAGTCATTCATGAGTTGTTTTTATGAGTTACTGAGGTGTTTGGGTTTTAACCATTGTTCTTTGGTCATCAGTGTAAACTAAAAATCATGTAAGTGAAAGTTTTAGTATTTATTTGTCTCGACATCTAAGCAATTATGTTCACTTATTAACTCTTTTCTGTCTTAAAAGAAACGTATGTCTTGATCCAACAGATACTGCAGCTCGTTTGATGCATGATTAAGATCATATCGAACCAAACTTTGACTGGATAATTAAATTCTTGAAGCGACTAGTAGAATATGCCGAACGTATGTATCCTTTCGAAAAAGACACCATGATGACAAGCTACAACTAAATTACAAGTAGGAACACTGGATTCGTGATTTTTATTAACGAGAATCAAACTATGATAAGGTTGTGCTAAACTTTAAGTCTTTGATATATAGTTTGTCATTATATCCACAATTCAAATTACAACCCCAAAACAAAACAAAAAAACTAAGAAAAGTCATATTCCCAATTTTCTGCTTTCCCTATTATAAAAAAGCTTCAGTTAATCTGCCCTTTTCACACTTTGGTCAACAAATAACTCTTCCATTGGCTATAAATGGTGTACCCTCAAACTTTGGTGATCTATAAACTGATAAAAGTATCACAATTTTAAGCCATGGCAAGATCAAATCTAATACCCAAAAAACAATTTCTGATATTTCTAGCCTTGTTTATGTGCTCACAATCATATGGTAACAAACTTCAACAAACCAACCTAACCCTTTTTTTTCAAGATAGATCTGGTGGACCCAACGCCACCGTGCTCCCAGTCACAGGTCTCCCTGGCCACCTTTGGACGTTCCAAAGCTTTGGCACAGTTTTTGTAACTGATGATCCCATAACCGAAGGCTTGGATATGGGGTCAGCCGAAATTGCTAGGGGTCAGGGCATATATGTGACCTCTGCCTTGGATGGTTCTACAACCCATGTGATGATTTCGATTACGTTCACCAACAAGGAGTATAATGGTAGCACACTTGAGATACAAGGAGGTAGTCGTCAATTCGAAAAGGTAAGAGAGGTTTCGGTGGTTGGTGGCACCAGAGAGTTTCGCTATGCAAAGGGATATGCGACTTTGGAAACAGTTTATTATGATATGTCGATTGCACACGCAGTCATCCAATGTAACATTAGTATTCAACATTAATAATTAACTGGTGCTTGTTTATAAATAAACAGACTCAAGTTATTTAAATTTGAAGATTCAGTTTATAAATTTTGTTAAGCTGGGAATTGCACAACCCCTTATTGTACCAGGTTAGCAATGTAGTTCATGATGTTCATACTTGTCACTCTTTCAGGTTGTTATTGATTATTTCTTATAATATTGGTTTTCGTCATTATCCTAAATTATGAGTATTTATTTCCTATCATAGTGATTTTCTTCAATATATGCGTATACTGTGTACATACGATATGATCCATTTATGAAGAATAAGGCTGCAAATGACTCTAGCTTTTATCGAGGTAACTCGAGCTTGATCTCAATCGTGTCAAGATTTTGCCGAGTTTGAACTAGAGCTCGAGCTTAAAAATCAAGATGAAAGTTGTATCAAGCTCTCGAGCTATTAACACTCGGCTCAATTTCGAGTTTTTCGAGCTGAGCTCAAGTTATTTTGGAACAATTTCGAGACAAGCTCAAATATGCATTATGAAAACTTGTCGAGCTATCAAGTCGAACTCAGACTTATACAAAATGATTCTAGTCGAGCTTGAACCGTATCGAACTCGAGCTCAACTCAATTACATCATAATACAAAAGACAATTTGGTCGATGAAATAATAATTAATGGAGAGGAACCTCAGAAAATAGTTGAAAACCCGAAAATAAATCAAAAATAATAATAAAATTATTATATATGTATAAAAAAGAAAGTTAAATGATTAAGGAAGTCAAAAATCTGAAGAACCAAAATAATATTTTAGTGTTCCACCTCACTTTTTGATAATTCCACCATGATTATGCATTGAGAATTTGACCATGATTATGCATTAAGAATTTGTATTGTACAAATAAATACTGTACAGTTTTGGTGGATCTATGAAAAAGGGTCGTAGATATATCACTACCCAATCAAAGGCGGATCTAGTGTATTACAAAGTGGATCATTTGACCTACCTTGAATTTGAACATTAATTAGAGAGCACTCAGTTATTGTATTAAGGAACCGTGTTATAATACCAACGCGACCTACCTATTAATTCAACCCGTTATCAATACACATTTAAACTATCAAGTATTGAAATATTAATTCAACCCATCATCTCAAATTTTAGCCCCACATATCTTTTAGCCCAACTACTTCATGTATATTGAAAATATATCGATCATGCTTATTATCTCTGTGTAAAGAGGTTGAGTTTTAATAGTCCATCCCTATATTGTGTATTAAATCTCGGTGTATTAGTTTTAGGCTTTTAGCACTATTAACGTTGTTATATTTTACACCTAAGACATTAAGTTTGACCGTTAATTTCAAATTTCAAATTGTGCATTAATTTGTAAATTTGAATACCATGTATCTACCTTGAATTATGCATTTTCAGCAATGAAGTTGATGAACAATACTTCACAACATAATATATATGAGATAACTCAATGAACGTTTGTTTACTTATTCAATATCATATATCGAAAAAGGTGTATCATATGGTGTTAGTTATGAGTTATTTATGAATCATTTTCAAGATACAAGACCTCGCCGAAGATAATTGTAACAACTTTCACCCTTTAACAAATCAATTTTTTATTATATGTTTCCGTACAAGCAACCCGACCCGACCTATTAACCCATTTTCCCACTGTTATAGTGTCGTCCTAAAAAAGTCATTGACTTAAAGTGTCAATGAACCATGTGAGTTGATCTTCTAGATCCGCCACTGTACCCAATATTTTATGGCTTACCATATGGAACCTTTGAAAAAGTCAAACAAACCATTTTTTAAAATGGTTTCACCGTCCATACTCCATATTCCATTATTCCATACTCCACACCACCACATGAAACCGCAACCGGCAAGTAACGAACCCTTTCCGTATTTCGTGATTTCGACGCACCAACTGCATTCGACGTCAATGAAAAGGAGATCAATTAAATCATTCTGTGTCATTAATAATTAACAATTAATAAATTAAACACAGAATAATTTTAAACAAATAATCTGACAGATAACTCACATATTGAACAAAATTTGTATAAATGATATAATCAAAAGATAATCATATAATAATCATCAATCAATGATCATCGATCATCGATCAATTATATATAAATATACAAAGTTTATCAACGTCAACTAGCTCTTCATTAAGAAATGATAACTTAAGTCGTATGTGACAGAGACAAGCATTTGATATGACTTAAGGGTAGGGTTCAAATGAGAATAGAAATTTGTGTAAGAATAAGGAAACCAATGATATCAAGCCATGTTTACAAAGAGAATGTTCCACATGTACAAAACCCATTTACCCCCAACATCAATTATCTCACAAACGACAAATCAAAAAAGTCTGAAAATTGCATCATTAAATTCGTCGTTTTCTCCTAAACCCCAAACCCTAAACCCTAAACGCTTTACAAAACGCTAAACCCTAAATCTTTCTAAACCCTAAACCTTGAACCCCTTCTAAACCCTAAACCCTAAACCATAAACCCTACTAAACCCTAAACCTAACCCTAAACCCTAACCTTAACCGCAAATTAAATGTACAACTAATCACCAACACATGTGTTACTAATTTGTGAAACCCACCGAAAAATGAGAAAAAAAAAAGTTGTCAAAAGTATGCCTTGAGGGACGGCAAATCGAAGAGGAGAAAACGCTGAATTTTATGGTGCAATTTTCATGATTTTTTTACTTACCGTTTGTGAGATATTTAATTTTTAAAAATGTGGAGGAGAGAGAATAAAGTGTCGATGAGAGAGAATAAAGTGACAAATGGCAGAAATCTGTTGGTTCCCTCATTCTCACTCAAAATTGGTGTACTAATTTGAACCTTATTCTATGACTTAAATCACTAGCTATATCTTATAATATTTTACAGTATAACACTATAAAATACAGTTAATGATTTACAGAAAAAATTTGATGGCGTATTAATAGCTCCCGTTTTGCATACTTGTAGAAAAAAAAAAACTTGCTATAGCCTTTAGGGCTATGATTAAACATACCATGTTCATCTTAATTTTGTATTTATAAGCTTCGTGACCGAAGTTTATGGGATATTCCCGCTAGTGGGGATATGAATTGGGGTTGGAGGAGACATCATTTCTCGTTCCAAGTAGGTGATGTACATATGGTAAGGATGTCTCCGTTTGGTTTGATAAATGGGATCCTATATGCCCATTGCCGAACTTCATTACCCCTCGTGCTACTACCAGAGATTTCTAGTTGACGGTTTCTATTGCGGATATGATCCATGATAATTCTTGGAGATGGCCATCTTCTTGGTCCCTTAGATACCCCGCCTTAGCCCAACTTGTTGTTTCATGTTTTTCTAATCGACCTGATGGTATGCTTTGGAAGGATTTATCAGGTGATTTGGTGGAGTTCCGAATTTTCCATGTGTGGGAGTCTATTCGTCCACGGGCTGATGTGGTTGACTGGGTCCATAATTTATGTTAATTTTGGGAGGCAAGTTGAAGACTCAAAACCTTTTGAGGCAATGGGATGTCAGTTCAACTACTGACTTAACTTGCTTCACTGTTCTTTGTGCGGAACACAACCAGATTCTCACTATCATTTATTTTCTGAGTGTGGTTTTTTTCTCAGGTTTGGTTTAATGTGAGACAATTTTCAGGATGACATATCACTTCTAATCACTTGGAAGATATGGTTCCTTGGTTAAATCCGATAGTTGCTTGAAAAGTGTTGTGTTTAGACTAGTGCCATATGGCGACATCTAATTAACTTTATTTGGCAGGAGCATAACTCTCGGCATTTTAAGTAGAGCATGAGATCGGTTGAGCAGATTGTTGCGGCTATTATTGATGTGGTCAGACTCCGACTTTTCTCATTTCGGTACAAGCCTACTAACCATACCTCTCGGATGATGGAGAAGTGGAAGCTAGTGAAGTCGCTCATGAATGAGGGTTGATTTCATTAACGTGTTTCTATGCAATTGTAGTGGATTATTGTTTGCCGCTTTGGTGTCCTTGTGCTTTGGTCTAGTGTTTTGGTTATCATGCATAATGGTTGTTATATGCATGGCTTGTCATGTGTATATACTTAATCTTTAATGCTCCTGTTAGATTAAGTCTTATGTGGTATTCCACATCTCTTGTAATATAACGCCTATTTCTTGATATATAAAATTTGATGGCGTCAAATCCCCTTTACTTGTACGTAAAGTTACCATGAATACTTTTACCAAATTTAAATAAGAAATTTTAGTATTAAAAAGAAATATTCTCATTTTGTAATTAATTCAACCTAATTTGAAAATGTTAAATATGAAAATCTTAACCATAACCATAATAAGTATGGTTATCGTTCTCTGTATTTATATTACATATAAACATAAAGGGAAAAATCTGTTACCACTATCATTTTTTTGTATAAAAAAAGTGTGGCGATATTTTCACTAAGGATTTTGATAAATCCATTACACTTTAACATTCACAATTATTACTGTACAAATAAGTAATGTACATTTATTGTGAATTTATCAAAAATTCGTGATGGAATTATCATCACCCATAAAAAAATAACCTATAAGGCCATATCCAATGTATGTACCGTTGCACCAAATTTGGTGTTTTGGTGTAAAATTTTCTCCCCAACCAACTCATCAAATTTGGTGCAAATTTTAGTTTACATCAAATTTTTGAAGATTTTCATCAAATTTGGTGCAACAATAAACTTTGCACCAAATTTGTAACATCCTCATTACCGGCCTAGGAGAAATTTAGTAAATTACTTGATTCATTTGCTTATTTAATTGAGTTTAGAAATAATTCGTATTATTTGCCTAATTGAAATTAATAGGGTAAATGGTCAAACGATTTATTGTGATACATAAATTATTACTTGTTTTAAATAAATTTAGTTGACGGTATAATAAAAATATATTTTGCGCAAACGGTTTTTAGGTTCCAGACAATAGGTTTAGAGCGGGTATAATTTGGTACCAACTTATACCCACCCTTAGTTGGTGGATGGGTTTATTTTGTTTTCCCCCAACTCATTCTAACTCCACACACCCTCATACTTGGTTACTCAAGGAAATCAAAAAGGGGAAAACATTGAGAAATCGAGTTAAAGCTTGGATTCTTGGTGACTACTTATCATCATCATCATCATCATCTACCTTGTTACTATCTTGATTGTAAGTTTAAATACTTTGAATATATGGAATTTTAAGTTAGGGTTTTAAATAGTTAAATGATTGATGCATGTGATAATCTAAGTCATGGATGATGATAAATGGTTGTTATTATATGTTAGTAGACGTTATGAGTGGTAAATTGCTTGTCGAAATCGTGTTTGCAACTGAAAATGGGTGAATTGGGGTTTTGGGTTCGTGTTGAGCTTGGACAGCAGCAAAAGGTGCTGGAAATGATGAACAAGCCGGCGGGTTAGGGTCTCAACCCGGCGGGTTGCTAGTATTTTAAGGGAACCGACGGCTTTTTTGCCAACCCGGCGGCTCCTACAGGCTTTAAAACACATTTTATTTCTGTTAGTGAAAAACTTAATTCACCCGGCGGATTATGGGTGGACCCGGCGGGTCATTGGGTCAAGCCGGCGGCTCATAGACCTCAGCCGGTGGGTTCGTGGGCATTTTCAGCAAACCAGTTTTCATTTTAAATCCCTTGCTAATAAATAAGTTATATGTTTATATGATTTAGTGGCATGAAATATAGTATCATGATAGGTTAAATTATGAATTAATATGCGTGTTAAAGTGTTGTAAATTGTGATATCATGTTTGATTCCAATGATGTCCTTAATTTAGCATACGGATATTTGGAATGAATTATTGACTCGTATTACTCTGTGGTGCTTACAGATAAACTGAAGACTCAATAATATTAGAACTTTGAGTGGAGGTTGTGATTATCAAGGTGAGTGAATCATTGACTCTCAGTCTGAATTAGTTGTAACAATCCGGTTACAACGGGTAAACATGGTTTTACTGTTATACGTTGAATAAGTACATATTTGCCATGATGATTATGGAATGTGCTATCTTGTCAGGGGTCAATATGATATTGGGTTTGAATACTATTACTTTAGACGACATGATGACTTTGTACATGTGTTATTTATTGAAATCATGTCGTATGTAGTAATGGTACTAAACTATCGGTAAGACCACTGTTTGGCCTTCAGTGGTTATAAGTGTTACTTGGGGAACCACCGCGGCATGAGGGTACCTCAAGGACCACCGATCCTCGTTGATGTGGTGATCAATTGCTATGATAGTTTAGATTGATAGTTGTGATCTATTCACTTAGCTTCGTGCTAATCCCTCTCCTCACTTCTTGCAGATTACTTTTGATGTGGGTAGGCAAGAAGTTTGTTTGAAGAATGTTTGACTGCCTACTCTGACTATATGACATGTCGTCGTTTATAAACTTATGTTTTGAATTTAAATAACACCTAACTTAATGTTTGTAGTTAATATGGTTATTGTATCAACTCATCATGCATGCATAGATTGTGTTTTGGGAATTATGTTATACGCAATCTATAATGCATGATTTGTATTAATCGCTTCCGATATATGTTTAAAAAAAAATGTTCCTTGAATCTTGTGGTGTTATAAATTGGTATCCGAGCCTAGGTTTGGGTGAATTGAGCATGGGTTAAGTGTTCAATCCCAAATCTATGTGTGTCAGTCAAACATTCCTGTGAGGGGGATTTTGTTAGCATGTGAAGTTGGTTAGTATATAGGTACTAACAACTAACGTGTTATGAGATGTTGCTTTGGTACAGATATGGCAGATAATGAACCTCCAGCCGACACACCCAATGATGCCTCTCGAACTAATGTATCCCCTACTGAAACCCAAAATGTTAGCCAGGGTCAAACTGGTACTTCCTTTTCTGCAGGGGACTTTGATCATGATGATTATATGATTCATCTTGAGACAGAAAATCTGAGACTTAAGGCAATTGAACAACAGTTTTTGCAACAACAACAAACCCGGTCTTCTCAACAAATCTTGCAATCTTTGCCACCTATTGTTAGCGATGTACCACCACCTTTGGTGACCTCGCAGTTTCCATTATCTCAGCCTTATTATCATCATCCACAACACCATGGTACCTATCAGACTTCGGCTCCGTTCTCTTCCGGACCTACGGGTTATTAGACTCCGATTTTTCAAGCTCAGGGTCAACCTAAGCTATGCTCTTTTAAGACTTTCAAGTCTTGTGGACCATCCGATTATTCGGGTAGTTCAAACCCATCGGTTACCCTAGATTGGTTGAGAGATGTGGAGAGAAAGTTTGAGGTTTGTCGATGTGAAGAGGAAGTCAAAGTTCCTTTTGCAGTGCAACTTCTTAAGGGTCCAGCCATGGTTTGATGGGATTCCATTACATCACATTGCACCCCACAGCAGAGAGCATCAATTTGTTGGTCTGATTTCCACAATGAGGTGTGTAAGAAATATTGTTCGGGATTTGACATGACTCGGATTCGACGTGAGTTTTTGGCTTTGCAACTAACGGACAAGATGACGATGGATGATCTCATTTCCCAATTCACTGACAAGCTGAGATTCGTGCAACAATGGGTACCGGATGAACGTATGAAGATTGACCATTTTGTGGGAATGTTACCGCATACTTATCGGACGACCGTGAGACTGGCGGGTACTCTTTCCCAAGCTTTTGATCTTGCCCGTTCTGTGGATGGAGATGTTAGGGCCCAGGGCTTGGAAGTTAAGGAAAAATCTCCATTTAAACCCAAAGGTGATTCTTCGGGTAGTCCTGGAAAGAAGAAATGGCAGGGATTCCATCAACCTAAGAAGCCCAGTTCGGATAGTAAATCATTGGATAGAACCAATTGGTGCCACAATTGTAAATCGAGACACACGGGTCCTTGTACTCCACAAACTGCTAGGTGTATCAAATGTGGACAACTTGGTCATGACATCAAGGATTGTGCTTTCCCTAGACATGTATGTTGGAATTGCCAAAAGGAAGGTCATCGTTCAGGTTTGTGTCCGGAGGCTGGAAAACAAAGGATGGGTGCGGTCGGAGGGTCTTCATCTTCTGGCCAAAAAAGAAAGAATTCCCCAACGGCAACCGGCAGGGCATTCCAAATGACAGCTGATGATGCTGTCAGGACTGAAGATGTTATAACTGGTACATTTCTAATCAACTCTGTACCAGCTACTGTTCTGTTTGATTCGGGAGCCAATTGCTCATTTATATCTATGCTTTTCTGCGATAAACTGAAATTGACTCCCACTTGTATTACAAATCCTATTGAGATTGAGGTAGCAAATGACAAGATAGTTCCCGTTACCACATCGGTGACTGGAGCTAGCATATTGATTGAGGATCATAGTTTCCCAATTTCTTTTCTATTGATGCATATCCCCAGTTTTGATGCGGTTTTAGGCATGGATTGGTTAAGTAAGAATAAGGCAAGTATAGAGTGCCATAAGAAACTAATTAGGATTCCAATCTCGGATGAGTTATATGTTGTGGCTCGAGGGGAACGGGAACGAGGTAGTATCCCTATGATTTCTATTATGAAAGCAAGTAAATCTCTAGCCAAGGGGTGTGTATCCTACCTGGCCTATATAATTGATGCAAAATTAGAAAAGAAAACCGTTTTCGATGTCCGGGTGGTTTCTGATTACCCCGACGTCTTTCCTGATGAATTGCCTGGGTTGCCTCCCATTAGAAAGGTGGAATATAAAATTGACCTGATTCCGGGTTCTACTCCTGTAGCTAAGGCTCCTTATAGACTAGCTCCCTCCGAAATTCGTGAAATGATGACCCAAATTCAGGAGCTATTAGATAAGGGTTTCATCAGGCCTAGTTCGTCTCCTTGGGGTGCACCTGTGTTGTTTGTTAAAAAGAAGGATGGCACCCTTCGAATGTGTATTGATTATAGAGAGTTGAATAAGCGCACCATAAAGAATAAGTACCTTTTGCCCCGAATAGATAAATTGTTTGATCAATTACAAGGGTCTTCTTATTTCTCTAAGATTGACTTGAGGTCGGGTTATCATCAAGTGCGGGTTTGCGAGGAGGATATTCCTAAGACGGCTTTTCGCACTAGATATGGTCATTATGAATTTCTTGTTATGCCTTTTGGGTTGACTAATGCTCCGGCGGTCTTTATGGATTTGATGAATAGAGTTTGTCGACCCTACCTTGATAAGTTCGTTATTGTATTTATTGATGATATATTGATTTATTCTAAGTCTAAATCCGACCATGAATTGCACTTGCGTTTGGTACTTGATACTTTGAGGCAGGAGAAGTTGTATGCTAAGTTCTCCAAATGAGAGTTTTGGTTGCGTGAGGTCCAGTTTTTGGGGCATATTATTTGTGAGGATGGAGTTAAGGTGGATCCGTCTAAGGTTGAGGCAGTCATGAATTGGCAAGCACCTAAGTCTGCTTCAGAGATTTAGAGTTTTCTTGGTCTGGCGGGTTACTATCGAAAGTTCATTAAGGATTTCTCTAAGCTCGCGGGTCCTTTGACGAAATTGACTCGAAAGGATGTTAAGTTTCAATGGAATGATCAGCAGGAGTCGGCTTTCCAGACTTTGAAACAGTTATTGTGTCAGGCTCCCATTTTAGCTCTGCCTGACGGGTCTGATGATTTCATTGTGTATTGTGATGCTTCGCATGCGGGTTTGGGCGGTGTTCTAATGCAACGTGGTCAAGTCATAGCATATGCGTCTCGACAGCTTAAGCCTCATGAAAAGAATTATGTAACACCCCCAAATTTAATGATTTGCGGAAGCTTGATTTGGGTGTTACTAATCAATAACAAAGCACAAAGATATATAGTAAACGACTCTATATGCGTCGTTTTAACAAAATATATTGATAATTGAAATGTTTACAACATTTAAAGCTTTACATAGTTCGAGTTTAAATCAAATGTGATTTCAGTACATAAGTACTTGTACAAAATATACTAATGCAAGAAAATCTCAATCTTCTGTATGCTGACTCGAGCTAAAATCCTGAAGCAGAAACATCCTACTGCTTAGTACCTGCGATATATGCTAAAAGGTCAGCTAAAAGCTGGTGAGCTCACAGGTTTGAAATCAGTTAATATAGTGTGAACCGCAAGATTTAAATAATGAATTGCATCCAGCAATTAAATAACGAATTGCATCCAGCAATTAAATGATAGTCATCGTGTATACAGCCATGAGCACATAGTTGAGCTTAACTCGAGGGCCGGGTCCCCTATAGAGAATTCCGGGCGAGGTGCCTCCACGAATGCCTAATCCACATTCGTCTTCCCAAATATTAGTACGTCCGTTTACCCGGTTAGTGCTTGCTAACCCGGACGAGGTGGGTCAATCCTATATGGTACCATATACTAATATTCACGCTACAACGTATTAACAACTATGCTGACGGAGGACTTTAAAATGATTAGTTTCGAAAAACTCATGTAGTATATGAAAAGTTGGTACTTGCGTTCACTTGTTAAAAGTTGAGCAATATATCACACCCCTGAGTAAAACAGTAAAAGAGGGGCTATGAGACTCACCTGAGTCTGAGTGCGTTTAACCAAATGTAAGTTGATTAGCCGAGTATGAAGTCCAAAGACTTGTAACCTGAGGGTGTCCACGACACGCGATGGTTATAATCATGATTGGGTATCTCAACAGATCACCCTTGTAGTTGTTCGTTCAACTATAATGTCCAAATTTCCACTATTTGGTTGATAAGTTTAAGTATTTGAAAAGTGTACGGCCCGTTGGTGACGGATTTGTAATAATAATCTCAACTATTATTATTTTGATTTCGTGTCGTTTTACTTGAAAAAATGTGTTTTGATTGTGTTTTAGAAGCCGTCACGGAATCTAAGTACGGGGGTCCGGGGGCAGCGCCCCTGGTAGCGGGGTCCAAGGGGCGGCAGCCCCTGGCGGGGTCCAAGGGGCAGAGCCCCTGGCTGGGGTCGAGCTGCCAGGTCAGCTTGGAAAAATTTTTATTTCTACTATATTGCTTTGACGAAAAACGCATCTGGATCTGAATTTGGATAAAATCAGGTGTTAAAATTTTAGGTTTCGACACTTAGTAAAAATCTGAGTTTTTTGGTTTGTGCGACGTTGGGTGTGACGTCGCAGGTAAGGATTGCGACGTTGAGCATGACGTCGCTAAAGGTGACGTTTCGCAATTTAATGCGACGTAGGGCGTTGCGTCTCTAATGCGACGTAAATTTGGTCTGCGACGTTACGGTCTGCGTCGCTATTGGCGACTTCGCAATTCAATGCGACGTAATAGGCTGCGTCGCTATATGCGACGTCGAGGATTCGTGCGACGTTGTGACTGACGTCGCACCATGCGACGTCACGAGGGGTTTTGCGACGTAGAAGCTGACGTCGCATAAATTCTGGGCTAACTGCGACGTAGCGGTCTGTTGGCCGGAAAATGTGTCGAAAACGAGTTTTTTGGTTTCCGTTTGGTCCAAAACTTTTACCCAACCCAAATATGGATATTATAAGCTTAAACAAACAACTAGAAGGTGAAAACACTTAAAAACGAGAGATTTCGGGATTTGTCGGAAACTTACAAAGTGTCGGATGAGAAATCCGAAAAGATAGCGTTGTAGATCGGGAATAGGTGAACGTTTTTCTCCAAACGAGTATGGCGATTTACGGTCGTTTTGAGGTGTTATTTGGTGTATTTGTATGGTGGTGGTGATGGTGTAGTTTGAGAGAAAAGAGGGAAGAGAGATAGGAAGAAGAAATGAAATGAGAGAAAATGGTGGGGAATGGGAGGTTATCCTCCCATTTTTCGCCCCGCGTTTCCGCTCCGTGCGGTGTTCATTTGCTCCGTCGTTTAAACGTTAAATAATTATTTTACAAATTAAATGGTATGTTTTAAAATACAAATTATTACGCGATATTTTATTTAAATGTTTTATAATTCTATTTATATTTGAGTTACAAAATGTAAGTTTGTTTATTTAGTTTGCGCGTTCTAATATTTTAATTTGTGTAAGTTTTGTTTGTACGATACGAATGAATACGAAATATTATCATAATAATATTTTTGACATAAAGGCGTTATTTAATAAAATTGGTCACCAACGTCCGTATTAAATTGAATCGAAATACATTCGATTTAAATTGCGTACGATTTAATCAAATCGCATTTTCGTATATATTCGACAATATATATAATTCGATACATTAATTAGCCTAACACAGAACTAATTACATGTATTAACATATGATTAGGCACTAATTACTAGTCCTAATTTGGCGGTTGTTACATTCTCCCCCTGTTAGAAGAATTTCGTCCCGAAATTTAGTTCGAAGTCGTGTTTGATATAGAATCAGTGAATAGTTGAGGATACTTGAGTCGCATTTGGTCTTCCCGTTCCCAGGTGAATTCCGGACCACGCCGCGAATTCCATCTGACCTTGACGATGGGAATACGACTTTGTTTCAGTTGTTTGACCTCACGGTCCATAATTTCAGCGGGTTCCTCAACGAAGTGAAGTTTATCGTCAACACGAATTTCATCTAGTGGAATGATAAGTGTCTCATCAGACAGACACTTCTTCAAATTTGAAATATGAAAAGTGGGGTGAACGCTGCTGAGTTCGGATGGCAGCTGCAATCGATAAGCTACTGGACCAATCCGTTCGAGGATCTCAAAAGGCCCGATGTACCTGGGATTTAACTTCCCGCGTTTGCCAAAACGGATGACGCCTTTCCAGGGCGATACTTTTAAGAGTACTCGATCCCCAACTTGAAACTCGAGTGGTTTGCGTCTCACGTCAGCATAACTTTTCTGACGATCACGTGCGGCTTTGAGTCGATTTTGGATTTCCACAATTTTCTCAGTGGTGGCGTGTATGAGTTCAGGACCAGTGAGTTGACTATCTCCCACTTCAGTCCAACAGATCGGTGATCGACACTTACGACCGTACAGTGCCTCAAAAGGTGCAGCCTTAATGCTGGCGTGATAGCTGTTATTGTACGAGAATTCGCACAACGGTAGGTGTCTTTCCCAGTTTGTACCGAAATCAACTACGCAGGCGCGTAGCATATCTTCCAGTGTTTGAATGGTTCGTTCACTTTGGCCATCGGTTTGAGGATGATACGCGGTACTCATATCGAGACGGGTACCCAATGCTTTTTGAAGTGACTGCCAAAAGTGAGAGGTGAAACGGGCATCTCTGTCAGAGATGATCGAGATTGGAACGCCGTGATGAGAAACGATTTCCTTAATGTAGATTTGTGTAAGGCGTTCCATTTTATCGTTTTCCTTGATTGCCAGGAAATGAGCAGATTTTGTGAGACGATCGACGATCACCCAAATGGTATCGCAACCGTTCGACGACTTGGGTAGTTTGGTTATGAAATCCATGGCAATTTGTTCCCATTTCCATTCAGGGATTTCATGTTGTTGGAGTAAACCAGAAGGTTTCTGATGTTCGGTTTTGACTTTCGAGCAAGTAAGACACTTGCTGACATAAGTAGCGATTTCGGCTTTCATGTTTGGCCACCAATAAAATTCCTTGATTCCGTGGTACATCTTATCGGATCCCGGGTGGATAGAATATTTAGACTTGTGAGCTTCATCCATCACCAAGTCTCGTAGGTTCCCGAAATTAGGCAACCAGATTCGTTTTAAGAAATACCTAATCCCGTTAGATTTGATTTCGAATTGTTTGTCAATACCCCGTAAGGCTTCATTTTTGATGTTTTCAGGTTTCAGGGCTTCGATCTGAGCGGAATGAATTTGAATGGTAAGATCGTTGTGAATGGTCATACTGAGGGCTCGGACTCGAAGAGGTTTTAATCGTTCCTTTCGACTGAGGGCATCGGCTACAACATTAGCCTTCCCTGGATGATACTTGATCTCGCAATCGTAATCGGTAAGCAACTCGACCCATCGACGTTGCCTCATGTTGAGATCCTTCTGATCGAATATATGTTGGAGACTTTTGTGATCGGTAAAGATTGTGCACTTAGTGCCGTAGAGATAATGTCTCCAGATTTTGAGAGCAAAAACGACAGCTCCAAGTTCGAGGTCATGAGTGGTGTAGTTCTTTTCGTGAATTTTCAGCTGTCGTGAGGCATAAGCAATGACTTTATCTCGTTGCATCAACACGCAACCAAGACCTTGGTGAGAAGCATCGCAGTATACCACGAAGTCATCGGTGCCTTCGGGTAAGGATAGGATCGGAGCACTGCAAAGCTTTTGTTTCAGAAGTTGAAATGCTGAGTCTTGTTTCTCGGTCCAATCGAACCTTTTGTCCTTCTGAGTCAGTACCGTGAGTGGTTGAGCTATTTTAGAGAAGTTTTCGATAAATCGCCGATAGTACCCAGCAAAACCCAAGAATTGTCGTACTTCAGTTGCAGAGGTGGGTGCTTGCCAGTCTTTGATAGCCTCGATTTTTGATGGGTCAACGTGAATTCCCTGACTGTCGATCACGTGACCAAGGAATTGGACGGTTTGTATCCAGAACTCACACTTAGAGAATTTGGCATAAAGCTCCTCGTGTCTAAGAAGTTCAAGGATGGTTTTGAGGTGTTGCGCATGTTCTTGCTCGTTGCGCGAGTAAATGAGTATGCCATCGATAAATACAATGACAAACTTATCGAGGTAAGGTTTGCACACCCGATTCATAAGGTCCATGAATACAGCCGGTGCGTTGGTTAGACCAAAGGGCATCACTTGGAATTCGTAGTGCCCGTAACGAGTTCTGAAAGCAGTTTTTGGAATATCGGTGTCGCGAACTCGTAACTGATGATAGCCTGATCGCAGGTCGATTTTTGAGTAGAAGCTTGAACCCTGAAGTTGGTCGAATAGATCATCAATGCGAGGAAGTGGGTATCGGTTTTTGACGGTCAATTTGTTCAATTCTCGATAGTCGATGCACATTCGAAATGAACCGTCCTTCTTTTTGACAAATAAGACCGGAGCTCCCCAGGGTGAAGAACTCGGTCTAATGAATCCTCTATCCAGAAGTTCCTGTAACTGAGAGGACAACTCCTGAAGTTCGGATGGGGCTAAACGGTACGGTGCACGGGCCACCGGTGCGGCACCCGGCACGAGATCAATTGAGAACTCAACCTGTCTAGGTGGAGGTAAACCAGGTAGTTCTTCGGGAAAGTCTCTAACAATTGGCACATCCTCAAGTCTCTTCTCCTCCGACTTCTTCTCTGTGATGTGTGCGAGTATTGCAGGGTAACCCTTTCTCAGAAATTTTCGGATTTTTAAGCAAGAGATGATATTGAGTCCCGTCCCACCGGTCTCCCCCTGTATGATCAAGGTTCCACCGATGGCGAGTGGGATACGGACGATCTTATCGTGACAAACAATTTCAGCTCGGTGCTTGGACAACCAGTCCATTCCAATGATGACGTCGAAACTTCCGATTTCAATGGGTATAAGGTCGATCGAAAAGGTTTCGTCAGCTAGGTTTAAAGTGCAATTAGGTATCACACTGGTGGTTTCTACAAGTTTTCCATTTGCTAGCTCTACAGTGTACTTAACATCTAAGGCAACAGGAGTGATGTCAAGTAATGGGCAAAAATTATCGGAGATAAAGCTTCTATCAGCACCAGTATCAAATAGAACAGAAGCAGTTAAGTTGTTGAGGAGGAACATACCCGAGACCACATTCGGGTCTTGGCGGGCGTCCCCAGATTTGATGACGAAAGCTCTGCTTCGGGTGTTGTTGTTGTTGTTGCTGTTGTTGCGGTTGTTGTTGTTGTTCTTCAGTTTTGGGCACGACTCTCTGAAATGCCCAGGTTTCCCACACTCAAAGCATACTTTGGGTGGTCTGATGTTGTTGGAATTGTTGTTGGCAGGAGAGCGGCAATCTTTGGTGAGGTGGCCGTACCTGTTGCAATTGTTGCAAAAGGGACCACAGGAGCCTTCATGGTGGCGACTGCACTTGGAACAATAGGGTTTGCTCCCAGTGTAGCCCCGGATGATGTCAGTGGTGGTGTTGTAAGCTTTGATGGTGTCGGGTTTCTTGTTTTGTTGGTTGGAGGGGTTGTTGTGGTAGTCAGACAACTTGCGTTTGTTGTTGTGAGAGGATGAAGTGGGTGGTTCAGAATCTTGGCTCATGGACATCAGGTCTTGGGCCAATAGGATCGCACCGTCAATGGTGGTTGGTTTTGAAGATATGACGTGTCCCCGAACAGGATCAGGGAGACCAAGGACGTACTTCCTGATTTTATCAGGTTCAGTGCTCACCATAGCTGGGCGGAGGGCAGCTAGTTGTTGAAACCTGGTGGTATAACCATCGATATCACCACCCTGAACCTTTAAGTTCCAGAACTCCTCATCTAGCTTTTGGAGTTTGGCGATTGAGAAGTACTTGGCAGTAAGCTTTGCTTTCAAGTCCTCCCAAGAGAGTTGGTAGGCAATGTCAGCACCCACTGATTGGGTATATGAATTCCACCAAGAGTGGGCATCATCTTCAAGAGAGCAGGTGGCGAAGTTTACTTTGTCGTTCTCCGCGCATTTACTGACACGGAAAACAGTTTCCATTTTCTCGAACCATCTGATCAGTCCGATGGCTCCTTCAGAACCCTTGAAGCTCGAGGGTTTGCAGCTTTGAAAGTCCTTGTAAGAACAAGGTTTGACGGCAGAGGTTTCAGCGGCATCGCTGTTTCTTGTGGAGTTTGGTGGTGTATTCCGAGCCAAGGCTTCTGTCACAGCCTGGGTTATGAGTGACGTAATCTGAGCATCGGTGTAAGGTCGTGTCTTTGGCGGCATGATTCTTCAATAAAAGAAATGAAGATACATGAGATTTCGTAGGAAAGTTGTATTTGTTATAGATGTACATGTAGAAAAGCAGTAATACATGACATCAACATGGAAAAATGACAATTAATATGAGTTGAACAACAAGGAATATTTGATAGCTAATACAAGTTCAAAGGTTACACCCTACGGATGTATTACAAGAGGCATCGGGAATTGTTACATCCGACCGAGTTATAGAGTAGCGCGTAGATAGTTACTAGATTACAGGATAGATTACAAGACAAAGACTACACTAGTCTTAACGTAGATCAATTTGTTCCATCAACGTGACAAGACGGTCCACAGTGTTTGCAAGCCTGCTAGCTTGACGGGCGTTGTCTTCTGCGAGTGCTAGTCGTTGTGTTAGTCCACGCGCATACTCTTCTGCTTCAAGTGAGCGCTGTTCACATTCTTCCATCCTTTGTTGCAGAAGGGCATTTTCCACCCTTATTTCTATTATTTGGTTGCGAAGGACATCCATGTTGTTGTTTGTGGTTTCAAGATCGTCGGAGACTTGTTCTATGCGTTCAAAGGATGTAAGCCTCCAGTTTTCGTTCGTTTCCTGCAGCACGACATCCATGGTACGAAGTCGCTGCTCGTGTTGGTTCACCCTAGCGGCTAAGGCCGGCAAGGTGAAGTGAGTGGGGTACGGGCCAGCTCGAGGCAACCTGTTGTTCCTCCTTGCTACCCTTGGGTTCTGCGACCCGGATTGAGAGCGAGATGAATTTGATGGGATGTTTGCCATTTCTGAGACAAAGCGTTAGTAAGATTGAGGCCTATATTCATATAGCTCCTATATAGCCTATTGAGTGTCTAGCATAAACATGTTTAAGTCTCGGTTCTCTCGAGGTCAGAGTCTTCTATTGTACCCTGTTCAGCCATAACTACTTTCAGGTCTTACATCATCTTTGCTTAATTGTACATAGTTGATCAGGCTATGTTAAATTAAACTCGTATGATGTAGTCGCTGAACCAGTTATACCTAATAAGGAATACTGCCTAATGGTCATAGTCTAGGCTCACTAATTGCAACCTAGTTCACTATAACCTTAGGCTCTGATACCAATCTGTAACACCCCCAAATTTAATGATTTGCGGAAGCTTGATTTGGGTGTTACTAATCAATAACAAAGCACAAAGATATATAGTAAACGACTCTATATGCGTCGTTTTAACAAAATATATTGATAATTGAAATGTTTACAACATTTAAAGCTTTACATAGTTCGAGTTTAAATCAAATGAGATTTTAGTACATAAGTACTTGTACAAAATATACTAATGCAAGAAAATCTCAATCTTCTGTATGCTGACTCGAGCTAAAATCCTGAAGCAGAAACATCCTACTGCTTAGTACCTGCGATATATGCTAAAAGGTCAGCTAAAAGCTGGTGAGCTCACAGGTTTGAAATCAGTTAATATAGTGTGAACCGCAAGATTTAAATAATGAATTGCATCCAGCAATTAAATAACGAATTGCATCCAGCAATTAAATGATAGTCATCGTGTATACAGCCATGAGCACATAGTTGAGCTTAACTCGAGGGCCGGGTCCCCTATAGAGAATTCCGGGCGAGGTGCCTCCACGAATGCCTAATCCACATTCGTCTTCCCAAATATTAGTACGTCCGTTTACCCGGTTAGTGCTTGCTAACCCGGACGAGGTGGGTCAATCCTATATGGTACCATATACTAATATTCACGCTACAACGTATTAACAACTATGCTGACGGAGGACTTTAAAATGATTAGTTTCGAAAAACTCATGTAGTATATGAAAAGTTGGTACTTGCGTTCACTTGTTAAAAGTTGAGCAATATATCACACCCCTGAGTAAAACAGTAAAAGAGGGGCTATGAGACTCACCTGAGTCTGAGTGCATTTAACCAAACGTAAGTTGATTAGCCGAGTATGAAGTCCAAAGACTTGTAACCTGAGGGTGTCCACGACACGCGATGGTTATAATCATGATTGGGTATCTCAACAGATCACCCTTGTAGTTGTTCGTTCAACTATAATGTCCAAATTTCCACTATTTGGTTGATAAGTTTAAGTATTTAAAAAGTGTACGGCCCGTTGGTGACGGATTTGTAATAATAATCTCAACTATTATTATTTTGATTTCGTGTCGTTTTACTTGAAAAAATGTGTTTTGATTGTGTTTTAGAAGCCGTCACGGAATCTAAGTACGGGGGTCCGGGGGCAGCGCCCCTGGTAGCGGGGTCCAAGGGGCAGAGCCCCTGGCTGGGGTCGAGCTGCCAGGTCAGCTTGGAAAATTTTTTATTTCTACTATATTGCTTTGACAAAAAACGCATCTGGATCTGAATTTGGGTAAAATCAGGTGTTAAAATTTTAGGTTTCGACACTTAGTAAAAATCTGAGTTTTCTGGTTTGTGCGACGTTGGGTGTGACGTCGTAGGTAAGGATTGCGACGTTGAGCATGACGTCGCTAAAGGTGACGTTTCGCAATTTAATGCGACGTAGGGCGTTGCGTCGCTAATGCGACGTAAATTGGGTCTGCGACGTTACGGTCTGCGTCGCTATTGGCGACTTCGCAATTCAATGCGACGTAATAGGCTGCGTCGCTATATGCGACGTCACAACGTCGCACCATGCGACGTCACGAGGGGTTTTGCGACGTAGAAGCTGACGTCGCATAAATTCTGGGCCAACTGCGACGTAGCGGTCTGTTGGCCGGAAAATGTGTCGAAAACGAGTTTTTCGGTTTCCGTTTGGTCCAAAACTTTTACCCAACCCAAATATGGATATTATAAGCTTAAACAAACAACTAGAAGGTGAAAACACTTAAAAACGAGAGATTTCGGGATTTGTCGGAAACTTACAAAGTGTCGGATGAGAAATCCGAAAAGATAGCGTTGTAGATCGGGAATAGGTGAACGTTTTTCTCCAAACGAGTATGGCGATTGACGGTCGTTTTGAGGTGTTATTTGGTGTATTTTGTATGGTGGTGGTGATGGTGTAGTTTGAGAGAAAAGAGGGAAGAGAGATAGGAAGAAGAAATGAAATGAGAGAAAATGGTGGGGAATGGGAGGTTATCCTCCCATTTTTCGCCCCGCGTTTCCGCTCCGTGCGGTGTTCGTTTGCTCCGTCGTTTAAACGTTAAATAATTATTTTACAAATTAAATGGTATGTTTTAAAATACAAATTATTACGCGATATTTTATTTAAATGTTTTATAATTCTATTTATATTTGAGTTACAAAATGTAAGTTTGTTTATTTAGTTTGCGCGTTCTAATATTTTAATTTGTGTAAGTTTTGTTTGTACGATACGAATGAATACGAAATATTATCATAATAATATTTTTGACATAAAGGCGTTATTTAATAAAATTGGTCACCAACATCCGTATTAAATTGAATCGAAATACATTCGATTTAAATTGCGTACGATTTAATCAAATCGCATTTTCGTATATATTCGACAATATATATAATTCGATACATTAATTAGCCTAACACAGAACTAATTACATGTATTAACATATGATTAGGCACTAATTACTAGTCCTAATTTGGCGGTTGTTACAAATTATCCTACCCATGACTTGGAACTCGCGGCTGTAGTTTTTGCTTTGAAAATTTGGAGACACTACTTGTACGGTACTAAATGTGTTATTTGTACGGATCACAAGAGTCTTCAGTACATGTTTTCTCAGAAGGAACTGAATATGCGTCAGAGGCGATGGTTGGAGTTGATAAAAGATTATGATTGTGAAATTCGTTACCATCCGGGTAAGGCGAATGTGGTCGCGGATGAGTTGAGTAGAAAAGGGAAATTCGAGAAGGTTTGCTTTATGCGATTAGAAGTTTCCTCGGATTTGATTGACAACTTGAGAATGGCACAAATGGAAGCATTGTTGGATCAAAATTTGAAAGCCGAGATTCTATTGAAAAGAAAAGAACTGTTATGTGACGATTCTCGAGGATTAAAGACATTCCAATCGCGTGTTTGGGTTCCTTTGCTTGGTGGGCTTCGTGATGTAATATTGGTGGAAGCTCATAAGTCCAGATTGTCGGTTCATCCCGGGAGCACTAAAATGTATAATGATTTGAAACCTTTGTACTGGTGGCCTACGTTGAAATTGAATGTTGCTCGATTTGTGGAATCGTGCCATATATGCTCTCAAGTGAAAGCCGAGCATCAGAAACCGTATGGGTCGTTGAAACAACTTGAGATCCCCGAGTGGAAATGGGAACATATTACGATGGATTTTGTAACTAAATTTCCGCGAACCGTTCGAGGGAATGACATGATTTGGGTGATTGTGGACCGACTAACTAAGAGTGCTCACTTCCTGGCTACTAGTGAGACGGCATCTTTGAGTAAGTTAGCCCAGTTGTACATCAGTGAGGTTGTTTCGAGGCATGGGATTCCGTTATCTATTGTATCAGACAGGGATCCTCGGTTTGCATCTGGATTTTGGCGGAGTTTGCAAAAGGAATTGGGTACTAGAATCAATTTGAGTACGGCTTATCATCCTCAGACGGACGGTCAATCCGAGCGCACCATTCAAACTTTGGAGGACATGTTGCGTGCTTGTGTGTTAGAATATGGTGGGTCTAGGGATTCACACCTGCCATTGATTGAGTTTGCGTATAATAATTCTTATCACTCGAGTATAGGTATGCCTCCGTATGAAATGCTTTATGGGCGTCGTTGTAGAACACCCACATGTTGGTTGGAAGCGGGTGAGAAATAATTTGCGGGTCCAGATATTGTTCAGATTACTGCTGATAAAGTAGCTATAGCTCGTGAGAAGTTGAAAGCTGCTCGGGATAGACAGAAACAATATGCCGATCCGCGGCGCCGTCCGGTTTCGTTTGTAGTGGGTGAGTTGGTATATTTAAAGGTTTCCCCTTAGAAAGGAGTGATTCGGTTTAGTAAACGTGGTAAACTTGCTCCTAGGTTTATTGGGCCATTTAGAATTCGCCAAATAGTTAATGGTCAAACGGTATCATTAGATCTTCCTCCTGAATTAGCGGGTATTCATGACACTTTTAATGTTTGTTACTTAAGGAAGTGTAAGGTGGAGGACCAATCCCAAGTCCTTCCGTTACAAGACTTGCGTGTCGACTTAAGTCAGAAACTTGTAGAGGAGCCCATAGAGCTTGTAGATAGAAAAGTGACTAAACTTCGAAAGAAGGAGATACCCATGGTTTTGGTTAAGTGGCGACATAGTTTGGGTGCTAATCTTACGTGGGAAACGGAGGAAAGCATGAGATTACGTTACCCTAATCTCTTTGAGCGTGGCGAGATTTCGGGGACAAAATCTTCTTAAGGAGGGAAGATTTGTAACATCCTCATTACCGGCCTAGAAGAAATTTGGTAAATTACTTGATTCATTTGCTTATTTAATTGAGTTTAGAAATAACTCGTATTATTTGCCTAATTGAAATTAATAGGGTAAATGGTCAAACGATTTATTGTGATACATAAATTATTACTTGTTTTAAATAAATTTAGTTGACGGTATAATAAAAATATATTTCGCGCAAACGGTTTTTAGGTTCCAGACAATAGGTTTAGAGCGGGTATAATTTGGTACCAACTTATACCCACCCTTAGTTGGTGGATGGGTTTATTTTGTTTTCCCCCAACTCATTCTAACTCCACACACCCTCACACTTGGTTACTCAAGGAAATCAAAAAGGGGAAAACATTGAGAAATCGAGTTAAAGCTTGGATTCTTGGTGACTACTTATCATCATCATCATCATCTACCTTTTTACTATCTTGATTGTAAGTTTAAATGCTTTGAATATATGGAATTTTAAGTTAGGGTTTTAAATAGTTAAATGATTGATGCATGTGATAATCTAAGTCATGGATGATGATAAATGGTTGTTATTATATGTTAGTAGACGTTATGAGTGGTAAATTGCTTGTCGAAATCGTGTTTGCAACTGAAAATGGGTGAATTGGGGTTTTGGGTTCGTGTTGAGCTTGGACAGCAGCAACAGGTGCTGGAAATGATGAACAAGCCGGCGGGTTGGGGTCTCAACCCGGCGGGTTGTTAGTATTTTAAGGGAACCGGCGGTTTCTTTGCCAACCCGGCGGCTCCTACAGGCTTTAAAACGCATTTTATTTCTGTTAGTGAAAAACTTAATTCACCCGGCGGATTATGGGTGGACCCGGCGGGTTATTGGGTCAAGCCGGCGGCTCATAGACCTCAGCCGGTGGGTTCGTGGGCATTTTCAGCAAACCAGTTTTCATTTTAAATCCCTTGCTAATAAATAAGTTATATGTTTATATGATTTAGTGGCATGAAATATAGTATCATGATAGGTTAAATTATGAATTAATATGCGTGTTAAAGTGTTGTAAATTGTGATATCATGTTTGATTCCAATGATGTCCTTAATTTAGCATACGGATGTTTGGAATGAATTATTGACTCGTATTACTCTGTGGTGCTTACAGATAAACTGAAGACTCAATAATATTAGAACTTTGAGTGGAGGTTGTGATTATCAAGGTGAGTGGATCATTGACTCTCAGTCTGAATTAGTTGTAACAATCCGGTTACAACGGGTAAACATGGTTTTACTTTTATACGTTGAATAAGTACATATTTGCCATGATGATTATGGAATGTGCTATCTTGTCAGGGGTCAATATGATATTGGGTTTGGATACTATTACTTTGGACGACATGATGACTTTGTACGTGTGTTGTTTATTGAAATCATGTCGTATGTAGTAATGGTACTAAACTATCGGTAAGACCACTGTTTGGCCTTCAGTGGTTATAAGTGTTACTTGGGGAACCACCGCGGCATGAGGGTACTTCAAGGACCACCGATCCTCGTTGATGTATTTGTTGTGATGCTTTGTGGTGATCAATTGCTATGATAGTTTAGATTGATAGTTGTGATCTATTCACTTAGCTTCGTGCTAATCCCTCTCCTCACTTCTTGCAGATTACTTTTGATGTGGGTGGGCAAGAAGTTGGTTTGAAGAATGTTTGACTGCCTACTCTGACTATATGACATGTCGTCGTTTATAAACTTATGTTTTGAATTTAAATAACACCTAACTTAATGTTTGTAGTTAATATGGTTATTGTATCAACTCATCATGCATGCATAGATTGTGTTTTGGGAATTATGTTATACGCAATGTATAATGCATGATTTGTATTAATCGCTTCCGATATATGTTTAAAAAAAAATGTTCCTTGAATCTTGTGGTGTTATAAAATTTATAATATTTCCAATTAGCCCCTATGTTGAAATATTATTATTATTATTATTTAACCACAAAACTTGAAAAAATTTATTTATTTGGATGATTCTTTTAAGTATCTTACACTTTAATACTCCCTCTTTCCCAAAGTTATAGTCCATGTTTCCTTTTTCGGACGTCCTAAATTAATTGTCCACTTCCAAAAATAGATAGTGAAGTTTGATCGTGATTACCATATTACCCTTAATTGAAATTATTATTATACACTTTTAAGTAATCAGTAATTAATTGGTTAAGGGTATAACTGTCAATATGCAAAAAGTAAGAAAGAGAAACAAGTAATGATTATGTTTTTATTAAAATGTGTATTTTTTATCGGGTGACAATACTTTTTGAACAAAGAGAGTATGATTATTGAAACAATTAAATATTATTTTCAAACAAATTATGATGATTAAAACTTTGATTTATGCAAAAAACTTATGGAAAATTTCATACATATCCCTAGAAACTCTTAAAATTACATATATATCCAATTAAACTTCATGATTACATATATATCCATTTAATTCTTAAACTCTCATATGTATACATTCTACTTAAGAATTTAATAATTGCTCATATTACCTTTAGTATAAAATAATATTTGTATTTATGATACTTCAAAATTTTAATTACATTTATTTATTATTAGTTGGATACATGTGATAATTTAAGTAGTTTGAATGGATATATATGTAATTATGAAGTTTGGTTGGATATATATGTAATTTTAAGAGTTTATAGGGATATATATGAAATTTTCCCAAAAACTTATGTAATTGAAACGTTATGAAATTAAATAATAAAATTTACTAGTAAATCAATAGTTTCGAAGGTTAATTGATCATAAAAATAATAAATTTAAGTAAATATAATGTAAAAATAGTTTAGGGGGCAATATATAAATGTTGAAAGTTGTTTTAGTGTAGAAATTTAGTACATACATTGGTGATGAAACACATTCGGTATAAACATATTTCTAAAAGATTCTTTTATTACATAAACTTGATGTAATATTTAGTGGATACGTTGAAAATGTCCTATATTCACAAAGACTATTCAACCATTACAGATACTATTTTGCAGAGGTGGCAATTTAAGACCCATGGGTATAGTTGGATTTTTCTAATCTTTATAGATGGGTCTAGTTGGGTAATTAAAAAAAAGTTTAAGTATATCATTATTACTCATTATGACCCAATAGTTAATAATGATATACTTAAGCCTTATTTTAATTAACCAATTAGACCCATCTATAAAAATTAGAAAAACCCAACTAGATCCATGGATCTTAAATTGCCACCTCTACTATTTTGATTATTTTTGTTCCTTCCGATGATTAAGTATGCTGTGAACTGTGAAGATATTATAACTTCTGACTTAAGACTTTGTTAAAATATCGAAAAATCGTCATGTCACCTGGGGACACAATGAATACAGGCCTAGCAATATATCACGCGCTGACAGATAAGAGATTGCCACGTGTCAATCATCTGGAACGCTCTTCACGGGATTCCTTAATCGAGTTTTCATCCCCACTCCCTCCTCTATCTTCGTTCATGACACGTCCTTATTTTCTTCTCACAATTTTTCATTTTTCATTTTTTTTATTTAATTTATAATTTTATACTCTATCAAAATCATCGCACCACGAAACAACTCATACATACACACCAATCAAATCATATTCCAAATCAATCAGAATCAAAATCATCTTCGTTTTCCGTTCCTCATGATCCGTTCTTCTCTGTATCCAGATTCGCATATTTTAGTTCGTCGATACTTTATCATTATTGTCATAATCAATTTTTAGTTAGTTACTGTTTATAATCTTCTTAATTGCTGTTTACTGTCGTCGATGGCAATACGTCGTCGTTTACCGCTGTTTTATGTCGCATTATTATGTTTTGTTACACATATCACTGCTAGTGAAGGCGATTCTGATCCGATTTACATGTAAGTTTAATAGTAGCTAATTTCAGTTTCATATAAGGTTATTCGTTGAATCCGAGCAAGTTTAATTTTATAATCTAAAATATTTTTTTTTCGATTTTGCAATTTTCGAAACCCTAACCTATGAACTCCTGCGGATTTTAGTTTAGTGTAGATTCTAAGTTAATTCAGGTGAAATTATATACCTAATTTTTGCGCAAATTATATAATTACTATTTACATGTTGTATTTGTTAGGTTTTGTAGAAATATAGGGTGTGTTTAGTTGTCCACAATTTTCCATTTCCAATTTTCGAAAGAAAATCGTTCTCCAGAAAAGTGTTGAAAATTTAGAAAACGCGTTCAAATGTTGGAAAAGTGGATTTTGAAAAACTAGTTATATCTTGGAAAATTTGGAAAAGTGTGGGGAAATTGTATAAAGGAAAATTTGGAAAAGTGTGGGGAAGTGTTTTCCACCTCCAAGTTATATTTTGGAAAAGTGGATTTTCCATTATCTTGGAAACTTTTCTCAGAAAAATTCATTTTGAACACGTTTTCCACTTTTCTTTGAAAGATTTTCTAGAAAACTCCCCATTTTTTCCACAACTAAACACCCCCATAGTGGTCCTGGTAATGAAATTATGAGATATGGACACTTGGGAGTTAATCAACTCTCGATTATAAGGCATGGCATGGGCAGGACAATACTGACTCATGGCATACTAGACTGCATGTGTTGATTGTTTGATTAATGGACTGTAGAAAGTGACTGTTTGTTAATCTTTGGATCTTTCAGTATGTGAAGAATAGATTACAAGGAATCAGTTCTTAATTAACGGTTGATCTATAGTTGTAATACGTGATGGATAAGTTATAGAAGATTATGAAATGAAGTTTGTTAAGATCTCCATTTCTGAGATTATTTATCTGGTAGATATGTATTACTGTTTGTGTGTTTGCCAGTGGATTTCGGTTGGACAATTCCTCCATTTTGGAAAGTGTATCATATTTATAATATGATGATCTCTAATGGTTATAAAATTCAGAATTAGAAAAAGTAAGCTTTAAAGAGAATGTGAATTAGACAACTGAGGCGAGGAACTTGAACACTTTGATCAACGAGAATAAGATAGTTAAAACGATTGAAGTAAATGAATATTATTATTTTGGACATTTGTTCGCCTTGATGGAAAGTCTATCCCATGTTCTAGTCAATTTGCATTTCGCCTTGATGGAAAGTCTATCCCATGTTCTAGTCAATTTGCTTTTCATTGCTTGACTTTGCTATGCATTCCTCAGACTTAGCAAAGAAGCTGCGCTCTTGATGTGAACACATATTGTAAGGTAATATTTCTCGGTTTAGGTTGTTAAAGCACTAATGTTCATTACTTGAAATTTCTGGTTGATCAGAGTTTGTGTTGAGCAATGCGAGAAGACAGGATGTGTGGGGGATGTATGCTTCCAACACTGCAATTTGACATCAGATAGGAAAACTGTCAGTGAACCATGGTATCTACAAGAGCCACTATATATTAAATGGAAAAAATGGGATTGTCTTAGTGGCTGCAGATATCAGTGTATGCTTGTTAGGGAGGAAGAAAGAAAGAAAGCTGGAGATAGGCCTGTCAAGTATCATGGGAAATGGCCACTCCAGCGTGCGTTTGGGATTGAGGTGCAACAAATTTTTGTACTTAATGTCGTCTATTAGATTATTATATGTTGCTTTTTGAGGAAGCTGAGTATCATTTTTTGTTTTCAGGAGCCTGTTGCTGTGGCACTCTCTGCTCTTAATCTTGCTGTTCAATTTCATGGATGGGTATCCTTTTTTATCCTTGTAAACTACAAGCTGCCTTTAAGGCCAAATAGGCAAACGTACTATGAATACATTGGGTTGTGGCATATCTATGGGGCCTTATCGATGAACTTTCTATTTTGGAGTGCTGTATATCACAGTAGGTAAGTACTGGACCTTTTTATCTTTTCTTCCGATACCATCAGCATATATGCATTTTCTTGCACTATTGCAGACATATGTTTTTCAGTTTGACGGATAGATATGGAAAGGTGTTAGAAGCATTCAAAGAACTGAAGAAGTAATATAGTGTGCTTTCAAACAATAAATTTCCTGCCAACTCTGCCAATTTCATTGTTTGACATACTTAAGAAAGAAGCCTTTTCACTTATATGCTTGTGTAGAAAAGCGATTGGTTCTTATTGATCTTTGTTATGCCTATTAGGCAAAGCCATCAGCTAACTTGTTCAAGGAGTTTTTGATATATTAGCTGACGCTTATAATTGTATAACTGGGTAATTTTTCAGGGATGTGGAGATGACAGAGAAACTAGATTACTCATCTGCTGCCGCAGTGCTTGGATTTTCTCTTATAGCGGCTCTACTGCGAGCTTTCAATGTTAGAAGTGAGGCTACTCGGGTGATGGTTTCAGCTCCATTGATTGCTTTTGTGACAACCCATATCTTGTATTTGAACTGCTATAACCTTGATTATGGTGAGCTACCCTACTCCCCACATTAGAGGATGAAAGAACGTATAAAAGCTAATATTTAATTTGTTTCAGGCTTAAATATGAAGGTTTGTGTTACCATGGCAGTAGCACAGTTACTCGTTTGGGGAATTTGGGCTGGTGTTTCTAACCACCCATCTCGCTGGAAGATTTGGTTGGTGGCAGTTGGAGAAGGATTAATAATTTTCTTTCAAATTTACGACTTTCCACCCTTTTGGGGTTTTTTGGATGCTCATGCTGTTTCGCATGCCATCGCAGTTCCGGTATCCTATGTCTGGTGGAGTTTCATTCACGATGACAGTGAACATAGAACAACAATACTCCACAAAAAAGCAAAGTAGAACAAAAATGTCCAGTACATTCCTTTGTGGGTGGTGAATGGTGGTTATACCGAACTTTCAAACTGGTCATTTCTAATTTATTCAGGTAGTGCTATTGTCTTTTTGCTTGCATGCTAGCGTTTCTATAAAACGCTCTGCATACCGAGTTTCATTGTATCAAAAGTTGTGTCAGTATGGGTTCAGGTGTTTTTTAGAGGTTCTTGGTCAATATTTTTTTTTTTTTGAAAGCTCCAGGCCGTTGGTTTTTACGGATTTATAAGTTGGTGTCTGTACCGCTTAGTGCGGACTTTCCTTTTGGCTTTTGTCTTGTGGAGCTTTTGTTTATGCTTCTTTCAGTTTCAATAAGAATCCAGTTTATGTTTCTCCGCTATTCTCATTATAGTTCTTTTTTATTAGCATATGATCGTTATTTGTTTAACAATATTAACTAGACATGGCATTATGGGTTGGTCGGGTAACAGCTCTGATTGGGTAATTTTTTGGTACAGGTTCAAACCGTCAAGTTGAGCTGACGTGAAACTTTTTTTTTTTTTTTTTTTTTTTTTTATCAAAATACATTTTGTTTCTTTATGTAAATCTAGTGTGTCAAATATGAATACAAAATCTGTATAATTTCAATCATAATATATTTATGAATAAAATAATTCAGTAGGTTTTATGCATAAAAAGTACACTTCAGATGACTTCTGACCTATTTGTCATATTCCATTTTTTTTTAACCATAGTCTTATTTTATCCGTTTGACCCTTTGAGGTCAAACATAAGCTGAATCGACTGACGGGTACTCATGTTAACAAGAAATGTGGTAGTGTGAAGGCTTTAATTAACTTCCTTGTATCTTGCAATATGCCCCTGATTGATAATGCTAATACTCATCATCTTCCTGCTGGGATTTTTTGAATGCAAATTATCTTCTTTTTGTTATGCAACCTTACCCTTGGTTGTTAAAGTTAATAACCATCATTTTTAAGTTATGATTGTTCTGGCTGTAACATTTGGGAGTACAAGAAAAAAAGCATGTACAAGTTGTGAAAGATAATTCATGTATAGTTAGTTATATTGCTTCAATTGAAAAAGAGAGCCTGGCTATCAGAGAACTTAGGAACGCTTCTAGAAAGAAAGTTTGCCTAGAGTTTCACTTGACATTCCGATCAACCAACCTCATAGTTGAGCAGTAATTGAGGAGGTGAAAGATGGTAAGTCACGCTTGCTGTCTATTTCATGTATCCTTCATTACGGCTTTATTTTTGTTGTATCATAGTTTCGGAGTACACATTGCTAAAAAGAATAGTTAACTTATATTATTGCTTGCGGGTATTAAAATTTCCAAGTTTTTTTTTTATACATCTTAACAGATTGGTGTCAGAGCCCCGTCATTACAGAGGAGGGGGGGGGGGGGGGGGGGGGGGGGGGGGGCGGGGGGGTTTCCGTTAGAAAGTTGTAAATGCCAATTTTTTAGGCAACGATGCACATGGTTGGCAAACGTACACAAAGACAACTATGGAAGAGATATCCGAGAAATGTAGCAGTTATACTACTACCAATATATCAATAGTCTATATTAAGAAGGTCGATAAAAAGAGAGAGCACATTGGATATGATTTAGACAGAAGTGAGCATCCTGATTCCTGGAGACTGCCTACCTCTCAAAAGTGGGTAAAGTTTTTATTCGATTTGTTGTTTTGGATATATATTTAACGAATATTGATTATGTTTCTTATCAGTCTTTTATATGGAAAGTTTTGTTAACTCCATACATGTTCCGTATCCAGAAATTATTTCCTTAAAATGATACTTTGTCCTGATGAATCCATGATTTCTTAAAGCTGCAGCAACGATAGAGAATCCTTAGAAGAAATAGGAGATATTCAACACTAAGCTTTATACGCATGTTGATAGATTTCACGTTTTTGGGCTTAAATGATATCCGATAGAGCAGCACTTCTAAATGTTAGAATGTCTCTAAGCCTTTTTTTTTTTTTTTTTCATACGGAAGGCTTGCTACAGATAAACAGACATCTCATTTCATGTGAAGAAGCGTTTAAACTTTGCGGGCCAAATTTCCTAGTGAACTTGTCGTTTTCCAGGTTACCAGCGTTTATAGTAGGGACAAGAACCAATACTATCAGTGATCAACATCATATCGTTGTATCTCTTGGCCAAGGCATGTGTATCTGCTTATTTGGTTAATAACTTAATATAATAACGACTTCTGTGCCCACAAATGCAGGTGGTTTGATCCACCTCCGACTTGCTCACATGCCTAATACGATTTGACGTGTTACGTTTTAAATACATTGAGGTGTTGTGAAGAATAATTTTTTCTACAACTTGCAGTTTTTTTGGTACTAATGCCTCTGATTTTTTTTTATTTATTTATTTATTATTTTTTTTTTTTTACCAATGGGGCTTTGCCTCAGTGGTACGGCCGCCGCAAATCCCCACGCCCCACCCGGGTTCAAGCCTCTGGGAGTACAAAAAATCCTATGCTCCGTGTGTGGGGTCACTGAGGCCAGGTGTTTAGCCGGACGGGTTGCCTCTTGCGGGTGGGGCTCCGTGGATCTACGGATCCGGGGTTAAAGGTTCCCTCCAATAACTTTTTTTTTTTTTTTTTTAATGCCTCTGATTTTTGGGTTTATATTGTGGGTCTATTGCTTTGTTATGTATTAAACTTTACATTTTTTACTATTGTATCATTGTATGAGACATACTTCAATTTGTTTTATTGTATGTATTGATCTTGTAAATGTTGTCTATTATATATAAAGTTTCCTTTTTGGGTAACGCCTAAAAAGGCAACTTTCCAATTTTAGCCGTACTCAAAAAGAAAAGTTTACATACAATAAATTATATTTACAAGTTCAGTACATACAATAGAAGTTTTCAAAGTTGGACTCAATGTGTAAAGCTTAATACATAACGAAATTATAAATGCTTATTTTGTTGTGTTTGACACGTGTTCCTTTCTACAGTCGGAGACAGATGCAAAAGGGAACAAGTGGGCTTGGGCCTAGAGTTCTGATAATGATCGAAGTTGTTTTCTTTAACATCTATGTACATTATTTCAGGTGTATTTTAATTTTTGGACATGAGCGATTTACGTCGATCAATACTAACAGCTAGTGAAATATATTCCAAAAAACTTAAAAAACAAATGTTGGGTTGAATAACTTTTTCGGTAAACAATTGGCTTTACTCACTACTTTGTCCAAACAAAACCTTTAAATACCTATCATATTGAGAATAGATAAACCTTTCATTTAATTACTTCATTTGTCACATTATTATTTACTATTTTTATTTGTCACAATAAAATTATTTTTGTAAAAAATAACTTAAAAGACTTAAACTCTCCAGTTTACTTTCATTTATTACTACTATCTATCACGACTTTTATAAAAAAAAAAAATTCCAATCAAATTTGTCTTGAATATAAGGACAAAATTGTTATATATTATACGACCAACCAAAATTGCTAGAGAACAATAAAAATGGGTCGAAGGGAGTATTAATTTCTGGTATCAGTATTGGTAACGGGGTGATGTAAGAGTCGTACAGAGAGAAGTTTGCTTATGTGGAATTGTATTTTTATGTACATAATAATTATACAATTAAACACGATGATGTGGAGTTGTATCGTATACAAAGTTATATGTTATGAACCAATTTGTATATCTTATATCTTATAAAACTTTATTAAGGTGTTAAAAGGCTAAATTGTATAGATTGATGAAACTATGATGGGCCAATCAAATACCTTTAGAGTCTTTGTATATTGAATAAATAAATAGAGTAATAATAACCATGTAATATTTAATTGTATTATACAAAACAAAACCGTTTCTAACATCCGTACTAACGGTATTCCTAAACAATCATATTTTCATGCATCAAGCAAGGCTTTAACCTCCCACACACTAAAAACAACATCAAAAATCAAAATTCAAAAATATAATTGAAATCTATAATCAAAATCAATAGCTCCATAACGACATATCACCACCATACTCCACCTCATCACCACCATCCATGTACGGCGGCGGCGGCAACATTAACCCCTCCGCCATATTCGCCAACAACGCCGGCATACCAAACTCCTCTTCTTCATCCACATACCCCACCGTCTCCGCCGTCTCACCACCACCACCACCATCCTCATTCCGACGAAACCCCTCCGCCGCCGCCACGGCGGCCTTTCTAATATCGTTCGGATCCAATGACACCGGCATCGGTAATCCCCACGAATCCGCAAAATTCAAACACGCCGACCGCCCTCTTAACGCCAACGCCGCTACATCATGAGCTCTGGCCGCCATCTCTGCCGTCGGAAACGTCCCTAACCAAATCCTCGATTGCTTATACGGCTCCCTTACTTCACACACCCACTTCCCGGAGCTCCGTTGTCTCACTCCCCTGTACACCGGATGTCTCGTTTCTTGAAACTTTTTTCTTCCGGCTCGTTTCTTCGGATGACTCGACGCCAACATCACCTCCTCCGATGTACCGGAACTTTCTCCGGCGTCCACCTCCAACACATAGTTGTTACCACAATGATCATAATTGTAATTACAATTATAACCATAACTATAATTATTCATATCCATTCCGACAGTAAATAATCAGTGTTGACGGTTATTAACGTTTTTCGTAAGTTGAAAAATGTAACTGAAATTCAGGTGATGAGTGACAGTTGGTTTTTTAAGTAACAATGTGTTTAATTAGTTATATATATGTACGTATGTATATGTGTATGATGTGTGTGTGGTGGGGGAATGCGCTAAAAACACGCAGAAGTTGTTGTAGTGTTGAGAAGGAGCAAAAAGAAGGAGGTGAGTAAGTGAACAGAAGCTGAAAAAAAAAAAGTGTAAATAAAAAAACAAAAGTGGATAATGTCTTATTATGTAATGTAACAGCTGTTACTAAAAGTGGGACACAGTGTTGCTTTCATGGGTACAACACGTGTGAGTTTTGTGTTGTTTGAAAATTACTGCTGAAGCTACTTTTATTACTTTCTTTCTTAAGTGGCCCCCTCCCATCCACGTCTCCCATAATCAAACATTTGTATATTTTACGTCAATATACAAATTATTTTAATTATTATAATTTTTTTAAACACAAACCTACGATATAACATACGATTATCTACAATCATCACGAATATATACAACTCACTGCTTCAAGTGAGGTTTGAACTCCCAACCTTTAGATTGAATGGTCCCTCTCATACCACTGGACTAATAGATAAATTTTAAGTGATAAAATTCTTATGAACCAAAAAATGTTAATTTTAATTAATATTTTACAAGTGTTAAAGTTGACTATGACAGACAGATTGTGGTACCAAAAAGGAACCAAAAGGGCAAAGTGTTGGTTATTTTTTTTTAAATATGTTTGACTGAGAAAAAGACACCAATATGAACATTCGATTAAAATATATGTATTTCCACACTTGGAGGCATTCATTGATCGGATGTATGTGGATTAAAGTGAAGGAGTTTGGATTATTTAAATATCGTAATTCTTCCCAATAATTAAATACTTTCCACTTTAATTTAAAATTGCCAAGTTAATATTTTTCTAATCCTAATATAATAAGGGAATCAATGATATATACCCATTATTATATGATTAAAAACATGGTTCTGGTACTACCACGACGTGGGTTGCATCCACGCAACTTTGATGATTATTATTATTATTTTTTCTAAGGGTGAAAAATATATTAATCACAACTATAAAATGATACACGAATTCAAGGAGCTAAGGACAGCTTTGATGATTATTTATATTTCGTTTCGTCGTATTTTGTTAGCATTTAATCAATCTTTTTGAATTTTTATCAAGCATATATAATAATATTAACTATGGCTATAGAGCTACCATTACAGCTTAAAGATGTAAATGAAGATTAGTTTGTACTTCAATCATAATAAACTGATGAATGACACTTGAATATTGAAAGAAGCAGAATAGTTTATGCATTTCTCCAAACTTTAGATTCTGTTGTTAACAAGACCTAACAAATAAAAATAATGGTATGTCTTGCATTATTTGTACGTCCAACCGCACAAGTACATTCTCTTTAGTTTTAGCAAGAATCCTCAAGGCACATTCTACGTGCAAGACCAATGGAAACACTATGTTAAGTGGAGCACGGGGATGACCCCCTAGACCTCCGGCGTAAGAATAAGTGAACTAATTCAATGTAGTGATAAAGTATGAAATTAGGATTTTGAGTGCTGATGAGGAACATACCTTGCGAATAAGGGCGGAGAGCTCTTTTTATAGATGTTATAAACTTTTATAAGGTGTTGTATGCACCAATCAACTTTCAACACTAAGATCATATTCATTTTTAGCCAATCAAGTTCTTTCGTACGATTCTTAAGCAATCACAATAAAAGATGTCATGCTGTGAAGTTGTTTTGACGCCATTATGTTCCGTCCGAAGTTATAACAAAAGATACTTTAAGCAGAGATAATTTAAACAATGCTTTGGTGGCTCCTAGGGTGCACAAACAAGAACATGTTTTACGCCACAATACCAAAAAATGGTCTTCAATTCCTCTATGTCGAGGCAAATCAATAACGGTCTTAAGACCAAACTGAGTCTTCTCCGGCCAAACCTATAATAAGTTATATATGGTGGAATACGGTTACACCATTACGTATGTATATATGAAACTCTATAAAAAATATTTTCGGAGGTTTCGCCACTTTTATATTTTTATAACTGTTCTAGCCGGGTCTCGTTCATTAACTACCATCAGCTATCGTCTATGGGGTTCGATGTATCTCAATTTAAAATTTTATAACAGTGATAGTATTAATTTTCAGCAAAAAGCCCAAACAATATTTTTTTCAACAATCTCAAGTTTGTACAAAACCCAATTAACTATTACATACATACATGCATTATCTCAGTTTAATTAGTTGTCATGTTCTTATAAGAACTAAAAATCCACCGATCTTGCTTCAACAATATATCATCGTTATTGTATAACATAGCTATCAACTGAAGACGAGAATGTATAATTACGGATAAAAACAATAAAAATAGTGATCAAATTGGACTTGCTGATTATTGGGTAAAAAAATTGGCATGTGGTAAATCTTTGTAATCTTTCTACTAATAGAAGTAAACCGTGTTAAATTCTTCATGAAAACGCAACACAACTTGTAATTAAGAAAAATGTATAAGCTTTCAACTATTTGACCGATAATATAATTCGCAACTTGGACGTGACATATTTATTTCGTCTTTAAAGTTTAAATTAAGGAAAGGATTGAAGGAATTGAAGTTTCTGGTAGGATAGAGACAAAAACGACTTTTTAAGATGACGTGTCACTAAATTCGGCAACTACGGAGTAAAATTTTACGCGGAAAGAACACTGACAGTTGATAACTACCAACTGCCACTTGCACAATCAGTTATTTATTACTTACTATAAAAGTAAACGCGTGCTTTTTATCAAATCGTGGGGTCGCTTGCGACATCTCTAGATTTGGCCGGTTCATTTTTTTAACGTCTACCTGTATACTTTATTCACCGCTTATGTATATTTTTTTTATTACTTTCTCTTTAAGTTTATATATAATAAGTTAACAAATTTGAATTTAGTTGTTGATTGATTAATCATTTGATTTTTAAATATAACCACATCACACGTTTTTATGTAACATATGTACATATGATCAATCAAATGCTGTTTTATGTTTGAGATTTTGTGATAAGGATAGATTTTATAACAATAATGAATGATAAACGAGTTTTTAACTAGAGTAATGCTATAGATCTAAAAATTGACCTAACTTTTTCATTGGTTGATTTTTTCATCTTATTTAATCTTATCCAATCAATTTTTCACATCTATCAATTATATCTTTAAGTCTGGATTTAGGCTTATATAATTAGGTCTCTCAATCATTTTCCTTTTAACTAAGTTGGAAACTTCTCTTATTAATTCGTAAATCAAAATCTAAACATGCATGCATAATGAAAAAGAAACCCTACAGTATGTCATCAAGGAGTCTAAATCGTTCATTAGAAGGGAAAAATGATCTCCAAAAATGGATTGACATGACATTTGTAACACCCCAAGTTTCAGGTTTGAAAATCGTACGTGGATATATTTTTATTATGAAATAGTATTATGTAGATAACGAGATATAGTGAAAAACGTAAACGATTTTACCAGTTCCAGACTGTAAAGTTTAAAAAGGTATTAAAATAGATGGATAAATACGTATAGTGTTATGTATATCCTTTATTAGTCTAAAAATGTTCCAGACACAAGAATAAAACCACAGGGAGTTGAGAGAAATCGCAGGAAGCTTTCCCAAGCTTAAAATCAGTTTCAAAACTATGATTCAAGCTCTAATCACTCGAATTAATCCTTCTTTGATCATCTCTAACATCTTGGTAAGTGAATTTTTCTATGTTCTAACCTAGAAAATGGGTTTTTAGGGGTTTTGTGAAATTGGTGAATTTAACTACGAAATTAGGGTTTGGGTTTGTTTAAATTAGTGTTAGTTAGTGTTTTGATTATGATTATAAACTATGTATCATCATATAAGTGATTAATTTGAAGTATGTAGTTATATGATCAAAGTGGGGTTTTGATGAAAATCAATGAACTAGTGATTTATGATATGAAATTGGTTTAATTAGTGTTAGTTAGTGTTTTTATGATTATTAGTGATGATATAACATGATAGAAAGTAATGAAATTATGATTATAGTGTTTATGAGAATTTTAGTGTTTATGTTAGATTATTATGAAATTATAAAATAAACTTAATAGTGTAATTAGAAGTGTTAATAGAGTATGAATATGATTAATAGTTAGTTTAATGATGATTAGTGCCTAAAAGTGTTGTATGTATCATGTATGAAATATGTAGGTGATAAAGACGTGGAGTGCTTTCAATGGTGAAATCGACTAAAAAAGAGTATGGTGAGTGATACGGGGGGGTTAAACAGGTGATTTGGTTGTGTAGTACCGTATAGCTTGCGGGCTAAAGGTTTGCACAATCAAGGAAAGTTAATTGTTAAGTTTGTTTATTTATGTTTATTGCTTATAATAGTTAATTGTGTTAAATTACTTGTTATGCTTAATTGTTATGTGAATACATGTTATTTGGAAAAGTCAGTAGTGATTATCTCATTAGCGAGTAATGAGTATGTCACTAGCTTGAAGGTAAAGGAAAGAATTGGTGGAGAATAGTGTATGATTCAATTGTGTTGGATCCGGATTACTGTTGGGTAAGAGGCTACACAATTGGGTGAAAATTAATGTGTTAATTTATGTGGATTAAATAATTGAGATTATGTAGTTATGATGTTATTTTGAATTGATAGTGTATGATTCGATTGTGTTGGATCCGGATTGCTTCCGAGCAAGAGGCTACACAATTGGGTGGAAGAAAATGTGTTTACATATGTGGATTAATTAATGAAGATAGTGTAGTTATAATGTTATGTGAATCGATTGTTGGGTGATTATGTAGTTTGTGGATTTTATGGAATATGCTTATGTAGTGAAACAGTGTTAGTATGCATACCGTTGTGGTATGGTACTCAGTGAAATAGTGTTAGCATGCATATCGATGTGGTATGGTGCTCAGTGATCAGTGTTCAGTGTTTTCAGAGATCAATGATTTTGTGTTTATGTGAATTGCTTGTTTGATTTGCCTGTGTACTCACTAAGCAGTTGTGCTTACCCGTTTCAGTGTTTATGTTGTAGGTTGATGTTTTGATAGAGACATGTGGATAGAAGGGTTATGAGAAGCTATTGACATGGATATGGAGCATGCTTATGGTTAGAATATGCTTCTTTCTTTTGAATTGTTGTTTTGATGCTCAATTGTGTAAATCGCCCAAACAATGAGTTTTCGAATTAAATATGTTGGTCAATGTATAGTAGTTGACTTTGAAAGTCAAACAGAGTTATGGTGTCTAGTGTATGTGGTTGTCAAGTGTATGAAGTCGTATGATTGGTTTGGTTTGGGTTAAAGTGGTGAAAAGTGATTTAGTGTCGAATGTGATTGGTTGGTCAAATGTGAAGTGGACACATTGTCAATAGCCTTGAATTGGTCAAACAAATGTGGTTTGAGTGTTGAATTGGTTGAAAAATGGTTGAATTATGAAATGGGTCATTAAGGTGTCAAAATGGGTTGAAAGTGGTCATGTGGTGAATTTAATGTGTGGTGGTGTCATGGGTTGGTTTTTATTTGCTTCAAGTTTGTTTTGAGGAGTTAAATAAGTGTGCAAAAGAGTAGAGTTTAATTGTGTGTGGTTTGTGATTTGAGTTGTACTCAAAAAGTGGTTAAAATGGTCGAAAAGTGGTTATATGTCCGTTTTCTCGTAAAACGTGAATTTTGAAAAAGTGCAAAAATAGAAAGTTTCAGTTTGGCATTATGGAGGTGCCTGCAAATTTTCAGGGTCTAAGTGTTTACGAGTAAAAAGTTATGCGCGTCGGAAATTCGTATTTTGGTATTAGTTTGTGTGCAGCCTTGATTCCTGGGGAATCGGAGTCATTCCTGAGGAATCTGAACTTAAGTTCTAACAGCAACCCTGATTCCTGGGGAATGAGAGTCATTCCTGGGGAATCCGAATCCAAGTGTTAACAGCATGTCTGATTCCTGAGGAATGGGAGTCATTCCTGGGGAATCTCTTGTAAATTCACATTTTTGTTATTTGAGTCATTATTTGATTAAGGGAACGATATAACGAGTCTATAATGTCATATTTTAGATGTGGGACCTAATAGAGTGTGTTTTCAGTGTTAGGTAAAAAAAAAAAAAAATGGTTCTGTTTTCGGGGCGTTTCAAGTTGGTATCAGAGCAATGGTTTGAGAGAGTTAGGTAATCCGCGATAGGATTGCTTAAGCTTAAACCATTATGAGTGTTTGATTTGTTATGATTATGATTACGTTTAATAGTTAACTCTGATTTATTTGAACTAATGTGATTATGTGTTATGTGTTTGTGTGGGAATCATATCGAAAAACGATGATATGAGATAGCTTGAGAATGAAGTGTGTATAACATAATATGTCTACGCCTGATCATCGTAGTTATATTATGCTAGTTCACATGGAATTGTTGGAGTTATCAAATATCAAAGTGATTTAATGTGATTGTTAGAATAGAGTGTAAGGGAAGAGGTGTTTAACATATGTGAATTTCGGGTTAGATATTATGATAGGCAGAGATAATAGAGAAAATAAGATTAATAGACTTGTACTTAGTGATACGTATTTCACTTATTATGTGAAACCAATATGTAAGGGATATATGATTAAGAGCTTGTAGAGTTAGTGTTGATAATGTGTTTAAGAAGAACTAAGTGAAGTGTTCTAGAGATGATTAAGTGTTTGTACAAGAGCAGAGATAGTGTCAAGACTGAGTAGTAGGAGTGCCATTCGTGAGGACACGAATGAAATAAGTGGGGGAGAGTTGTAACACCCCAAGTTTCAGGTTTTAAAATCGTACGTGGATATATTTTTATTATGAAATAGTATTATGTAGATAACGAGATATAGTGAAAAACGTAAACGATTTTACCAGTTCCAGACTGTAAAGTTTAAAAAGGTATTAAAATAGATGGATAAATACGTATAGTGTTATGTATATCCTTTATTAGTCTAAAAATGTTCCAGACACAAGAATAAAACCACAGGGAGTTGAGAGAAATCGCAGGAAGCTTTCCCAAGCTTAAAATCAGTTTCAAAACTATGATTCAAGCTCTAATCACTCGAATTAATCCTTCTTTGATCATCTCTAACATCTTGGTAAGTGAATTTTTCTATGTTCTAACCTAGAAAATGGGTTTTTAGGGGTTTTGTGAAATTGGTGAATTTAACTACGAAATTAGGGTTTGGGTTTGTTTAAATTAGTGTTAGTTAGTGTTTTGATTATGATTATAAACTATGTATCATCATATAAGTGATTAATTTGAAGTATGTAGTTATATGATCAAAGTGGGGTTTTGATGAAAATCAATGAACTAGTGATTTATGATATGAAATTGGTTTAATTAGTGTTAGTTAGTGTTTTTATGATTATTAGTGATGATATAACATGATAGAAAGTAATGAAATTATGATTATAGTGTTTATGAGAATTTTAGTGTTTATGTTAGATTATTATGAAATTATAAAATAAACTTAATAGTGTAATTAGAAGTGTTAATAGAGTATGAATATGATTAATAGTTAGTTTAATGATGATTAGTGCCTAAAAGTGTTGTATGTATCATGTATGAAATATGTAGGTGATAAAGACGTGGAGTGCTTTCAATGGTGAAATCGACTAAAAAAGAGTATGGTGAGTGATACGGGGGGGGGGGGTTAAACAGGTGATTTGGTTGTGTAGTACCGTATAGCTTGCGGGCTAAAGGTTTGCACAATCAAGGAAAGTTAATTGTTAAGTTTGTTTATTTATGTTTATTGCTTATAATAGTTAATTGTGTTAAATTACTTGTTATGCTTAATTGTTATGTGAATACATGTTATTTGAAAAAGTCAGTAGTGATTATCTCATTAGCGAGTAATGAGTATGTCACTAGCTTGAAGGTAAAGGAAAGAATTGGTGGAGAATAGTGTATGATTCAATTGTGTTGGATCCGGATTACTGTTGGGTAAGAGGCTACACAATTGGGTGAAAATTAATGTGTTAATTTATGTGGATTAAATAATTGAGATTATGTAGTTATGATGTTATTTTGAATTGATAGTGTATGATTCGATTGTGTTGGATCCGGATTGCTTCCGAGCAAGAGGCTACACAATTGGGTGGAAGAAAATGTGTTTACATATGTGGATTAATTAATGAAGATAGTGTAGTTATAATGTTATGTGAATCGATTGTTGGGTGATTATGTAGTTTGTGGATTTTATGGAATATGCTTATGTAGTGAAACAGTGTTAGTATGCATACCGTTGTGGTATGGTACTCAGTGAAATAGTGTTAAGCATGCATATCGATGTGGTATGGTGCTCAGTGATCAGTGTTCAGTGTTTTCAGAGATCAATGATTTTGTGTTTATGTGAATTGCTTGTTTGATTTGCCTGTGTACTCACTAAGCAGTTGTGCTTACCCGTTTCAGTGTTTATGTTGTAGGTTGATGTTTTGATAGAGACATGTGGATAGAAGGGTTATGAGAAGCTATTGACATGGATATGGAGCATGCTTATGGTTAGAATATGCTTCTTTCTTTTGAATTGTTGTTTTGATGCTCAATTGTGTAAATCGCCCAAACAATGAGTTTTCGAATTAAATATGTTGGTCAATGTATAGTAGTTGACTTTGAAAGTCAAACAGAGTTATGGTGTCTAGTGTATGTGGTTGTCAAGTGTATGAAGTCGTATGATTGGTTTGGTTTGGGTTAAAGTGGTGAAAAGTGATTTAGTGTCGAATGTGATTGGTTGGTCAAATGTGAAGTGGACACATTGTCAATAGCCTTGAATTGGTCAAACAAATGTGGTTTGAGTGTTGAATTGGTTGAAAAATGGTTGAATTATGAAATGGGTCATTAAGGTGTCAAAATGGGTTGAAAGTGGTCATGTGGTGAATTTAATGTGTGGTGGTGTCATGGGTTGGTTTTTATTTGCTTCAAGTTTGTTTTGAGGAGTTAAATAAGTGTGCAAAAGAGTAGAGTTTAATTGTGTGTGGTTTGTGATTTGAGTTGTACTCAAAAAGTGGTTAAAATGGTCGAAAAGTGGTTATATGTCCGTTTTCTCGTAAAACGTGAATTTTGAAAAAGTGCAAAAATAGAAAGTTTCAGTTTGGCATTATGGAGGTGCCTGCAAATTTTCAGGGTCTAAGTGTTTACGAGTAAAAAGTTATGCGCGTCGGAAATTCGTATTTTGGTATTAGTTTGTGTGCAGCCTTGATTCCTGGGGAATCGGAGTCATTCCTGAGGAATCTGAACTTAAGTTCTAACAGCAACCCTGATTCCTGGGGAATGAGAGTCATTCCTGGGGAATCCGAATCCAAGTGTTAACAGCATGTCTGATTCCTGAGGAATGGGAGTCATTCCTGGGGAATCTCTTGTAAATTCACATTTTTGTTATTTGAGTCATTATTTGATTAAGGGAACGATATAACGAGTCTATAATGTTATATTTTAGATGTGGGACCTAATAGAGTGTGTTTTCAGTGTTAGGTAAAAAAAAAAAAAAAAAAAAAAATGGTTCTGTTTTCGGGGCGTTTCAACATTGCAGGAAACGAAAATTTTAAATACGAAACTAACCCCGAGTACTAAAATACGTTATTTTCGACCCCTAAACGACTAAGAAAGCCCGAAAACTCTCGGGGCTCATAGCAAAGCCGTGAATCTTGGCTGGCTGTTAGCCCATTTTTGAGTGAAATGTGAATTTCGTTGAATTCCATCACCAAAATCAAATTCGGAAAAACAATCACCAAGTGTGTCAGCCGTTTGACTTGTTTGTTGACTGCCGCATTGACTTTGTTGATTACTAGACCTGCATCCTTATGTACCTTCTTCAAGGCTTCAAGCTTACACACAGTGTGTATATATACGATAAATTTTCGTAAAACCTGCTACACATAGAATTTTGGTTGCGAAATGAAAACCTACCTACGACCTAGGTCTAAATAATTAACTTCGTTGGCGTCTATAGGTCTATAGCCCTATAGGTTTTTAGAATTGCGACCATTTAATATAGTATGTTAGAGCTTTTTACTTGGATTGAAACGGCATGTTGGACCATAATTCATCCGTGTCATGTTTTGAGATGAACGGCAATAAGTTCTCACTCAATTGGAGATCTCGACTCATTTGATTTAATTGTTGACTAAGATGTTTAAGTAACTCATGGCGTTTATAGAAGAAAAAAAAACCTAATTAATCAACTTATGGAAATTAATAATGTTACATCATGTGTTAGAAAACTGAGTGTATACACAATACACTTGAAAATATCGTAATCAATGTTCGAGTCATACATGCATTCCCTTAAGATCGACCGAGAATGATTATACAAACGTTGATTAGATCATTAAGTTACGCTTAGATATTTCATAATCGTTAATTACACGTTGATCCTTTGTACTTAGGTGGCTTGTCAACAAAAAAGGTTTAAGCCATAACCACATGAACTCAAAAAGATGGACAAAAAAATAAAATAACATGGCAAATCTAATCTAACTAAACAATAAAAGTAGAAGAAACTAATTACTAGCTACAAACCTAAAAACTCCATAAAGACATGTCAACACAAACTTCAACATTATCCTCAAAATCACCATACCCCACCATCTGAGGTGGCGGTACCATGAGTCCCTCTGCCATGCTGGCAATTATTTCCGGCATCCCAAACATTTCCTCTTCATCAATGTAATTAGTAACCACAATTTCCGGCAACTCGTTAATTTCCTCAACTGCAACCTCGGATCGTCCGAATGCTTCAGCCGCCTCAGCTGCCGCCTTTTGTATATCCTTTACATTACTAGACTCCGGTACAGGCAACCGCCAAACCGAGTCAGCAAAATTCAAACAAGCTGACCGACCCCTCATCGCTAAAACCGCCACATCATGAGCTCTAGCTGCCATCTCAGCAGTTGGATACGTTCCTAACCAAATTCTTTTTTTATTGTTTGGTTGCCTCACTTCACAAACCCACTTACCAGAACTCCTAAGTCTTACTCCCCGAAAAACCGGGTGTCTTGTCTCCTTAAACTTCTTTCTTCCGGTCCGTTTCTTCGGGTTTTCTGAAGCTAACATCACTTCTGTTTCATCGTTACTGCTGCTGCTACAATCAGAAGGTGAAGATGATTCATTAAAATATGAAAAGGTGTCCATTTTTTTTTTGTAGTCGTGTGACTGTTTAAATTCTTGGTAGTTAAGTAAAAGTTTTGTAAGTTGTGATGAGTGAAGTTGCAGTAGATATGATTGATATATATATACATATTTGTTTGAGTGTGTGTGCGTGAATGGTGGTTAATTAAGTGTGTATGGTATGGTGGGGTAAGAGGAAATATCCAGTTGTCAGGGGGTTCAGGGGGTGGTGAAGCCGTGAAGGAAGGTCAGTAGAAGGAGAAAAAGGTTAAAAAGATGGTGGCAGCCGGTTGGCTTGGATATTTTGGTTTGACACGCGTGGAGTCCGTGGTGGATGATTATATTTTATACTTTGACTCGTTTGACCAAGTGGCATAATGCATATTTTTGGATAAACAAAATGGTTATGGTTGTACTTCAAATGAAGATCAAGAATAAATATAAATAATAATAATAATAATAATAATAATTAATAATAATAATAATAATAATAATAATAATTAATAATAATAATAATAATAATAATAATAATAATAATAATAATAATAATAATAATAAGGGGTAAGTGCACGAAAATGTAATGAACTATGCTTTGACATGTATTGTATGTAACGAACTATTCTGACATTCATTATATGTAACGAACTTGCTAATTTCCTCCATTGTATGTAACGAACTAATATTTTCCTTGATTTTTCCAAGTGTTGATTATGTAGGGCGACACGTGGCGTTTTTAGGACCGTTGATCTGCCCAAAATACAAGTTCGTTGCATACAATGAAGGAAATTAGCAAGTTCGTTACATACAATGAATGTCAGAATAGTTCGTTACATACAATGAATGTCAAAGCATAGTTCATTACATTTTCGTGCACTTACCCCTAATAATAATAATAAAAGTTGTACAGTTGAGTAAAGATATGACAAATTAACTTCATACTTATTATATCTACACAAATATTATAAGAAGTACTTTCTTTTAGACTACTTTTTTACAAAAAAAAAAAAAGAAAAAGAAAATAATAATAATTACTGAAAATTGAAAATTAGTTATAGCACAACAAAAACCTCGAAAACACGTATCCCCAATATATGAACATGTAAAGTTATTATTCTAAAAATAATTACCTTAATCTACAAGTTATAGATCAAGGAAAACCATGTTTTTGACAATTTATTTACATTGATTGCTGAAATCAATGTTGTATATATATCATCGTAATTGTCAAATTTATTATTAATGAGTAAGGTTCAAATAAGAACACTTATTATGGTGGGAACGGTAGGAACTGACATTTTTACTTTAAACTTTAAGATTAAATTATATTTTTGATGAAAAATATATATCAAAATTTTTAGAATTGTGTGTTCTTTACTATGAGACTTTTTTTTTTTTTTTTTTTTTAAAGTGATATACATCATAATTTTTTTTTGTGTATCACAGTATCACACATAAAAGGCTGTGATACACAACTTTAATTTGTGTATCATATATTTTCATTTATTTTTTTATTTAATCTAATATTAAAGAGGATAAAATTTTAATAGTTTTAGCATAACTATTTTTGCAAAACATGTACATACATTGCATTTAAAAGTGAAAAAAGTCGTTCCTACGATAATAAGTGATCTTATAATAATCTTTCCCTATTATTAATTCATAAAACTATTGTTTAAGTTGATAATTATGATATGTTTATTAAATGCAAGAAGTTGAGGGAGGATGGGAAATGGGTTGCAACTTAATTGGATAAGTGGATAAGTCAAGTTGACGCTCTCACGTAACACTTGATGTTGACATTCGTCTACTTGTTACTCTAAATATGTTTTCTGAAATTAGAAGATGGTGGTATCACCTCTTATTTATTGACGTTGGATCGGACGAAACTCGGATCTTGAGAGAAATGAGTAGTATGCGATTTCAACTACTAAAATATATAATCAACGACTCAGATTCGCTTTATGTAAAATGCATTGCTGTTAAGGTCCAGCAAATTTAGATTGTTAATCATGAAATTAACAATTGAGATGGTTCTACCCCTCAAAATGCAATTTCCCTTCAAAACTTTACCTTTATTTATTTTATTATTTAATCAACTAGTTTATTGACCCGTAACAGTACGGGCTAAAACATTTAAGTTTTAAAAGTTAACAACTAAATCTAAAGGAAATATAATGTACAAAATGTTATATGATAAAAAAAAATAGACTTATCAATGTAAAGAGATTTATCGTGGAACGTTAGATCTTTGCGTTGTTCACTTGTAAACATATTTGATGAAAAATTTACACCTATAAAATAGAATAAAGAAATTATAGACATGGTCTTTGACTTGAAAATTTGAATAGTCAATTGTAGGATAAGAAATCAGTTTTATATCAAAACCGAAGTTGTTTTTAGCAATGAATTAAACACAACTTGTAGAAAAATTAAAATTCATGAATCACAAAAAGGAAATAGAAGAATGTTAATATGGTTGAATATCACATATGTTTTTGTATTAGATTAATTGTTAATTAAGGGATTATTAGTTACGAACTATAAAATATTTTAGTTACGACTTTAACGTATTCATCATATATTAAGGTTATACGGCAATATGGATGGCCAGAAAAAAGTCATTTTATTAATTAATATAGATAAATATTTCAAATATTAAGGGTTTATTTATAAATTACCGGTTAAAACGTAATGGTACCAAAACTATAATGACTGAAAAAAAATTAGAGAAGTACTGAAAGTGTTAATTCTCAATAGTTATAGTTCACTTTTTAAAATATGAAAATTGATGTAGGAAATAATTTTAACCGTAAGATCTCTATGGATAAAATCTAATCTGCGGGTATTTATGTACTTGTGACAGGATTTTTAGTATCATTTCTCACCAATTATTTATATTATTCATTTTTAGAAAGAATTTCGTTTACATACTCCTAATAAGGGTAAAATATCATAAAAATCCTTAACCAACTAGCTTAGAGATGGATAGATTAAAAAAATAAGCGGTATATAAATCACCGTCTATTAATTAAAGTAACCCAAGATCCGGTATATACTTTGTACGGAGTACTATTTAGTGTAACTCGAATTCCAAACATTATCCATGATAACTTTTAACAATTTTAATCTTAAAAAGTAAAAATAATTGTCCCTTTTAAGTTTTAACAAGTATCAAAAACGCGTGAACCTTTTGTTTTTGTGTTTAATTTAACGTCGCTTTCAAACAGTGAAGGTTTCTACTATACTAAGGATGACGCCGGAAATTTCCGAGGAAACCGGTTGTGTCAATTCCTCCATCTTTTCCAACCGTCCATCACCGTCTCTTTATTTAATACGTAGTATGATTTTATATTTCTTCTATATACTCCGTATTATTTTATTTTTATTATAATATAATGAAACCATAGTTGTTAGTCTCGTACGAGACGCGAGACGACTCGTACGAGTCAAGATAGAATGGAAGGAAAAAGATACGACTCGTAATGTGTCTCGGAGATTACTTTGACTCATGATGTGTCTCGTAAAAATTCACCGTATCGTATCGAGACGATTCGAATCGTGACTCGTACGATTCGTGATGTGTATACTTTTTTACTCAACTATCAATCAAATCACACCTAAACTACTAAAAATCAACTTAAACAAATTAAATAATAATAAAGTAGACCTGAAAAAGATAATTTGGAAAAAAGAAGATTAATTTTGGGGTTTTGATTTATCTCAAATTCGAAGTTATTTTTATCTAAAAACCAAAAAACCCAAATAATAGTTTTTTTTTATCTCAAAGTCACCTTTTTGCTACATTGTGGTGCTTAAATTACGAGTCTATGACTCGAAACTAACGAAATTGTAATATTATAGTAAAAATGTGCTTATATTATCAAGTAATATTATCTTTTTACGTACATATCATAAATTTGTATACATAAAAATGTTTGCTCGTGACTCTTACGAGTCGAGTCACGATACGATACACGAGTCAAAAATCGAGGAAAACGAGACACGGTATGAGTCACGAGTCGACAACTATGAATGAAACATTAATAAATTAAGCCTCCGATCACAATCAGAATTAAAAGATACAATATCCATTATTTTTAGCTAGTGCTAATACAAGAATCGTCCGTGTGATTTGTTATTTTTCACGTATTGTCATTTTCCGTGGTTTGCTCATTCTTGATTGAATAAACTCATTTGCGATTTAGAAGGATAATAATTTATTATGTTTGATTTGAAATATATATTCACATTATACAAGGTTGCTAGATCATCACCATGATAAGCCACCACCAGACAACCATCGTAAGACCGCCAAGCCACCGTTCATTTTCAGCTTTTCACCGTCAATGTCAAACTTATATACTTCAATTGCTGTTCTATATGGTGTTCATTAAATATATTTGCTCTGAGGTTAAAGATGCCAAAAGTATCGAGTAGAAAAAGGTTTTCCGGCAGGGGTTGAAGATGAGGACCAGATACAGGGATCATTGGGCGTGGTACAAGGGATAATGAGTTGATGTTAATTAACAAAAATAAGATTAAACAAAATGAGTTTTTAATTTTCTAAAAAATACCAATGAAATGATCACTTAAGTCGAAACTAATCAAATTAAAAATTTGCATACTGCACACGATCCGTATATAAAAGAAAACTTTGTTAGTCTCAATTTTGCTTAAAATTAACTTTATTAACCAATCAAATGCTTTGATTTCACTACACTTTCAATTTACCAATTAAATACATTTATTCACCTAAAATTCCACCTTAAAAAAAAACTAATCAAGTGAATTTAAAGTCTTGATGATGTCATCAAAAACTCAATTAACCAATAAATTTGCTTAATTTTATCTAGTTAACTAAAATTTTGAATATAATGACATCATTAACTAATTAATAATTATATAAAAATTAAACAAAAGATTAACGAATCCAAAACTTGGCTCCGTTCATTCTTCATGTTTTTATATTTTTGGTTATTTAATTATTTATTTTATTTTCTTTAATTGATTAAATTCTTTTTTCTTTTTCTTTTTTATCACCTTCTACGATAACCTTTTATTTTATTACTATTTTTTATTTTTAAAAAACTTTATTTAAGAATATATTTATTTCCAACCATAAACTCTAGAGCAACACAACAACCAAAATAACGATAAAGCTTTATACAACAATTAAAGCATATATAAAAGAAAAACATATTCCAAAAAGAATTTATATAAAAAATTGTTCTACATAGTCAAAAATAAAATAAATATGCACGATAAACCTTACATAACTAATTTCAGTACCACTAAAATGAACTTTTTTGGTAATGATTATTATCTAAGTGAAAATTTTAGATAGTTGTATATCAACCTAGGGTGAGGTTCAAATGAGAATGATATTTTGTGTGAGAATTGGGGAACCAATGAGAATGATTTATTTTCATTAAAGGTGGAAGGGTAATATGGTCACTAAACACTCTCATTAATTAAATAACAAAAATAAAAAATATATACATACAGGAAATTCATACGTACGATATTTTCAAGGAACTAGGGTTTTTGAGATTCTCAATTGGCTCTAACATACACCAAATTGAAGGTACGGCTTCCATTAATTCGAAACAAATACGTAAATTGAAACCACAGATGATCGATTTCTGCTGATTTCATATGATTTAATCATCTTTTTTTATATACGATTTGCAATGACTGTATTTCGTGATTAATACGATGTTTCAGTTTTTATGATTAATGTGATTCGCGTTATGATTTCATGGGATTCGCGTTTTACGTTTGCAATTGGTTCTACTGATTTTTGTTGACTCGTCAGCTAATTTTCATGTAATTTGAATGAATAAAAGAGAAAATGGAGATGATCATGAGCTGTGGTACATAGAATCTCTTCAAATTGGAGCAAAAGCAAGTTGGATCAAGCTGATGTGCAATAGTAAATTGCAGTAAAAGCTACAGGTAATAATTTGAAAAAAATGGTTATAGCACATGTGATAATGATTATCACATGTAATAACATTGACAATTTTATGCTTATAATCTATGATATTAGAAAATAATCCAAGTAACTAAAACTAGTATCAGATGTAATCTTGTGATTTAGAAGAAAAAAATTTGTCGATTCTTGAAATTGGTATGTTTTCATTATATGCACATTCAAGGTGTTTGATGAAATATCTCAATGAGTTATTTAGTAATTTTATGCGGATCCATACAGTAAATACTACTGAATTACGTTTGGTCAAATTACTTAAAGTGTAGAATTCAATCCATTATCATCATATATAATATTGTTAAACATTATGTGTGTCATGTGATATTGGCTAACTAACACATGTGATATTGGATATAACATACATAAACCGAAGACGAGAAACATATTCAAGGAATGCTAACATACTAAAGGAAGGGGCGATGAAGATAAAATTGTATCTGAAAAACAGTATGTGTTTAATAAGGCAGGAGAGCCTAGAAAAATGATGTCGGCAAAATGGACCTAGATAAAATTCTAATACCTGAAAGGAGCTCAAACTAGACAATCACAAGTTACATTTATTGTACATTTGATTACATCTATGTATCACATGTGTTAAAGCTATTGTAAAATGTGTGTTATGTCATTTTAAGATACTGCACATTTTGATTCCACCACTTTATTATATATGTTTAAGTTAAAGTATCACTTTTGTTAAGTCATTGTAACATATGTGTTATGTCCCTGTAACACATGTGTTATGTTATTATATCACATGTGATTTACAAAAAATATTTAATAAAAACGTTTTATACTTGTATATTTTTGTGTTACAGTTATAGATTTGTACTAATATAATTCTACTGATTTCTACTTATTAATTAATCAATTCCATTTGACTTGAAACAATATATATATATATATATATATATATATATATATATATATATGATGACGATCATGAAACTATGTGAAGTTGAATCACAACAAAACTCACGCGGTATCATATGTGATAATAGTATCACACTTCATATGATTCAGTTAGTTCCACGTGTGCTACTGGTTGCTAACACATGTGTTACTGGTTAGTACCAAATGTGTTAGTGGTTGCTAACACATGTGTTACTGATTGCTAACACATGTGTTACTGGTTAGTACTAAATGTGTTACTGGTTGCTAACACATGTGTTACTGATTGCTAACACATGTGTTACTGATTGCTATCACATGTGTTACTGGTTACTAACACATGTGTTACTGGTTGCTAACACTTGTGTTACTAGTTGCTAACACATGTATTACTGATTGCTAACACATGTGTTACTAGTTAGTACCAAATGTGTTAGTGGTTGCTAACACATGTGTTACTGATTGCTAACACATGTGTTACTGGTTAGTACTAAATGTGTTACTGGTTGCTAACACATGTGTTACTTATTGCTAACACATGTGTTACTGATTGCTATCACATGTGTTACTGGTTGCTAACACATGTGTTACTGGTTGCTAACACATGTGTTACTGGTTGCTAACACATGTGTTACTGATTGCTAACACATGTGTTACTAGTTAGTACCAAATGTGTTACTGGTTGCTAACACATGTGTTACAAGCTAGTACCACATATGATACTAATTGCTAACAAATGTGTTATGTTATTGTATCACATGTGATTTACAACAAGTGTTGAATAAAATTGTTTTATACTTGTATATTTTTAGGCTTGTACTAATTTGATTCTACTGATTTCTACTTATCAATCGATTTCATTTGATTTGTAACAAAAAATGTTATGACGGCGATCATGAAACTATGTGAAATTGAATCGCAACAAAACTCGTGTGGTATCATATGTGATAATAGTATTACATGAAGATCGGTACTCATTAAATTCATATGATTCAGTCAGTACCACATGTTTTACTGGTTAGTACCACATGTGTCACTCGTTGCTACCACATGTGTTACTGGTTAGTACCACATGTGTTACTGAATATAGTATGTTCATACAACATGTGTTACTGGTTGTTAACACACGTGTTACTGATGGTAACACATGTGTTACTTGTTTAGTACCACATGTGTTACTGAGTGCTGCCTCATGTGTAACACATGTTTTAGTGGATTGTAACATGTGTGCTAACACCATTATATGTATTACTTTCTTTAGTACTATATGTGTTACTATGGCTATCAAGAATATATTACTTTTAACACATGTGACATATGTGTTAGTGGTTTATAACACACGTGTTACTGTTCCATAACACATGTGTTAGTGGTTGGTAACACATGTGTTAGTAAAACAATAGAAAAAATTTAAAAAAAAATAAATGAAATTATAAACAACCTTCGATTAAAATAAAATTACATAAGCATCTAAAAAAACATCAGATAAAACGTTGTTGTACATCATTACAAATGATCTAAGGAAACTGTTTTGAAATATCGTAATTCAAAACACTAGTAGTATGAGTAACACATATGATAGTGGAACTACATCCTACTTTTCAACAAGATCTTCACAAGTAACTTCTTCTCGTGGCCACATCAACCATAGCTTCCTTCTTATGTGCCTCATCAGCCTTCGTCTTCTTAGATACTTCAACATCTATGAATAAAAACTAAATTTAAAAATATGAGTTATCAATACAATATAGTATCACATGTGATACTGTGAATAGATAAACATGAATACATATACATAAATAGTACCACATGTGATACTATGAATACTATTGTTACTAGGTATCAAAAAATAACAAATATCTCAAACTACGAGGTATCAATACAGTATAGTAACACATGTGATACTGTGAAAAATATACATCAAATTGAAAATGTAAATAACAATCTTGTAACACATGTGATACATCAGTGCATTACAGTGCCACATTTGAAAGTAAATCCTATCAATCCTTGTGTTCAACTAGTTCTTTAAAGTATGCATTTGTACAGTTCCAGATGCTAAATTTTCGTGCTAATCAATCAGTATGATGACAACATTAATTCGTATTTCATTGAGACATTTCATCAAACGCCTAATATGCAAGTTTACTTTAAATATCCCAAATGCACAAATTTCACTTTGATCACACATATATCATAATCATAAATGACATTCCATATAAATACACTTTACCAAAACATAAAAGTCATCACATTCATAACATCATTTCATACTCGACCAAAATATACTAAACGTAGCTAACACATGTGTTACTAAACCCCAAATTCAAACAAAAACACAAAAATACATATATCAGAGACTGCTATACAAGATCAAACCAACTCAAATGAAATATCACATAATTAACACCAAAAGCTAAACATTAAACTTCGAAATAAGTAACACTTGTGAAACTACTACTATCCATATCAACATCAACATAGTAAGTAAAACAACTAATATCCACATCTGACATACAAAAATTACACTTGTTTCACTTCAAAACAAAAACATATATACTACACTTGTATCACCAGACATTTAATACAAACAAAATATAGCTAACACTTGTGTTACCAAACCCTAAATTCAAACAAAAACACATATACACATATATCATCATGTAATACAAGATCAAAACCACCTAAAAACACAATATCAACATATTTAACAATAAGAAACTAAACATAAACTTTGAAGAAACTTACGATTCAGAATTGATCGAATAAAATCAACAACAATCGGATTTGATGATGTTGTTCTTGCACTAATCTCGTCACGAATGTCCATCTGTATGAATCAATAAGCGTGAATGATGATTTTAGTCACTGTTTGAGAATTAGGGTTTCACAAAAACGAGTTATGGTGAAAACTACACCGTTAGAAAGTGAAACACCCCGAAACGTGAACAATTTTTTATTTTTTTTTATACTTTTTGTCCCAGTACAGTTCCTGACATTAATATGATCTTTTGGTAGATTATAAGTTGTTCATTTCTATTTCAAACAACTAAATTAAAAACCTCCTGAAACACAGATGAATTCGCCGGATTCCAAATGAATCCGCCGGATTCCTATTCACTTAAATCCCAACCGGAGCCAGAACTCTACAAACGAATCCGGTCCCTTGAATCCGTCGGATTCAAGACGAATCTGCCGGATTGCTACTGAATCCGCCGGATTCCAACGGTTCCAGCAGCAGACCAAAACTCTGCACAAATTCTTGCAAAAATCCGAACTTCAACAACGCATAACTTTTAAACCACAATACCTGGGATTGTAAAATTTTGCGGACATGTTTCAAATGGTCAAATGAACATAACTCAACTTTCACTTTTTCAAAATTCTCGTTTTAACCCATTTTGACACGTAAACTAGTTTTCGACCATTTTTGACCAAAAATATCAACATGTCAAATTCTAAACCAATGCAAATCTGACCTTCAACTTTTGACCATCCATTTAACCATAGCATTAGAACTTGTGAGAACCAAAACCATTGACTTTCGACACATTTGACCCATTTTGACACCTAAGCACGTAATGACCCATTTGGGCACCAAATTGACCCATTTCAATCTTTGACTAAACAATAGCATTCATTCTTACTCAGTTGACTTTTAAAAGTCAAACAAAACACTTTTCATTCATATTCACTTAAGCATTAACATTTCCAAGTCTCACTAAATTAACTTAAACCAAAACATTAACCTTCACCAAAACATTATGCCCAACACAAGTGAGACTTACTAACTTTATCAAACATTAACTAATGTCATAAACTTTACAAACGGGGGTGTTATTGTATCGTGAGCATGATCAAAAAGGGATTTAACTCATTACCATACAAGCAATGAGCTCCACCACTAGCTTTCCATAACCTTCTTTCCCGATTCCTCCTTTACCTTACTTGAACTTCCTGTAACATGTTAAACATAACAAGTAAGCATAAATGCTTAGTAAGTAAATGGATTCTAACAATTAAAATCTGCAACAAATTAAGGATCCATAACATCTAACATGCCAAATTCCGAAGAATTGACATCAAACTAAGCTAATGACAAAGTCATTACTTAGATACCACCAAGCAAATGATAAATCATTCCTTGGTTCCACATGTCCATATACTTACCTTGCAATTAGCTAAATCAAACACTTGACTTCTTACACACTTGATCACCTATTCACATAATCACATAAACACATATCACTTATATGATTAAATAACCTATTCTTACTTCTCACATGTGAATTAGAAGTTAAATCCCATAACCTCTAATTATCTAACATAAGTTCCATACACATATCCATATAATCACATGTACTTGGGTAATTGATATTAGTTCTTACCATTAACACTTACATACATCATAAACATCATAAACTAGTGATCATACATACTCACCATCAATCAATTACCCACAACACATATAATTATAGGATTATCAATATATCTAACACCATTTAATCATTTTTGTCACACCCCGCCAAACGCTAATCACGATCAGTACTAATTAAACATGCGGAAGCCTTAATGACGTGATGGGGCGTGAGCAGTTTAAATCAATCCAAACAGTACATACATACTCAGAGCATATGGCTATCGCGTAACATAATAGGTTAAGATGCCATTTTTAAACAGTTGTTACAAAAGTAATACGACTATGTAAGTCGTAACAGTAGTAGTAGAGTTAAAACATTTAAGTTTTACAATCCATAAATTTAAAACAAGATTTCAAAAGTATAACTGCAATGTCTGCAGTAATACGGAGGAAATCCTCAAAAGCTGTCCCAAAAGTTTGTGGCATCTTAAGTGGTTCAGGGTTGTCCATCCTGAATGCATGCGATTCTTACTTACGTAGCTAATTTCCTGTAAAACATAGAAAGAAAGTCGTCAACAAATATGTTGAGTGAATTCACAGGTTTTGAATAAGTATGTGGTATGTTAAACCATTGATATTTGTATTCTTGAAATGTTATTCAATAAATAAATATTTGCAGGTTTTTGCAAAATATAAGATTGTAGGGTTGTTACCCTAAAATACAGTTTTACGTGGGTTGTCACCCAAAATATAAGTCTGGTTGTTTACCAGTATATAAAAGATAACCAGAATGTTTTTCCGGTATAAAACAGTTGCAGGATATATTAATCCTAAACAGTATGTGGGAATGCTTAGACTATAATCCCCTGAAAGGTGAGCTAGACCTCGCAGGTTAAAGTAACGCGACCTAACCCTATAACCAAACCACAACCAAACTTATGTTGTTTGCCTGAAGGACATTTAAGTATACGCTCCATCCATAGGAGGGTCGTCACGGCAATAGTACTATTCGTATACTCAGTGGCTAGAGTCACCTAGCTAATGGTTATAGTTTGCATGACATAAGGACTTTTCATGCATACATTGAGAGTCTGGGTCCGTACTAGGATTCGTTGTCTAATTCCCAAAACAGTTGTGAAAATGTAATTTCATATCAAACAGTTGTATAAAACAATAAAGCATTTATATATAATTTGCTGCATGTGTTCGCATGCAGTTTCTATGTTTACACCCCTATGTTTAAAAGCATAAAACATTTGCAAAGTAGGGGCTGTGAACTCACGGTAGTTTGCTCGGTATGAATGCTAGCAGCCGACAGATAATTGTCCAAGGTGTGTTAACCTATATACAATAAATGTATTAACATAAGTACGTTTGATTTGTTTGATCAACTTTTGTTAATAATTTATTTGCTTTAAGAAATTGGCAATCTTTTAAATTGTACAAGTAGTTGTTGACATTATATTGAAATATCATTATTATTTCTTATGTCGTATTTCTTGTTAAATATATCCACATACATGTTCTAGTTGTATATATAGATATATATAAATGTCATTCTGTTGGCGTCGTACATATATAATAATTGTTGTACATATATATGTATATAAATACACTTGTTGTATATTATAAGTCGTACGGCATTTTTATATTAAAAGTCACTTAACTCGTATCAAATATTAGTTATGTTTTAAAGCTTGATACGTGATTATGGTTTGTAATTTAGTGAATCCTCCGTTTTAGCTATAATACATAACAATATAAGTACTGCGAATTAACGAGTAATATGCGATCATAGTTAAATAGATATGCGATCTTAGGAAAAGTTTAAAATTTAATACTTTTACATAAAAGTAAACTTATGTGATCATTCAAGTGTGAAATACATAGTCACTGAACAAAAGTTTAAGTCACACTATGTTTGTGAAATAAATCCAATTGATAGTTTAATATATTGCATTATGATCTAAGATATGTTGCATATATATAATAACATAAAATAAAAATGGCTTACAAATTCACAATTAAAATTTTAAAACCGTTTCACCTTTAGTTTTCCTTTATTATTACCAAAATCAAAGGTTAAGTCTTTCATCACATATGAAGTGAAACCTTATTTTAATGATCAAAAGTTCCTGCCATTCGGTCAAACATGTGCCACTATAATATTCAAAAATTGACAAATATCAATTTAACATGTTGTTAGTAGATACAACATCAAATTAGACTACTATTTTTATGTACCACAGTACCACCGTTCACTACCATCATGAAAGTTCATGATGACAAATTTATTTTTAATTCCCATGGAATCATAGTGCTAGAGATCTACACTGAACTTTACCACAACTATTGACCATCATTTGACAATTATATTTGGAGATAAACATTACAAGTATATTAACTAGTAATATGCCCAACGCTAAATTTTATGAAATAAAATTTGATAGAAGTAGTATCCTTACAATGTTAAAGTGATGAAAATTCGAAATTTTGATGTTGCTTCAGCTTGTTCCCTGCTCCTGCCGAAAATGAAGAAGGAAATTGAAGAGGAAATTTGGGTGTTTGAATTATTGGTGTGAAACAAATGAAGGACAGAGTGGGTATATAATATTTGGTATGGGTGGAAGTTTTTCAAAAAGAGAGCATGGTTTCAGCTCCAATCTGTCTCTCAATTATTTTGAGTGTTAATATTGTAGTTATTTAACCCGTTAATTTAGGATACGGGTATATTTATAGCAATATAAAATATAATATTTTATATTTTTATTTTGTAGATGCTCTTCTGGTTCGTTATTTAAATTTAGAATAATGAGATTTTCATTATTTTAGACTGTTATACAAATTTGTACATTTTACTGCGCGCATCCAATTGGGCGCCAAATTTCAGTTAAATTACGAACTCATATTTTGAGGTAATGTTCCAAATACTTTCAAACGTATTAGAAAATAAACTTTTTATCATTCGTGATCTCAGGGTACGTTTTATAATTGTTTCTGTTCGTTTATAATACGTTTTATATAAAACGTATATTTTAAAACATTTTATCTATATGTTATAGATATATTAATACTCGTAATTAATAACTGAATTATTAATTATTTTTGGTGTCACCAACTTTTGATATTTATTTTTGTCGGGTTCGTTCCGATACATTTATACATAACTTTAAATAGCTACGTATTAAGTAATACTTTTTGTTTAAAAGTATTTGGGCTTGCTAGGCTTAAATCACATCGAAAGTTTTGTTTAAACTTAATCAGGAAATTAGCGTAAGAATGCACATGCTTAATTTTTAATTAATACCTAATTTGGAGAGTTGTCACATTCTCCCCCGTTAGGGAAATCTCGTCCCGAGATTTAGGTCGTGTCGTGAGTCGCGGTCACGCTCTCGAATAAGTGAGGATATTTCTTTCGCATCTCATCCTCACGTTCCCATGTAGACTCTGTACCGCGCTTTGAGTTCCATCGAATCTTGACTAATTCGATCCGACTGCGTCGGAGTTTATGTGTTTTCCGATCAATTATTTCGATGGATTCCTCCACAAAATTGAGTTTTGCATCAATGAAAACTTCGTCAGGAGGAATAATTAGTGTCTCGTCCGATAGACACTTTTTAAGGTTACTCACGTGAAAGGTGTCGTGAATATTACTAAGTTCATGTGGCAGTTTAAGCTTATAAGCTACAGGACCAATCCTTGCTAGGATCTCAAATGGTCCAACATACCGTGGGTTCAGTTTACCGCGTTTTCCAAATCGTACAACTCCTTTCCAAAGAGATACCTTGAGTAGGACTTTGTCACCTACTTGAAACTCCAAAGGTTTCCGTCTATTGTCTGCATAACTCTTTTGTCGGTCACGCGCCGTTTTCAATCGATTAAGCACTTGAGATATTTTGTCCGTTGTCTCTTGGACTATCTCAGGACCTGATAACTGTCTGTCATCCAACTCTGCCCAACAGAGTGGGGATCGGCACTTGCGTCCGTATAACGCCTCAAAAGGTGCCATTTGAATGCTCGTATGGTAACTGTTGTTGTACGAGAATTCGGCTAATGGGAGATGAATATCCCAGTTTCCTCCAAAATCAATCACACAAGCGCGTAGCAAGTCTTCAAGCGTTTGAATCGTCCGCTCACTTTGACCGTCGGTTTGTGGATGGTAGGCCGTACTCATGTCGAGTCTAGTACCCAGTGCTTGTTGTAGTGTTTGCCAGAAGCGAGAGGTGAAACGTGCATCTCTATCAGAGATGATAGATAATGGGACTCCATGTCTAGAAACTACATCTTTTATGTAGATTCTAGACAGTTTTTCCATCTTATCCGATTCCTTGATGGCTAAAAAATGAGCTAACTTTGTCAGTCGGTCAACAATCACCCATATGGTGTCCATTCCAGATGTCGTTTTTGGTAGCTTCGTGATGAAATCCATCGTGATGTGTTCCCATTTCCATTTGGGCAACTCAGGTTGTTGCAAAAGTCCGGACGGCTTTTGGTACTCAGTCTTAACTTTTGCACAAGTCAGACATCTACTAACATAGGTGGCAATGTCTCTTTTCATGCCAGGCCACCAGTAAAATCCTTTCAGATCGTGGTACATCTTATCAGCACCAGGATGTATCGAGTAATTGGACTTATGAGCTTCGTCCAATACTAGGCTACGTAGCTCATCAACACAAGGAATCCAAACTCGATTCATGAAGTACAATACTGCGTTTTCCTTAGACTCCAGTTGCTTCTCCATCCCTTTGAGGGATTCGTCCTTCATACGTTCTGGAGTAAAGGCTGCTTATTGAGCATCACGAATTTGGGAAATCAGATCCAAGTGGATTGTCAGTCCTAAGGCTCGAACTCTTCGAGGTTTCACTCTTTCCTTACGACTCAAGGCATCCGCTACTTCATTAGCTTTGCCTGGATGGTACTTGATTTCACAGTCGTAATCATTCAACAGTTCAACCCAACGTCTTTGTCTCATGTTGAGTTCTTTCTGATCAAATATATGTTGGAGACTTTTGTGATTAGTAAAGATCGTACACTTCGTACCGTATAGGTAGTGTCTCCAAATCTTAAGGGCAAAAACGACTGCTCCTAGCTCTAAGTCATGCGTCGTATAGTTCTTCTCGTGAATCTTCAATTGACGAGACGCGTAAGCAATGACTTTGTCGTTTTGCATTAACACGCAACCTAATCCTTGATGTGAGGCATCACAGTAGACAACAAAGTTTTCTACTCCTTCTGGTAATGACAGGATAGGTGCGGTGCTCAGCTTCTGTTTCAGCAGTTGAAAAGAATTTTCTTGTTTTTCGCCCCAATCAAATTTCTTGTCTTTTTGCGTTAGGGCGGTAAGTGGTTGAGCTATCTTCGAGAAATTCTCGATGAATCTTCGGTAGTAACCGGCTAGCCCAAGAAATTGTCGTATCTCAGTTGGGGTTTTTTTGGGGCTTCCCAGTTCTTAATTGCCTCTATTTTGGATGGGTCCACGTGAATTCCTTTGTTATTAATCACGTGACCAAGGAACTGAACTTCACGCATCCAAAATTCGCACTTGGAGAACTTTGCATAAAGCTTCTCTTTCTCCAGTAACTCCAGAATCATTCTCAGATGTTGTTCATGGTCTTCTTTGGTTCGCGAGTGTATAAAAATATCGTCAATGAACACTATGACAAACTTATCCAAGTAAGGTTTACATACTCTATTCATTAGATCCATGAACACTGCTGGCGCGTTTGTTAATCCAAACGGCATGACTAAGAACTCATAATGACCGTATCGAGTTCTAAATGCAGTCTTTGGGATATCTTCATCACGTACCTTCAGTTGGTGGTAACCAGATCGCAAGTCGATCTTTGAGTAGTAACTTGACCCTTGCAGCTGGTCAAACAAATCATCGATGCGTGGTAATGGGTATCGGTTCTTGATCGTCACTTTGTTCAGTTCCATATAATCGATACACATCCGCATTGATCCATACTTCTTTTTGACGAACAAAACCGGAGCTCCCCACGGTGAAAAGCTCGGTCGAATGAATCCTAAATCCAACAGTTCTTGTAACTGTGCAGACAGTTCCTGCATTTCTGATGGAGCTAGACGGTAAGGCGCACGAGCAATCGGTGCAGCTCCCGGCACTAGGTCGATATGAAATTCAACCTGCCGTGGAGGTGGTAATCCTGGTAGCTCGTCAGGAAATACTCCTGGGTAGTCGCGTACTACGGCCACGTCTTCTATGCGTCGCTCCTCGGGTTTCTTATCCACATCATGTACCAAAAATGCTTGGTACCCTTTTCGTAGATACTTATTTGCCTTCATGCATGTAATCGTTTTCACCACACGACTACTCTTTTCTCCTTGAATCATCAACATTTCTCCTGACGGTAAAGGTAACCGTACAATCTTCTCATGACAGATGATTTCCGCGCGGTTTAGTGACAACCAATCCATGCCAACCACTATATCGAAGCTCCCTAGTTCTACCGGTAGTAAGTCTATCTTGAAAGAATGACCTTCTAATGTTAAGTGATAGTCCCGAACACGTATAGATCTGATCGGATCGTATAGAATAATGATAAACAATTGATAATGAATTCACGAACACACAAATCTCTATAACGTTTTCGTATATATTAACACTTGATTATAAACGTTACAATCACAAACACACTCTCGTTCTCTCCTCTCTTCCTCTGAAAACGGCTCACACTCTCACTAATGTCCAACCCTAAATCTGAGTTTAACTTTTCTATTTATATCACCATACCGGGCCCTGCGACGTTAGGCCCAACGTCGCAGGCCAGGCCCAATGCGACATAACCAATGTCGTAGGCCCAAATCTATGTATATTACATTTCGTTTACATACTAGAATATACACACTAAACACATCACATACTAAGACTATTGACTTTGATAAGTACAAACGTTTGACCAACTGACTGACACACAAAATGCACCAACAAACTCCCCCTTGTCATCAGCTTGGTCAAATAAGTCTTCAATTAGTCTTCATCAACAAACTCTTTCATGTCTTTGACAATCAGAAACTCCCCCTTTGAGATAGCATGGTCTTCCAAGAAATCTTGATGTCCAAATTCATGTGACTGACACAAATTTATCATACAATAAGATCTTCAAACTCAGTGACCATCTCTCAATCATCAGCAGCTTCTCCGATAGAATTATCTTCACAATCTTTGGAGAATAGCTGACATCCTTTGCATCTTCAATAATTGACTTTAACAAGATATGTGATGTTTGAAGAAAATAACATAGAAATAAAATCTTTTTGTATTTTTCTTTATAAATGAAAAGTAAAGAACGAAGATTAAAATAAATTGGGGATATGATTGTTTTAAGTCTGCTTAGGGATCATATCAGGCCAACATGCAATTATTAGCAAATAGTAAGTGTTATTTCGATCATCAGTATATTTGTCCACTTTAAATTTACTTGACATATTTAAAGCACCTTTTATAAAAATTAGTTCAAGACGATCATCGGTATTGTTTGTCCACTTAAACATGTTACATCCGTATCTGTGAGCTAACCTTTATTGTTAGTATGAATATTAATTTTGAGAAACCTATTATATGATATACTGATAAACTTCAGTAAAACAAACACTGCATATTCACACAAGGTAGAGATTACAAGACCAAGTTTATCTCGGTTTTCTCGTAACATACACTTGATATTTATATTTAGGCATACATCAAACCGACTATGAAGATACTAGTGGCTCCAGATCTGTACTTAGTACAACAGAGGGTCCCTTAGTATGAACATAACAAGTTTGAGACTATTTGCATAACTAATGGATTCAGGTCTGTACGTGAGTACAACAATAGTCACCATTAGTTAGGCGAATAATCATATTATCACTATATGCCCATTTTACATTTACATAATTATGACAGTGTATGATAGTACTTCCATTTATCAATTAAGACTTATGTCATACATCATATAACATTTTTCTCAAAGTAATAAACAAGTTTTATTATTACTTCTTACTCACTCACAAACCGGTGTGTACCATGCCTACCGATACATCATATAATGAAGCCAATGTTTATAGAAGATGTGTTAAATATACCAGATAAACCTACTGACACATCAAACATAAACCTTAAAATTTCCATTTTTATGCATATCACCCGATGTACTATCATATCCCAAGTTGTTTTACAAACACACAATCCAACATCTTTTCAAGAATTAAGAATCTTGCTGTTCACATTTCTGAATTAAATAATCAGAATTTTGAATATTCAGAATTACTCCCCCTGAACAGCAAATTCTTATATCCAATCCAAAAATACTCCCCTTAAACATTAAACATATTTTTGTATTTTTTAATTGAATAAATTTCGCAACATTGCATTTCTTTAATACTAAAAAGTATAAAGAATGGCTGTTGCACTTATAATAAAATTTAAAAGAAAAGTATCAAAATCACATATCAAGTCAAATCAAATGCCTGTTATCACTTTTACCACCTCGTAACATCGAAAATCTCATCCAATCACAATCATAAATAATCACACACAACCACCTTGAAAACAATCTTCCAACAAATATCCACATCCTTGCAGTCACAAAAATATTAGCTAATAACAACCTGACTGCACCACCACAAACAATTTAACGTTAGTACTTATGGGACACCCAAGCCTTAATTGACTTGGGTTGTCCATGGTCATCCATAATCATCACATCAATGAGTTTATGATATTTTAAAAACTCAGAAGATTTCATTGATGTGTTGTTTGTGGATTTTGGTTTCCAAACCTTTGTAGATTCAGATGAGTTGTTTTCAACAATGTTGTGCTGTTGAACTTGAGGTTTACTAGACACAACTTTGTTTACTCTAGCCACGGGTTTTGGAGAAGAGGATGCATATCTTGATATAGGCGAACATGAAGCACGCCTAGAAAACGAATTTGAATAAGAATTCCTAAAGGAGGAAGTTCTTGGCATCCCTCTACCAAACCTATCTAGGGATAATAACCGACAATCCCTAATTATATGTCCTTGTTGTCCACAATGGAAACAAGAACGTCGTTCAATGTACGACCTATTCCAATGATTACCCACAAAAGGTTGAGGTGGAGAATGAACTGTTGGAGGCTTAGAAGATGAGGCATTTACAGGACGTGAACACTTATGTGTACACGTTGATGTAGAAGCCTCAGAAGTTGAACAAGTTGATGTTGAAGGTTGTTCACTTTTAGATTTTACATTTGAATCCTTCATTTGATATTGAACCCTTTTGGATTCCTTTTCAACCTTGTTTTTACCCTTTGTATTTGAAACCTTTACAGTTTCATTGGTAAGTATATGATTTTCTGGCTTTACATTAACTTTTTCAACTTTGATTTCAGCCTCTTCCGGTAGATCCTCTATCTCAACACCCTCCTCTACACTAACTGGAGGTGTATTATCAGACTTAACAAAAGTAGGCAAGGGATACTCTGTCCGTTTAGTTTTCTCCTTTGCCTGCCTTTTGGGATTGGATGTAGCTTCTTTAGACTTTGTAGCTGACCATGATGAGTAGTCAGCCACAAGTTCTTCGGTGCCTTCCTTAACAGGCTTAGGATAATAGTTAGTGGGAGGTGGATACCCAAGTCCCGCTTTACTTTTATCTGTCCTCATCTTGTCAACCATTTCATCGAAGAGTTTATGAGAATTTGAGAAATTCGTGATTCCCTTTTTAAAATTGTCAGACTCAGACTTTAGCTCAGAAAGTTCTTTATTCAAAAGTTCCATTTCTTTAAGATAGCTATTAATAGCATCCTGTTGGCTAAAAACTTTAGACTTGTATTTTTCAGTGTCTAACTTATAAGCCTCAATTTGTTTTTCATAAAGAAATTCATTAGCTTTCAAAAACTTGTTTGACTCGGTGAGTTTAACAACTTTTTCTCGCAACTCTAAATTGTCATATTGATAATTCTTAAGAGATTCAGTCAATGTTAAACAAGAAACACAGTTTATGGGTACCTTAGGTTCATCATGTACCGCATGTATCTTTGCCAAAAGCGCACTGTGTTGAACCTCTCCTTGAAGTGCACTAAAATCAAACACTCCCTGAGAATACACCGTCATAGCCTGTGATGTTGTATTCTTCTCTGGAGTCGTTGGAGCTGTAGGAGTAGTGAATCCAGATGAAGGATATTTTACTTTCTCACACTCCTTAGCAAAGTGCCCATGAATCTGACAGTTCTTGCATTTCACTTTGCTTTTATTAAAACCAAGACCTGTATCACCATCATCATCCAGGTCTTTTCTACCCGTTCTCTGAAGAAACTTCTTGGTTCTTTGGGTTATCATGGCCATGCTCCATTTGATGTCCATTTGCTCGAGATCATCAGAATCGATCTGTTCAAAGTCTTCCTCAGTAAGCTGTAGAGTACTAGCCTTCTTTGAAAGGAAAGTCTCATAAGAGTTGAGGAAAGCTGCAAAGATTGTAGCATGATCCTCAGTAGCCTTTGAAGGAGTTGTATGAGCAGTATGAGCAGTATGAGAAGTATCAGAAGCAAATGAAGTGCTAGTAGAAGTAGATGCTGCTGAGTTGGAAGTAGATCTGGAAGTATCATTTAGACTAGGAACTTGAATATTAGCCTCTGACTTCTTTTCCTTTTGATCGTAAGCCACTATAAGAGCATCCCATAAACTTATAGAAGTTGCTTGATTTTTAAATTCATTAATCACAACTTCTGGCAAGCACTTGGTAATCATCTCATATGCTCTATTGTCTTTATCAAACTCTGCTCGTTCCTTGACGGACATTTGTGCTCTTGATTTAAGCACCCCATCGAGTCTTGGTTGCTCATATCGATCAATGGTGTTAAACCAATTGAACAGATTTGGATCTTTGTATTCAATGAAATTGCATAACTGAATCTTCCAACTTGCAAAATCACTATAGAACAAAGATGTAGAAGGAAGCATTTTCGCACCAAAAGCCATATCCGAATTTTCCCTCCAAAATCGAATTCAAAAATTTCAAAAAATATCCGAGTACAGCGAAACTTTTCCGACACTAAAATGAAGCTATTCTAAGCCTAAAAACAAATTTTGAAATTACAAAAATTTTCGCATTTTTCCCGCCAAAATTTCGTCCGAAAACGTCAAAAACTGGCCGGGTAAAATGAAACTTTTTCCAGGCTAAAATCAAACACTTTTAAGCCGATAGAAAAAATTTGAAAACGCAAAAAATTTTCGGAGTTTCCCGCCAAATTTTTTTTTTTTTTTTTTTTTTTTTTTTTACGAACTTAGAACGAGGTTAATGTCGGGGAAAAATAGCAACGTCGCAGCGGTACGTCGCAGAAGTCCGATGACTCAATTAAGAATCGAAAATGCGACGTAGAGTATAACGTCGCAGTCCAACGTCGCAGAATCACACTATGCGACGTTGAGAGGTACGTCGCAGATGACGTCGCAGAGTACGTCGCACAGACTAATTAAAGTCCAAATTACTACGTCGCACGCGACGTCGCAGCTGACGTCGCAGGTAACGTCGCAAAACTTAGCGACGTCGCAGGTGACGTCGCAGGTGACGTCGCACAATCGGGCTGCAGCGGCCAAAACCCCAAAAAATCGAAAATTTTTGAAACCCTAACGAAATTTCGAAAACCAAACGTCGATCTAACCCAAAAACACTTCCAGAAATCGATATAATCAAGCAAATCAACTCAGAAACGATTAATAACAATTAATACCTTCGCGAATTAATCAAAAACGTTCTAAACACGATCCGAAACCGACGAATCCTTGATTCTACGGCTTTGATACCAGTTGATAGTCCCGAACACGTATAGATCTGATCGGATCGTATAGAATAATGATAAACAATTGATAATGAATTCACGAACACACAAATCTCTATAACGTTTTCGTATATATTAACACTTGATTATAAACGTTACAATCACAAACACACTCTCGTTCTCTCCTCTCTTCCTCTGAAAACGGCTCACACTCTCACTAATGTCCAACCCTAAATCTGAGTTTAACTTTTCTATTTATATCACCATACCGGGCCCTGCGACGTTAGGCCCAACGTCGCAGGCCAGGCCCAATGCGACATAACCAATGTCGTAGGCCCAAATCTATGTATATTACATTTCGTTTACATACTAGAATATACACACTAAACACATCACATACTAAGACTATTGACTTTGATAAGTACAAACGTTTGACCAACTGACTGACACACAAAATGCACCAACATTAAGGAACATCCTGGTACTATTTCACCTGATTCAATCAACTTACCATCGGCTAGCTCTACAGTATATTTGTTATCTAGCTTAAGGGATTCGATTTCTAATAGTGGTCTAAACTCAGTGGACACAAAGCTTAAATCAGCACCGGAATCAGATAACACATAAGCAAAGTGGTTGTTTACTAGAAACGTACCAGTGACTGTGTTAGGATCCTGTCGTGCCTCTGGTGCTCCTAACATGAACACGCGTCCACGAGCTGGATGGTCATTGTTGTTGTTTGCCCGATTGTTGTTGTTATTGGCTCGGTTGTTGTTGTTTCCACGGTTGTTTCCATTGTTGTTGCGGTTACGAGCGTTGTTGGCGTTACGGTTTTGATTATTGAGTCGAGGGCATCGGTTTCGATAGTGCCTCGTGTCGCCACACTCAAAACATCCTTGGTTTTGACGAGCAGTGTTTCCCTTAGGGTTAGGGTTAACCTTACAGTTTTGGGTTTTGTGACCCCATCCCTTACAGCTGTCGCAAAACCAACACTCACCCTCATGGTGTTTGCTACACTTATCACACTTAGGTTTGTTGCCTAAGTATGGCTTGGGTTCCACAATGGTGGCAGCGTAAGACTTAGGATTTCCTGATCCTTTCTTGTTGGATTGACCCTGACGGTCATTCCATTTACGCTTCTTACCTCCTGAACTACCAGCTTCAGTACTGCTCGACTCAACCTTGGCCGGCACAGTTTTCTGTGTCAGCGTCCCCATTCTAACTGCTTCATCAGTCAAACTCTGCGCTAGGGTAACAGCGCTCCTGAAGGTGTCAGGTTTGGTGGACGTAACTAAACTCCTGATCTGTGGTGCCAGTCCATACACATAGCGTTCAATACGCTTGTACTCAGGTGTTACCATATGTGGCACAAGACGAGCTAATTCTTGGAACCTGGTTGTATAACCAGTGATATCAGCACCAATCATAGCAATGTTCCACAGCTCAGTCTCAATTTTTTGCATCTCACTGCGGGGGCAGAATTCTTCCATCATCATACGCTTCAATGTTTCCCATGTTATGGAATAAGCAGCTGGTCGTCCCATCGACTGGACTTGACTGTTCCACCAAGTCAAAGCTTTATCAGTTAGTGTGCAGGCGACATATTTCACCGCAGTGTCTGGTAGACAATCACTGATGTCCAACACATAATCCATCTTTTCTATCCAGTGTATGATACCAATAGCACCTTCAGTGCCACAGAAAGGAGGTGGCTTACATGCCTGAAATGTCTTATATGAACACCCTCGGCGGGTATTCACAACAGTCTCAGTGTTAACAGGGGTCGATCCACTGTTATTAATCCCATTCTCACGGTTTCGGCTTGCCTCATACTCGGCAATACCTTCAGCAATGCGTCTAGCAATCATCTGCTCAGTAGTTTCCACAGTGTCAGGTGGTGGAATGGTTTCAGGTGTAGGGGTACGGTTGTCTTCTGACTGTTCCTAGTAATTCGTCGTTTTGGCAGCATGATTCAGTTCTGCGATGAATAAAATGCAGAAGTCAATGCCAAGATAATGCATGTGATGAACAAGATTTCACATTGCTAAACAAAGAAATAGTATAGAAGATTAAAGAATAGGGTTTCACATTGTATGTCGCACGACTTTGAAATACCCATATGTACTTTGTACAATATAATCACGTTGGCCAGGCGTCATTATATAATGCCAAATACATATTTCTTTTCATCATCGTTCAAGCGCAATCAATGTTTTAGGGAATTCAAGATAAAATCAATAATTCAAGGTGTAGTAGATTTTAAAAGTTGTAAGAAATAGTTCAACGATTACTAAATGGTAATTTTTTTTCCCTCATACGTATATATGAATGAATGTAATAAACACGAAATTTCGAATCGAACCTAAGTTATAATATACACTAACTGGAACATTCTTACATCGTTTCATACAAAACTTGATGGAATCTTCTATATCCATCAAGAGGAGTTTTCAGTACAACACGAGTTGATACAGTACTAATTAGACTAAACTTAGCTATACCTATATTTTAACAAAATAATTATATTCCTACGACAGTTCTTCATCAGTTCATTATTAAGCTATCTTTAGCTATGTTCTCTGTCGCAGTGTAGATTTTTCACTTTTACTCCTGATTCAGATTGGGAGAGAAGTAGCGTGTTTCCAGCATAGTTTTGTATTGCAGAGTCGGATAATAGCCCAGATCATTCTCAGTTGAGCATTTGCACAGATGTTTGATCCAAGACTTAACTCTTTTCTTGCGATTACTAGCCACTTTCTTCCAGAAGCGTATTTTATCCTTAACTCGGACAATCATAGGCCTCTGTAGGATTCTCAATTCTAGCTCATGGTTCCTACATTTGAACACAAGCTCCCAATTTTGACCATCCAATCTTTCAGCCTGGTCTCGTACTCTTTCGTACTCCTCTATGTCGACCATGCCGAATTGGTGGTTTTCAATTTCTTCTTCCACAAGTTCCACTATCGGAATTGTTTCGGTATCGACATATACATATTGTATCTGCTCGTCGATGGTTATGTCCTCATCTGATGAGTATTCACTTATGACAGGTTCTGCCATTTTTCTAGTTTTCAAAAGATCTATAGGTTACAAAGACATATTTCATTATCCATAGTTATGTAGTCTCTATTGTCAATCCATAATCCAATCACAATGCACAGTAACATAAACAATAATAATAAACAAAACACATATGTCATATCATATAACTGATCATAGTTAGTTCACAAGTTTTTATACAAAACAGGATGGGTCTTTCCTAGATACCCATCGATCCAAAGACTAATCAAAGCATGACGGGTCTGTCTACACACCGTCGATCCAAATGATATACAAAACATGACAGGTCTGACTATACCTGTCGAACCAAAGTTTCAAGTCTAATACATAGTATATACAATCCTAAGTAGGCACATCCCGCCATACATAGGTCTAACGAAAGTACGATAGAAATGATCCCACGGCTGTCCTCAACACAGCCATCACCACACAAGCACCAACTACAAGCCCTGCAATCCTAACACGTCTCTCAAGTGCCCTCACACGAGCACGTGCGGACTCAGCTATCTCCTGGGCAGTAAACACATGGTTCAACAGAAAGTGGTGACGCTCATGCATACCAGCCATGTCCCCAAACAGATGGGAGACCTCATCCTGTACCTGTCCAAGGTGAGAACCCCTGCTAGAAGTAATACAGAACAATGTACGCATAACAGCGACTAATGTAGGGAGAGTCTGCTCTATCGGCTCTCCAGTGGTAGGCAATGGTGCTTGGGGTCGTGAGGACTCTCCTGTCTCAAATGTGGAGGGAAAACCCTCTAATGACCTCCAATGCCTCAACATAGGAGTCATCCACTCTAGGTGAGCCAACCTGGGTGCTCTCCGTGGAGACTCAACCGACTCGTCCGCCGGTGCTAATGGACCAGTAGGAAGATCTCGGACACACATCCTCGGTGTCCTCCTAGAAACAGGCCTGCGAGAAGTCTCAGCGGCCTGATGGTGAATACCTGTAGTAGTAGTAGGGGTAGCCTCATGTGCTGTCGGTGGTGGCGCAAGGTAAGCGTCAATAGTGTCATCCGACATATCTCTCAAATGAACAGATGACTCATCCTCTACAGTGATCGCGGGACCCTCAAAAGTAGCCTCGGTCGGCTCTTCATCCGAAGCATAAACATGGTAAAGTGATTGACTAGACATACTGTGACAAGGGAAATTGTGTGTGACGTGTCAGTCGTATGTTAGATGTATGCAAACGTATGTATGTATGAATGCATGAATGTTCTAGCCAAGGCTATAGTCTAGGTCTCTAAGGTTTTCAGTCACCTAAAGACTTCTAGTTCGCTATAACCAATGGCTCTGATACCAAGTCTGTCACACCCCGCCAAACGCTAATCACGATCAGTACTAATTAAACATGCGGAAGCCTTAATGACGTGACGGGGCGTGAGCAGTTTAAATCAATCCAAACAGTACATACATACTCAGAGCATATGGCTATCGCGTAACATAATAGGTTAAGATGTCATTTTTAAACAGTTGTTACAAAAGTAATACGACTATGTAAGTCGTAACAGTAGTAGTAGAGTTAAAACATTTAAGTTTTACAATCCATAAATTTAAAACAAGATTTCAAAAGTATAACTGCAATGTCTGCAGTAATACGGAGGAAATCCTCAAAAGCTGTCCCAAAAGTTTGTGGCATCTTAAGTGGTTCAGGGTTGTCCATCCTGAATGCATGCGATTCTTACTTACGTAGCTAATTTCCTGTAAAACATAGAAAGAAAGTCGTCAACAAATATGTTGAGTGAATTCACAGGTTTTGAATAAGTATGTGGTATGTTAAACCATTGATATTTGTATTCTTGAAATGTTATTCAATAAATAAATGTTTGCAGGTTTTTGCAAAATATAAGATTGTAGGGTTGTTACCCTAAAATACAGTTTTACGTGGGTTGTCACCCAAAATATAAGTCAGGTTGTTTACCAGTATATAAAAGATAACCAGAATGTTTTTCCGGTATAAAACAGTTGCAGGATATATTAATCCTAAACAGTATGTGGGAATGCCTAGACTATAATCCCCTGAAAGGTGAGCTAGACCTCGCAGGTTAAAGTAACGCGACCTAACCCTATAACCAAACCACAACCAAACTTATGTTGTTTGCCTGAAGGACATTTAAGTATACGCTCCATCCATAGGAGGGTCGTCACGGCAATAGTACTATTCGTATACTCAGTGGCTAGAGTCACCTAGCTAATGGTTATAGTTTGCATGACATAAGGACTTTTCATGCATACATTGAGAGTCTGGGTCCGTACTAGGATTCGTTGTCTAATTCCCAAAACAGTTGTGAAAATGTAATTTCATATCAAACAGTTGTATAAAACAATAAAACATTTATATATAATTTGCTGCATGTGTTCGCATGCAGTTTCTATGTTTACACCCCTATGTTTAAAAGCATAAAACATTTGCAAAGTAGGGGCTGTGAACTCACGGTAGTTTGCTCGGTATGAATGCTAGCAGCCGACAGATAATTGCCCAAGGTGTGTTAACCTATATACAATAAATGTATTAACATAAGTACGTTTGATTTGTTTGATCAACTTTTGTTAATAATTTATTTGCTTTAAGAAATTGGTAATCTTTTAAATTGTACAAGTAGTTGTTGACATTATATTGAAATATCGTTATTATTTCTTATGTCGTATTTCTTGTTAAATATATCCACATACATGTTCTAGTTGTATATATAGATATATATAAATGTCATTCTGTTGGCGTCGTACATATATAATAATTGTTGTACATATATATGTATATAAATACACTTGTTGTATATTATAAGTCGTACGACATTTTTATATTAAAAGTCACTTAACTCGTATCAAATATTAGTTATGTTTTAAAGCTTGATACGTGATTATGGTTTGTAATTTAGTGAATCCTCCGTTTTAGCTATAATACATAACAATATAAGTACTGCGAATTAACGAGTAATATGCGATCATAGTTAAATAGATATGCGATCTTAGGAAAAGTTTAAAATTTAATACTTTTACATAAAAGTAAACTTATGTGATCATTCAAGTGTGAAATACATAGTCATTGAACAAAAGTTTAAGTCACACTATGTTTGTGAAATAAATCCAATTGATAGTTTAATATATTGCATTATGATCTAAGATATGTTGCATATATATAATAACATAAAATAAAAATGGCTTACAAATTCACAATTAAAATTTTAAAACCGTTTCACCTTTAGTTTTCCTTTATTATTACCAAAATCAAAGGTTAAGTCTTTCATCACATATGAAGATGAAACCTTATTTTAATGATCAAAAGTTCCTGCCATTCGGTCAAACATGTGCCACTATAATATTCAAAAATTGACAAATATCAATTTAACATGTTGTTAGTAGATACAACATCAAATTAGACTACTATTTTTATGTACCACAGTACCACCGTTCACTACCATCATGAAAGTTCATGATGACAAATTTATTTTTAATTCCCATGAAATCATAGTGCTAGAGATCTACACTGAACTTTACCACAACTATTGACCATCATTTGACAATTATATTTGGAGATAAACATTACAAGTATATTAACTAGTAATATGCCCAACGCTAAATTTTATGAAATAAAATTTGATAGAAGTAGTATCCTTACAATGTTAAAGTGATGAAAATTCAAAATTTTGATGTTGCTTCAGCTTGTTCCCTGCTCCTGCCGAAAATGAAGAAGGAAATTGGAGAGGAAATTTGGGTGTTTGAATTATTGGTGTGAAACAAATGAAGGACAGAGTGGGTATATAATATTTGGTATGGGTGAAAGTTTTTCAAAAAGAGAGCATGGTTTCAGCTCCAATCTGTCTCTCAATTATTTTGAGTGTTAATATTGTAGTTATTTAACCCGTTAATTTAGGATACGGGTATATTTATAGCAATATAAAATATAAAATTTTATATTTTTATTTTGTAGATGCTCTTCTGGTTCGTTATTTAAATTTAGAATAATGAGATTTTCATTATTTTAGACTATTATACAAATTTGTACATTTTACTGCGCGCATCCAATTGGGCGCCAAATTTCAGTTAAATTACGAACTCATATTTTGAGGTAATGTTCCAAATACTTTCAAACGTATTAGAAAATAAACTTTTTATCATTCGTGATCTCAGGGTACGTTTTATAATTGTTTCTGTTCGTTTATAATACGTTTTATATAAAACGTATATTTTAAATCATTTTATCTATATGTTATAGATATATTAATACTCGTAATTAATAACTGAATTATTAATTATTTTTGGTGTCACCAACTTTTGATATTTATTTTTGTCGGGTTCGTTCCGATACATTTATACATAACTTTAAATAGCTACGTATTAAGTAATACTTTTTGTTTAAAAGTATTTGGGCTTGCTAGGCTTAAATCACATCGAAAGTTTTGTTTAAACTTAATCAGGAAATTAGCGTAAGAATGCACATGCTTAATGTTTAATTAATACCTAATTTGGAGAGTTGTCACAATTTTTTTTCTACTCAAAAACATGTATGGAACTCAATTCAACTCAATTACCCATTTACATATGAAAATCACTAACTTAAGGTTTTGAGTTCTTAAACTCTAACATTAAATTAAACAAGCTAGAGTGATAAACATACCTTACAATTGATGAATTGAAGATTAGAAACCTTAATTCATATAAACCCTAGCTTAATTTCCTTTCCTTCCTCTTGATTCTCTCTCTAATCATTTCTCTCTCTCTCTAAATGGTTCTGTACGTGATTTTCTGATTTACAGTACAAGAATACAGTAGAAGCTACTGAAATCTGTATTTTATTTACCTTATTTTCACAATACTCCCTTCATCTTTACTAATGTAACAGTTTCTACCCTCTAACATCATTTTCTTCACATTTCTAGTCTACTAACTATGTCTAACACATAACAATTATTTCACATAATATATTATTATATACATATAATTAAATAACTAGATGCATATAATATAATTTAAACTTATAAAATTTGGGGTGTTACAACTCTTCCCCACTTATTCAGGATTGTGTCCTCACAATCCATTCCTGGTACAAGGCCGGATAATACTTAACAATTTCATGCTCTGGCTCCCAAGTAAACTCTGATCCTTTCCTGTGTTTCCACTGAACCTTGAACAACTTAATTTCTTTATTTCTCAATCTCTTAACTTTTTCTTCTAAAATCATTATCGGTTGTTCTACATATTTCAATTGGTCATTGATTTCTATCTCTTCTAATGGTACATAAGACGCCTCATCTACCAAACACTTTCTTAAGTATGACACGTGGAAAGTGCTGTGGATTCCTGCTAACTCTTCTGGTAGATCAAGTCTATAAGCTACTTTTCCTACTTTTTCTAAAATCTTGAAAGGACCAATAAACCGAGGACTTAACTTCCCTCGTTTTCTGAAACGTATAATGCCTTTCCATGGAGATACTTTTAACATTACTCTATCTCCAACCTGAAATTCAATTGGGCGTCTTCTAATATCGGCATAAGACTTTTGACGGTCCTGTGCCGTTTTCAACCGTTCTCTGACTTGGTCAATCTATTCAGCTGTTTTCTGCACAATATCAGTACTACCCAATTCTCGCTGACCAATTTCACCCCAACAAATTGGAGTTCTACACTTTCTTCCATAAAGCATTTCATAAGGTGGCATACCTATACTCGCATGGTAGCTGTTATTATAAGAAAACTCTGCCAACGGTAAATGTGTATCCCAGCTACCCCCGAAATCAATAGCACAAGCTCTTAACATGTCTTCTAATGTCTGAATAGTTCTTTCACTCTGACCATCAGTCTGCGGATGAAAAGCTGTGCTTAAATTAACACGAGTACCCAAATCTTCTTGAAACTTGTTCCAAAACCTGGAAGTAAATCTGCTATCCCGGTCAGAAACAATTGAAAGAGGTACTCCATGACGTGCCACCACTTCCTGAACGTACAAATCTGCAAGTGCTTCTGAAGTATACGTCTCTTTAATTGGCAGAAATATACACTTTTCGTTAATCGATCTACAATAACCCAAATTGTATCATGCTGGCGTCGGGTCTTTGGCAATTTGGTGATTAGATCCATAGTAACATGCTCCCACTTCCATACAGGTATATCTAACGGTTGCATCATTCCCATGGGTTTTTGATGTTCTGCTTTCACCTGTAAACAAGTTAAACATTGATCGACGTATTTAACAATCTCTCTTTTCATACCTGGCCACCAATAATATGTTTTTAAATCATAATACATTTTAGTGGCGCCAGGATGAATAGAATATCTGGATCTATGCACCTCATCAAGCAATAATTTCTTTAACTCTATTGACTTTGGAATCCAGATTCTGCCATATCGAGTCTTTAATCCTCGGGAATCTTCAACAATATTCTGAATTTGGCCTTTAATACGTTCTACTTTCCAATCACCTTTCCGCAAAGCATTTTGTTGCACTTCTTTAATCTGATCTAACAAGCTTGGAGAGACTGTAATTCGAAGAGATCTAACAATCAAGGCATGATGCATTGCCTTTCTACTGAGAGCATCTGCAACTACATTCGCTTTTACAGGATGATAAAGGATTTCACAATCATAATCCTTCACCAAATCTAACCAACGTCTCTGTCTCATATTAAGATCTCTCTGATCAAAGAAATACTTAAGACTTTTATGATCAGTATAAATGGTACACTTTACCCCATACAAATAATGTCTCCATATTTTAAGGGCAAAGACAACTGCAGCCAATTCTAAATCATGCGCCGGGTACCCTTTCTCATGTTCTTTCAACTGTCTCGAGGCATAGGCTATTACTCTTCCACGTTGCATCAACACACAACCTAATCCATTATAAGAGGCATCACAATATACAACCATATCTTCAGTACCATCAGGAAGTACTAAGATAGGGGCCTGACTTAACTTTAATTTAAGGGTTCTGAAGGCCTGTTCATGCTCATCTTTCCATTCATACTTAATATTCTTACGAGTAAGATTTGTGAGTGGAGTGGCAATTTTGGAGAAATCCTGGATAAACCGTCTATAATACCCGGCTAAACCCAGAAAACTCCTTACCTTAGTCGGATTGGTTAGGGGTTCCCATTTCATCACCGCTTCGACTTTGGTGGGATCAACCTTAATTCCCTGACTATTTACAACATGACCCAGAAAATGAACTTCACGAAGCCAAAATTCACATTTCGAGAACTTGGCATAAAGTTTTTCAATACGTAAGATTTGTAAAACTTGCCTCAAATGAAGTTCATGTTCACCAGCGGACTTGGAATAGACAAGAATATCATCAATAAATACAATTACAGATCTATCGAGCATTGGACGACATACCCGATTCATAAGATCCATAAAAGCGACTGGTGCATTGGTCAGACCAAATGGCATCACCACAAACTCATAATGACCGTATCTGGTTCTAAAAGCTGTTTTGGACACATCCTCTTCTCGAACCTTGAGTTGGTGATACCCAGAACGTAAGTCAATCTTAGAAAAATAACTGGCACCTTGCAACTGGTCAAACAAATCATCAATCCTAGGTAAGGGATACCTATTCTTGATGGTGACCTTATTCAATTCCCGATAATCTATACACATACGCATTGTACCATCTTTTTTCTTAAAGAACAAAATTGGAGCACCCCACGGAGAACTACTTGGACGGATAAACCCCTTATCTAACAATTCTTATAACTGTTTCATCAACTCTTGCATTTCTGAAGGGGCAAGTCTATACGGAGTCTTAACAATAGGAGTAGCTCCAGGAATGAGGTCTATACGAAATTCGACTTGCCTCTCGGGTGGAATACCAGGTAGCTCATCAGGAAAAACATCGGGAAACTCCTTTACAACAGGAATCTCCACGAGTTTTGGAACATTTTTCTGAAGATCTATCACGTGGGCCAAAAAGACTTGACAACCACGTGACAAATGACGTTTGGCACGAGCAAAGGTACATATGGATAAGGAAGGCTTTTTCTTTTCCCCATAAATATCAATCACTCCCCCACTTGGAGTATTGATACGGATAATCTTTTTCTCACACTGAATCATAGCATTATGTCTACCTAGCCAATCCATACCCACTACTACATCAAACTCACCCATTGGCATTGGAATGAGATTAATAATAAAAGATTCATTACTAATCTGTAGTTGACACCCACGGAACACATTAGCAACATAAACCATTCTATCATCTGCAACCTCAACGTCCAGTGGAATGTCTAACTCACTAAGGGGAATAGAGAATTTCTGACTAAACTTTTCTGACACAAAGGATCGCGAAGCTCCCGAATCAAATAATACGCGTGCAGGCATTAAATTTACAAGAAAGGTACCTGTCAGGACATCGGGGGCTCGCTGAGCTTCCTCAGCAGTGATTTGGAAGGAACGGCCTTTAGACTTTGGAATTTCTGTAGTTTTCTTTTCTAAAGTCCTTCGAGGTGCTGAAGGAGTAGGCCGGTTCCCAAGTTTCGGACATTCTGACTTTATGTGCCCCGGTTCATAACAATTATAACATACACGAATTGGGTTTGGACAATCTCGGCCAAAATGACCTTCTTGCCCACATTGATAACATTCGTTAGTGCCAAACTTGCATTCTCCAAAGTGTTTTCGATGGAACTTTTTACATTCAGGTGGCACCGGTCTATCATCCTTCTTTGTACTCCCACTCGGTTTAAACTTCTTTGATGGACCGGAACTTTGATCATTTTTCTTTTGGCAGCCGCCACTTGTTCATCTTTCTTTAACTCCAATTCCTGGAATCGCGCTTCATCTATCATCTCTTCAAGTGTCTGACATCTCTTTGGAAGTACATACTTTCTGATTTCCTTTTTCAGGACCTTATGAAAATGATTCATAAGCATCCTTGGGTTATCCATATACTCTGGACAAAAACGAGCTCTATCCAGAAAATTTCCCACCAATTCATTCACCGATTCGTTTGTTTGCTCCATAGCTAAAAACTCTTGACGAATTCTATTCAAATCTGCGTCTTGAGAATACGTGCTTTCAAACATCACTTTAAACTCTTCCCAAGTTAACTTGCTAATAGCATCATCACCCTTGGTTCTACACTGTACATTCCACCACCACTTAGCACGATTCTTCAAAAGATTAGCTGCATACCTTACTTTAAACTTGTTGGGACAATCCACAGTAGCGAATGCCCCCTCTACCTCTGAAATCCAACGATAACATTTGATTGGATCCAGATCACCTTCATAATCGGGTGGGTTGCAGGCTGAAAAGTCTATATAACTAATCTTTTTCTGTTCTTCTTGAATATTAGCTTGTGGGATTTCCCCTGGTCTAGGTATAACTACTTCTCCTCTCCCTTTCTGCATTTCTTCACTCACAATCTGTCTTACAGTGTTGGTAATCGTTGTCACTAAGAAAGGAAGAGATGCTTCCTGAGCTTGACTAATCTCTTTAGACACAAAGGATTTTATACCTTTCCAAGACAATTCGGTGTCAGGAATAGGAGACCTTGGTCTTTCACTACTGCCTCCTGCCTCATCATCTTGAGCTCTATTACTCGGGTTGAACCCAAGAGTAAGATCTATTTCTCGCTCATCCATCTTTACTGAAAGTAGACATGGTAAAATTAACTCGACTTTCTTAACAATTACAAGTCTACTTTATCTGTACTTCTAACACATAATACTAACAATAGCTAATAACTTATCCTCTAATGTTTCGTGGTTTCCATGGATACCCATATGGTAATATGATAATCATTGCGTTGGCCAGGCGCACTAATTACCATATTAGAATATAACATATCCAAAGTCCACACGACACACTTTGATTCAAAATCATTAGCACACATAATCTTGTGCACATAACAGTTATAAATCATGCTCAATACAATAATTAAAGTGGTCTAAGATCAAGTACCCACTAATGGTGAATACCCGAATCCCTTAAACCGTGCTCTGATACCAACTTGAAACACCCCGAAACGTGAACAAATTTTTTTTTTTTTTTTTTTATACTTTTTGTCCCAGTACAGTTCCTGACATTAATATGATCTTTTGGTAGATTATAAGTTGTTCATTTCTATTTCAAACAACTAAATTAAAAACCTCCTGAAACACAGATGAATCCACCGGATTCCTATTCACTTCAAATCCCAACCGGAGCCAGAACTCTACAAACGAATCCGGTCCCTTGAATCCGCCGGATTCAAGACGAATCCGCCGGATTGCTACTGAATCCGCCGGATTCCAACGGTTCCAGCAGCAGACCAAAACTCTGCACAATTTCTTGCAAAAATCCGAACTTCAACAACGCATAACTTTTAAACCACAATACCTGGGATTGTAAAATTTTGCGGACATGTTTCAAATGGTCAAATGAACATAACTCAACTTTCGCTTTTTCAAAATTCTCGTTTTAACCCATTTTGACACGTAAACTAGTTTTCGACCATTTTTGACCAAAAATATCAACATGTCAAATTCTAAACCAATGCAAATCTGACCTTCAACTTTTGACCATCCATTTAACCATAGCATTAGAACTTGTGAGAACCAAAACCATTGACTTTCGATACATTTGACCCATTTTGACACCTAAGCACGTAATGACCCATTTGGGCACCAAATTGACCCATTTCAATCTTTGACTAAACAATAGCATTCATTCTTACTTAGTTGACTTTTAAAAGTCAAACAAAACACTTTTCATTCATATTCACTTAAGCATTAACATTTCCAAGTCTCACTAAATTAACTTAAACCAAAACATTAACCTTCACCAAAACATTACTGATGTGTGAAATCTAGTCTTAAAATTAGCGTTGAAAAGTGAACAAGAAAGTACCGAGCTAGACCAAAACACAACCGGGCAGTGGACCCTATCGTGTGGTAGTATAGTTTGGTAAGTTCAGGTTCGAACACAAGGAACTAGATTGGATGATCAATAGAAGTGTGAGCAATTTAAAAAGAGAAAATAAAATGTGGTTGGTTTGTGTGACCGAATTGTCACGTTGCTTAAAACTACAAAATCTTAGTTAAACTAGGCAAGTGGACTCTTTAGAGTCAAAGTGATTGATTTGGAACCTTCAAATATTAAAAACTATACTTGCTTGGATTAGATCGTTAGTGATTTCGGGGTGTAAAGTTAAAACCGGTTATTTTATGCAAACAATTTTCCATCAAACCTAGGCTTAACATTCGCCATCACCTAATGATTCAACTTCAATTTACAAACCCATGATTCAATCAAATAACGGACATTCGCCATAGTTACCTACTTGCATATTTGAGCTTAACTTGTTAACCTATTCCAAAACCACATCCGCAATCAAGTTCAACAATTTATAGACAAAAAGTTGACAACAATTCACTAGATAGAAAACGTTCGCTATGTCTATTAGCAAATTATCAAACAAGTTAATTAATTGACATCAAGCTCAAATACACAAGTAGTTGATTAAACACAAGTTTGAGTTAAAAGAGTTTATGATTCATCCAAACGAAAGACATTCACCAAATTCGCTAACTCAAATCATACTAGTTAACTAGCTTCACTTGTAATAATTTTCACATTCGCTAAAATAGATTCATTCATACATTTCATACAAATGACAAGTATTTTTATTAAACAACAAACATTCGCCATAGTTGTTTAGTCAAAATACCCACAAGTTAAACCACATCAACTAGTTACATACAAATTGATGGATGAATCTTAAACTCGAAGCATAAATCAAACACCAAATATAACACCCCTAGTCACTAACTAGTTCATCCAAGCAAGTATAACAAAACCTAGCCAACCATCATAATCACATCATCATACACACAAAACATCAAAGAAACCAAGGAAAACATGATTATATTTGGATAAAAATGCAAACCGAGTTCTTACAATGTCGGGATGATGATTGTTAGTAACCGAGAGATGCTACACCAAAGGAAATCTTCAAGAAAATGAAAGAAAACCTTCAAGAACACCAAAATCGCCACCTAGTGACTGGTTTTCGTGTGTGTTTTTTGTGTGTGTAAAAGTTGGTGAGATTCAATAGTGAAAAGTGCTTTTCTAGCCAAAAAGTGATATGCCGCCCAAACTACCCGGCGGGTTAGTATGAAGACCCGGCGGGTCCTTTGAATTTTTGGGGAACCCGGCTGTTTGTTAATAAACACGGCGGGTCAGTCTAAGAAACACAACCCGGCGACTCAGAAGGATTACCCGCCGGCTTCTACAGGGTTCAAACAGCCGAATTTCTCTGTGACCAACAAATGATGGAAAAGTTAATTCACCCGGCGGCTAGCCTCAATCACCCGGCTGGTTACCGTACAAACCCGGCGGCTTGGTTAATTAACCCGCCGGCTTCTTTAGAATTCTAGGACCCGGCTGCTACATTCCCCAAGCCGGCGGCTTCAAGCTATTTTCCAGCAGACCAACTTTAAGCTCGAGACTTCAACACTTTACAAACTTGCTCGAATCAAAACCAAAATGAAGTCCAAACAACGATTCTTCAATATTGACGCCTGTAATTCAATTTAAGCAAAATAAGTACCAAAAGTTTATAAAGTCCACTTAAAATGAATGCAAAAACAATGATATAGCTAAAGATAAACTTATACAAAATGAGCGATATCAAATATCCCCACACTTGAACTTTGCTTGTCCTCAAGCAAACCGGTATTCATCATTTCATTACCCACTCTTGCAACATTTTGAAATGGAGACCAAGTTTACCAAAATAATGCCAACACTAACTACCAAGGCAATTAGGCTAGCAACATATGTATAAGCAATGTAAACTCGAGATGTTTTAGTTTGTCAAGCCCGAATGCACGACCTAGCACCTCACAATAGGATAAGTGTTTAGTCACTCACTCTCAACCTATAAGACTACAAGGTAGGGAAGTAAGTAATGTAACACTCAATCAAGCCAAGTCGTCATGCGATGTTACCATAGGCTTGCAAGAGGATCAAATCTCCACCGACTTGGCGTGAGCACCAAGCGAGATCTCAAAGGAGGTATTCGAGCATGTGTTGTAACAAATGTAGGTTAATTATGGAATAGGGGTATGATAGACACAATAATTGGTGAAAAGTGGCAGTCAAAACCCGTGAAAAATGTAAAAATGTTACCTATTGGTTTAAACACGTGACAGTTATGAAACTTAGGATTCTCGTGCTAAATCAAATCAACTTATTATTTGTTCTCATTTATAACTCATACTTTAACAATTTCGCACAAATAACTCAAATTGATTTTTCACATTTTATTGGAATAATTGCATTCTATGACTTTCTATGAATCCTGTGTAACGAACTTTCGGACCAACCATCCTAGACCGGATAAAGGCCTTCGGTGGCTAGGTGTAAAACACCCCTAGGGAACTACTTGTTCCGGAATTCAAAGGCCATTTAGTTGACTACAATCATCCAACTATAAACTTTAAGCTCAATGGTTAACTTCTATTCATTTAATTGTTTCCAACCTCACTCATAGAATTTAACACTAGAATCCCAATTCAAAACGATTTAAGTCACATTTTGGTAAAATTCATCATAAGTTCCAACTAGGCAACATCTTAGAAAAGTGATGGTTCGGGAATTGACTACACAAAAATAAGGCTAATATTTAGTGGATTGAATGTGGAAGTTTTCTAGGGGTTTCTTAGCACTAAAAATGAGTGCTAACGACCTGTGTTAACTGGATATAAATGGTTTTAAAGCAAAATAAGATCAAAAATCCTAAGAATACCTCCTCGTCTTCGACCCCACCTATATCACATTTATGTGATCCCACAGCGGTCTCTAAATGCATCACTAAGGCAAGTTCTAGAACAAACTACAATCACCGGCACACTCATAGCAATCAAACAATATAAACACTAAAGGTAAGTGTTTTTCTCAAAAAGGCTCAAATTTCTCACAATTTTTCATAGTGGAGGCTACAAGTGTGCTAGTCATGCAATTCACCCTATTAGGTTGCTTTTATGACACATCTCAAGAGGTTAAGTTGCAAGAGGGAAGATTAATTCACTTTTAATTAATTTTTAAAGTTTAAGATTTTCAAAGCAATCAATCTTTTAAGGACAAGCAAATTCCTAGCAAATCACCATTTCATAACCCGTTATTAGAATTCGTAAAGTTCTATTGGAAATCCAAGATCAGTAACAAACCTAATAAGTGGCTAGAAACAATAATTTACTATGAACAAAATTCAAGTGAATAAAACCTCCCCACACTTGAGGTTTGCAATGCCCTCAATGCAAAAACAGTATAAAAGTATGAGCGCGAAGGGGCAAAGGGAACGAGAACTTCCCCGAGGGTTTGTTTGATGAGCGAGTGCATTTGCTGAACTTATTGCCAGCCGGCGCACGATTCCGACATCCATAAAAGCTAGAACTTTAATCAATTACCTAAAAAGAAAGCAAACATAGAAGGTTTGAACTCGAGTGACATTGTGCAAAACCGCACCCAAATGTCAGTCGAGTCAAATAGTTCCAAAAACCAACTAAGATAAGTAGCAAGTCATGAAATAAAAATGTCTAACACATGAGGCACGTAGGCACTCTTAATGGAAACATAAAGATAGTGATGATAATGTTTGAAAATGGGGCAACGAGCAAATTAATAGGGCCATCCCCAACCCCCTGAACTAGGTCCCTGAGAACCGCCTTGATGGTCGCCTGGCTGAGTCCATGGATCCCAACTCTAATGATCTGAATGAGCATTATGATACCCCTGCTCCTGCTGCAACTGCCTGTCATACTCGTCCTGGTGTTGGCGCTGAGCTTCCGCCAATGCAGCATCAAGATCATAAACAGGGGGTGGGTGGTCGCGGGACTCAGGTGTACCCCATTGGTACAAGGGCTCGGCATAAGTGGTTTGATAGCCTTGTTGCTCGGCCATCCAGTTGAGATTACCAACAGTCCAATCAGTTCGGTACTCGAGGTTTCCCATCCGGTAACCCATTTCATGCCTAAAATCGTTGAAATCATCCCTGAACGCATTATGACCCACTTCAAGTCTTCCAATGCCCTGCATAAGATCAGAAAGAGAGGGTTGAGCTTGTCCCTGTTGTTGCTGCTGGGCTCTTTGGCGTCTCGGTGGTTGTTGGGGTTGCTCGGGCGCTTGTTTTTCAGGATAGGGAATAAATCCCTTTTTTTTTAGACACTGCTTCAGCTGCGTGGTACATAAGATACCGACACTTTTCTGATTTAGATCCACTTGAGTCAAAGCAGGCCTTATTCCAAAATTGACACCCAAACCCTTAGCAAGCAAAGTGACCACCAACAATAGGACTTCGGTCCTTTAAACCCCCACCAGTTGTGTCGAGATAATTTGCCACATAGTATGAAAAGTTGATGTGGTTCCTCTCATAGATTTGTCTCAAATACCAAATATTCGCCAACGTCACTTTCTCGCTGTTCTCACGCCTGTTTGCAATAGTGTTGGCGATGAAATGGTGAATGATACGAAGATGGATATTATTCATGTCTTTGTAAGAGACCGAACTAGCTTCAAACTCCTTAGCACTGAACTGCTCCCAAAACTCTCCCTCAATAAAGTCTTGAGTGTCATCCACTCGAGCTCCAGTAATCAAATAGTCATTAAAAAAGGAATAGCCGAGCTCAGCTGGAGTATAGATATCCAAACATTCAGCTAGTTGCCTCGTGGAAAGAAAGCGTGGCTCGCCTCCTAACCTGAACTTCATGAAATTTGCATCGGTAGCTGAGGTTACATCTCTTTTCAAGATCAAAGTGGAAAAGAACTCATAGCATAACTCCTTGAACACTGGTTCCCTGATGTTGAACAATCTTTCCCATTCGGTGAATTCGTACACATTCCCTTGATACTCAAATCTCTGAATGAGAAGTTCACGAATCTGCTGAGAGAGACCAATTGCCTCAAGAGGTTCCCAGTCTACGTATCTGGATAGCTCAAACTCCTTGTTTAACAAAGTGAACAAGTTCCTGGCATATTTGGCGTAGTGCACCCATCTCTGGTCAAATCGAAGCCATGGGTGGATATTAGCCGGAATAAAGAGTGCTTCCGCAACATCAGGACCGACATGTGGGAATTCCTCCTCATCTTGCAATTGAGAGGTGGAAGTGTCAGCGGCTCTCTTAGAGGTGCTGGTTTTGCGTGACTTGCGTGAGGTTGCTGCATGCTGCGAAAAATCAATAGAGAAACACAGTGTTGCACAAAACAAATGTTAGTGTTAGTCGTAATCATAGACATGTCTCGTATGCAAAATGAGCGATAATATGTCAAAATCATAACCTCCCCCAACAAATAGTCTTTTTCCAACCAAAATAGCATAAAAGCAATTCACCAAAAACACCATAACCAAACATGCCCAACAAGTTCACATCCTTACTCACAAACTCATCAAAGTGCAAAGAATATGTAATCAAACATTAAACTAAACCAAACCAAAAACAATGCCTAATCAACATCATCTTAGTTAAGCTAGTCTTACAATCACAATTACACATTAGTTCATACAATGTACCAACATTCCAAGAAAGTCCATCATGGTCATTCAACTTATCAATAATAATAGTATCAAACATATACTTGAATAATGATAACGCAAGTGCATAGACAATTCTCAAGCAATGTCTTACAACCAATAATTATATCAATAAAAAAATAATGACCAAAATTTGCACCCAATTCATCTCCCCCAAAATGAACATGAACCCTAATCACCAATTATTACCTTTACATTATGAAACTAATAGTAAAATAAGCAATTATAAGGAGAGTGATAAAGATATCATGTCAATTAAACAACTACAAACTCCTATCATCATCAAAATTCGGAATACCCATTTTCACATAAACCCTAATTTGCAAAGTTCATCAAATCAAGCAAATAAACATAGAATCATGGTGCAAATAGGATATGTAACATATAAACATCTTTAATAGCATGAAAAGTACAAGATTAAACATCCCCACACTTAGCAATTGCAAAACCCACATGTAAAGTAATGTGAGAGTAAAAATCACAAATCGCAAGTAAAAAGATGTTAATCCATACCTTAGGAGCCATTAAAACAAGAATTGGTGATGAAAAGAGTGATAGTTTTTTCGAAATGGGGTTAGGGTTTACGGAGGTACCACAGCCGGTTGGAGAAGAGAGAGTGAAATAATTGGGGTTAGGTGAAAAAATGTCCAAAAATCGTTTTTTAAAACTGCAGATCCAGATAGGAACCCGACGGCTTGTATTGTCACCCGGCGGGTTAATGTCGGGTTGGGCGCGGGTCAGGCCCGAGTCGCTAGGTATCCGGATCAAAAACAAACAAACAACCCGGCGGGTTGAATTGGTTAGCAACCGGGTCTTGTGTTGAACCCGGCGGGTTGTGGATGAAGCCGCCGGCTTATATAGACTTAAAACGGGCGAATAATTCTGTTAACAACATGTTGAGAAAAATTAATTCACCCGGCGTGTCAACTTAGTAACCCGGCGGGTTATTATGAAGACCCGGCGGCTAAGTGTGTCTACCCGGCTGCTCACCATCCGATTCAAAAAATCCCAGTTTTTTTTTTTTTTTTTTTTAAACCAAGGAAAATAACAATAATAATACTATCAATAATAATAATTATTATACACCTTATAACTAAAAGGATACGAAACGGGTTTTCTTCGACCCGTTTGGACACTTTGTTTATTAACGAGTCGAAAGCTTGACTCGACCCCGAATTCATTTGTCCTTGGGGTAAGCCGCGAGCTCCTCCCACTCGTTCTCCTCTTCTTCCTCGTGGTATAGTTTCAACCGATGACCATTGACAATAAAAGTTCCTCCATCCGAACCGAAAAGTTCAACATATCCGGATGGATAACCATGTTTGACCGTATAAGGACCGGTCCAACGAGGCTTAAACTTTGGTTATTTTAGCTTGAAACGTGATTGAAAAAGAAGAACTTTGTCACCGGCTTTGAATTCTTTTCTCATCTTTAGCTTACGATCGTGCAACACTTTGGTGCGTTCTTTGTAGAGACGAGAATTTTCATAAGCTTGCAACCGGAGTTCATCCAACTCGTGAAGTTGCAACATCCTTTTCTCACCCGCTTCAATCAAATCCAAATTGCAATTCTTGAGCGCCCAATAAGCTTTATGCTCAATTTCAAGGGGTAAATGACAAGTTTTGCCATAAAGTAACCGGTATGGGGTCGTTCCAATAGGTGTCTTGTAGGCGGTCCGAAACGCCCACAATGCATCTTCAAGCTTTTTTGACCATATGGCCCGGTTGTCTTTCACTGTCTTCTCCAAAATTCTTTTCAATGCACGGTTAGTGTTCTCGACTTGACCACTTGTTTGTGGGTGATAGGAAGTCGAGAACCGGTGATTTACCCCATACTTCTTGAGAACTTTTTCCAATTGAGCATTCGCAAAGTGAGTCCCCCGGTCGCTAATCAATGCTTTGGGCATCCCAAATCGGAAAAATAGGCTTTTCAAGAAATCAATGACCACACGAGCGTCATTCTTTGGCAAAGCCTTAGCTTCCGCCCATTTGGACACGTAATCAACCGCCACAAGAATGTATTCATTTTTGAATGAAGGTGGAAACGGTCCCATGAAGTCTATGCCCCAAATATCAAATACTTCGCAAACTTGGATGCTAGTTTGCGGCATTTCATCCCTTTTGGAGATGTTTCCGGTTCTTTGACACGCATCGCAAGTTTGGCATAAAGTGTTAGCCTCTTTGAAGATCGTTGGCCAATAGAACCCCGCATCAAACACCTTCTTTGCGGTGACCGATGGGCCATAATGTCCACCGGTGGGCCCATAGTGACATTCATCCAAAATCTTTCTTGTTTCACCACCCGAAACACATCTCCTCACCATGCCATCCGCACAAACGCGGAATAAATACGGCTCCTCCCAGAAATAATGCTTCAAGTTAGAGAAAAATTTGCTTTTCTCTTGGTGACTCATGCCCTTCCTCAAAATTCCACCAACCAAATAGTTTGCCAAGTCGGCATACCATGGTGCTTCCTCATCCTTGTTTTCATCACCTACCTGCAAAAGAAATTCCTCGGGGAAGGAATCATCAATATTAGTATCGCCTTGCTTGTCAAGATGTGGATTTTCCAATCTTGACAAGTGGTCGGCGGCAAGGTTTTCGGCTCCTTTTTTATCCTTAATCTCAATGTCGAATTCTTGTAAAAGAAGAATCCAACGGATGAGACGGGGTTTAGCATCTTGTTTGTTGAAAAGATACTTTAAAGCCGAATGGTCGGTGAAAACTACGGTTTTAGATAGCACAAGATATTGCCTAAATTTGTCAAAGGCAAACACCACGGCAAGCAATTCTTTTTCAGTGGTTGTGTAATTTTGTTGGGCCCCATTCAAGGTCTTGCTAGCAAAGTAAATGGGTTTGAAATGTTTATCAATCCTTTGTCCTAGGACAGCTCCTAAGGCAAAGTCACTTGCATCACACATGAGTTCAAACGGTTGTGACCAATCGGGGGAGACTATGATAGGTGCCTTGGTCAAATGGTCCTTAAGGGTCGAAAATGCGCTCAAACACGGTCCATCAAACACAAAAGGGGCATCTTTTTCAAGTAGCTTAGTCATTGGACGGGTGATCTTCGAAAAATCCTTAATGAATCTACGGTAAAAACCGGCATGACCAAGAAAACTTCTAATGCCCTTAACATTGGTCGGTGGAGGTAATTTGGCAATAACATCAATCTTAGCCCTATCAACTTCAATTCCCAACCCCGACACTTTATGTCCCAATACAATACCCTCTTTCACCATAAAATGGCATTTCTTCCAATTCAAGACTAGATGGGCTTTCTCACATCTCTCCAACATTTTATCCAAGTTTTTTAGACATGACTCGAATGAATCGCCAAATACCGAAAAATCATCCATGAAGACTTCCATGGAAGTTTCAACCATATCGTGAAAAATGGCAATCATACAACGTTGGAATGTGGCGGGAGCATTGCAAAGACCAAAAGGCATCCTTCTATAGGCATAAGTACCGAAGGGGCAAGTGAATGTGGTCTTTTCTTGGTCTTCGAGGTCTATGGGGATTTGAAAGTATCCCGAGAACCCATCTAAAAAGCAATAGAATTCATTGCCCGCTAGCCTTTCAAGCGTTTGGTCGATAAATGGGAGGGGAAAATGGTCCTTTCGTGTAGCATCATTTAATTTTCTATAGTCAATGCATACACGCCAACCCGTGACCGTCCTTGTGGGTATCATTTCATTTTTCTCATTAGCCACAACGGTCATGCCCCCTTTTTCGGCACACAATGCACCGGGCTCACCCAAGAACTATCCGCAATGGGGTAAATAATACCCGCATCAAGAAGCTTAATTACTTCTTTCTTGACCACATCCACCATATTGGGATTAAGCCTCCGTTGTCTTTGAACAACGGGTTTAAAATCATCAACAAAATTGATTTTGTGTTTACAAAAGGATGGGCTTATTCCCGGTATGTCGGATGTCCGCCAAGCGAAAGCTCTTTTGTGAGCCTTAAGTACATTTAACAATTTGATTTTCTCATCATTCACAAGGGATGAAGAAATGATTACGGGTAGGAGATTTTCCTCATGGAGATATGCATACTCCAAATGGCTTGGAAGTTCTTTCAACTCCAAATCACGTGGTGGATCCTCCAATGACGTTTTGATTCTCATATTGTCATTCTTTGTGAGCTCCTCAAAAGCATCCTCACATTCGAGCTCTTCTTCATCATTTGTCTCTTCCATGCTCATGACCAACTCCTCCTCGGTCATTCCTTCAACATTCGACTCTAGCAAGTCAACAAGCTCCGATTCCAATCCAAGCAAGCTTTCCAATTCTTCCTCCACCGCATCATCTATCACATCAATTCTAAAACACGAATCATCATTAGAATAAGGATGCTTCATGACCTTATCGACCGTGAACGCAATCCTTTCATTTCCCACCCCCAAGGTCAATTTCTTATCTTTAACCCCAATTATGGCATCCGCGGTATGTAGGAAGGGTCGTCCTAAAATCAAGGGCACTTTACTATCCTCCTCCATTTCGAGGATAACAAAGTCAACCGGGAAGGTAAATTGCCCTACCTCTATTAGCATGTTCTCCGCAATCCCTACGGGATATTGGAAAGATCTATCGGCAAGACGGATGCTCATGCGAGTGGGGGTTAAGGATCCTAGGGCCAATTTAGCATAAAGTGAATATGGCATTAAGTTTATACTAGCACCTAGGTCCGCAAGTGCATCACAAGTGATGATTTTACCCAATGTACACGAAATGATGAAACTCCCGGGATCTCCAAGCTTGGGTGGAATTTGGTTTTGGACAAGTGTCGAGCATTCCTCATTCAAAAACATTGCCGAAGCCTCCGACAATTTCTCTTTGTTGCTCACCAAATCCTTGATGAATTTGGCATAATTCGGCATCCCGGCTAATACATCAACCAAAGGCACATTGATTCGAATGCCCTTGATCATGTCCACAAACTTCCCATATTGAGCCGCAATCTTTTCTTTCCTTAGCCTTTGGGGATAAGGAATCTTCGGCTTGTAGGCTTTCACAACCGGAGTAGGTGACACCGGTGTGACCTTTGGTGTAGGAGCATCAACATTATCTTCATTGTCTTCCTCCTCAATTTCCTGCACAAAAGAGTTAGAAACATTTTTGTCTTTGGCTTGAGGTGGTGGAAGCTCCTTTCCGCTTCTCGTGGTTATCGCATTCACATGCTCATTTCTCGCGGGTGGTGGTTGGTAAGGTTTGGAACCGCTAGAGGGTGAAGGTTGTTGTCTTGGGTTTTGTTGTGTATTACTCGGTAAGCCACCGGTTGGCCTACTACTTTGCCCCTCGGACAACCTCTTCATTTTCAGCTCCAAATCTTGAATTGAAGCTTGTTGATTCTTTTGCCCTTGTTCCATGCTCAACCGAATATTTGTCATTTGAGTTTTCATCCTCTCGGTGGCGGTTTCTTGCTTTGACATAAACTCCTTCATCATTTGTTCCATTGGAGTCAATGTTGGTTCTTGTTTTTGAACCGGTGGTGGTTGTTGTTCTCTAGATGGGCTTTGGTGTCGATTTTGGTTGTAATTTTGGTTTTGGGATTGGTTTTGATTGTATGATTGGTTTTGAGATTGATTGGAGTTTTGGTTGTAAGGTTGGTTAGGTCTAGAAAATCGGATTTGGTTTTGGTTTTGGTTATAGCCTCCGCCTTGGTAACCTCCCGAATTTCGGTTTTGATAACCCCCTCGTTGGTAGTTTCCGCTTTGATAATTACCTTGTTGAAGAAAGTTAACACCTTCCTCATCTCCTACCATTGCCAAATCGTCTTGTGCACAATTAGCCGTGGCATGATTTCCGCCACAATTACCGCAACCATCTCTAAGCTCTTTGAATTCACCTTTGATAGTCTTGAATTGTGCATCAAACTTAGAAGATAAAGCCTTGATTTCTTTCATCATGGCCGAGTCATTGAAGCTTCCACTTCCACTACTAGTACCCTCGGCGAATGCAACATGCTTTTTAACCGGTTTTCCTCCTTTATCCTTAGCCCAATTTAAGCTTTGGATCACCTTGTCTTCGAGAAGCTTCCATGCTTCATTCGGTGTCTTGTAGAGGAATTGACCTCCTCCCGAGACATCAAGAATACTTGCCGAATCCAAGTTAAGACCATTGTAGAATAACACAATGATTTCTCTCTTCTTCAAATCGTGACCATGGCAATTTCTCAACATTTCTTTCAACCGACACCATGCCTCTACCAAAGTTTCGCCTTCTTGTTGTTTGAAAGCTCTAATCTCATTCAAAAGTCTTTCGGCCAAAGCCGGAGGATAAAATCGTCTAACGAATGCTTCCCTCATCTCATCCCAAGTAGTGATGGTGTTTGGTTCCAATTCTTGATACCAAATCTATGCCTCACCACAAAGTGACATAGGAAACGTCCGTAGGCGAATCACTTCATCCATATTCGCCCCATACTTGAAATAGCTCCCAATTTCAAGAAAGCTAGCAATGTGTTGGTGTGGATCGACCCGCACCCTTACGTCGAATTGTTTATCTCTAATGAGTTGCATATGATGCCCCTTCAAAGAGAAATTATCATTTTCAATATCTTGAACCCGTATGGCCGACTCGGGTGTGGGTGCCACGGTTCTCGTCCGTGAGAAAATTGGGGTATCATCCTCATCCGCCATCTCTTCTTCTCCTTCGGAAGGTGTTGAAGGATCTTCTTCGGGTGATGGAGATTCCTCCACAAAAGTCTCTTCCACCTCAACGGTGTTTCCAGAAGATGTATCGGTATCCGTTTGACTACTAGATGATTTCGATGATCTTTGCTTTGGCTTCCTCCTTCGTTTACTCTTTTTGGTCTTCTCCGGGTTGGACAAAGGACTTAGAAGCTCTTTACCGGAGCTCCTTGTGTTCATCCACTACCAAATCACACCTGAAAGTACACAAACGATAAAACCATAAACGCACCGGCGCAATACAAACAAAGGTAACTTTCCAAGAATAAATTCTAGAAATGATCAATTAATCACACTTAAATCAATTTCACAAATCAAGATCCCCGGCAGCGGCGCCAAAAACTTGATGTGTGAAATCTAGTCTTAAAATTATCGTTGAAAAGTGAACAAGAAAGTACCGAGCTAGACCAAAACACAACCGGGCAGTGGACCCTATCGTGTGGTAGTATAGTTTGGTAAGTTCGGGTTCGAACACAGGGAACTAGATTGGATGATCAATAGAAGTGTGAGCAATTTAAAAAGAGAAAATAAAATGTGGTTGGTTTGTGTGACCGAATTGTCACGTTGCTTAAAACTACGAAATCTTAGTTAAACTAGGCAAGTGGACTCTTTAGAGTCAAAGTGATTGATTTGGAACCTTCAAATATTAAAAACTATACTTGCTTGGATTAGATCGTTAGTGATTTCGGGGTGTAAAGTTAAAACCGGTTATTTTATGCAAACAATTTTCCATCAAACCTAGGCTTAACATTCGCCATCACCTAATGATTCAACTTCAACTTACAAACCCATGATTCAATCAAATAACGGACATTCGCCATAGTTACCTACTTGCATATTTGAGCTTAACTTGTTAACCTATTCCAAAACCACATCCGCAATCAAGTTCAACAATTTATAGACAAAAAGTTGACAACAATTCACTAGATAGAAAACGTTCGCTATGTCTATTAGCAAATTATCAAACAAGTTAATTAATTGACATCAAGCTCAAATACACAAGTAGTTGATTAAACACAAGTTTGAGTTAAAAGAGTTTATGATTCATCCAAACGAAAGACATTCACCAAATTCGCTAACTCAAATCATACTAGTTAACTAGCTTCACTTGTAATAATTTCACATTCGCTAAAATAGATTCATTCATACATTTCATACAAATGACAAGTATTTTTATTAAACAACAAACATTCGCCATAGTTGTTTAGTCAAAATACCCACAAGTTAAACCACATCAACTAGTTACATACAAATTGATGGATGAATCTTAAACTCGAAGCATAAATCAAACACCAAATATAACACCCCTAGTCACTAACTAGTTCATCCAAGCAAGTATAACAAAACCTAGCCAACCATCATAATCACATCATCATACACACAAAACATCAAAGAAACCAAGGAAAACATGATTATATTTGGATAAAAATGCAAACCGAGTTCTTACAATGTCGGGATGATGATTGTTAGTAACCGAGAGATGCTACACCAAAGGAAATCTTCAAGAAAATGAAAGAAAACCTTCAAGAACACCAAAATCGCCACCTAGTGACTGGTTTTCGTGTGTGTTTTTTGTGTGTGTAAAAGTTGGTGAGATTCAATAGTGAAAAGTGCTTTTCTAGCCAAAAAGTGATATGCCGCCCAAACTACCCGGCGGGTTAGTATGAAGACCCGGCGGGTCCTTTGAATTTTTGGGGAACCCGGCTGTTTGTTAATAAACACGGCGGGTCAGTCTAAGAAACACAACCCGGCGGCTCAGAAGGATTACCCGCCGGCTTCTACAGGGTTCAAACAGCCGAATTTCTCTGTGACCAACAAATGATGGAAAAGTTAATTCACCCGGCGGCTAGCCTCAATCACCCGGCTGGTTACCGTACAAACCCGGCGGCTTGGTTAATTAACCCGCCGGCTTCTTTAGAATTCTAGGACCCGGCTGCTACATTCCCCAAGCCGGCGACTTCAAGCTATTTTCCAGCAGACCAACTTTAAGCTCGAGACTTCAACACTTTACAAACTTGCTCGAATCAAAACCAAAATGAAGTCCAAACGACGATTCTTCAATATTGACGCCTGTAATTCAATTTAAGCGAAATAAGTACCAAAAGTTCATAAAGTCCACTTAAAATGAATGCAAAAACAATGATATCGCTAAAGATAAACTTATACAAAATGAGCGATATCAATTATGCCCAACACAAGTGAGACTTACTAACTTTATCAAACATTAACTAATGTCATAAACTTTACAAACGGGGGTGTTATTGTATCGTGAGCATGATCAAAAAGGGATTTAACTCATTACCATACAAGCAATGAGCTCCACCACTAGCTTTCCATAACCTTCTTTTCCGATTCCTCCTTTACCTTACTTGAACTTCCTGTAACATGTTAAACATAACAAGTAAGCATAAATGCTTAGTAAGTAAATGGATTCTAACAATTAAAATATGCAACAAGTTAAGGATCCATAACATCTAACATGCCAAATTCCGAAGAATTGACATCAAACTAAGCTAATGACAAAGTCATTACTTAGATACCACCAAGCAAATGATAAATCATTCCTTGGTTCCACATGTCCATATACTTACCTTGCAATTAGCTAAATCAAACACTTGACTTCTTACACACTTGATCACCTATTCACATAATCACATAAACACATATCACTTATATGATTAAATAACCTATTCTTACTTCTCACATGTGAATTAGAAGTTAAATCCCATAACCTCTAATTATCTAACATAAGTTCCATACACATATCCATATAATCACATGTACTTGGGTAATTGATATTAGTTCTTACCATTAACACTTACATACATCATAAACATCATAAACTAGTGATCATACATACTCACCATAAATCAATTACCCACAACACATATAATTATAGGATTATCAATATATCTAACACCATTTAATCATTTTTTTCTACTCAAAAACATGTATGGAACTCAATTCAACTCAATTACCCATTTACATATGAAAATCACTAACTTAGGGTTTTGAGTTCTTAAACTCTAACATTAAATTAAACAAGCTAGAGTGATAAACATACCTTACAATTGATGAATTGAAGATTAGAAACCTTAATTCATATAAACCCTAGCTTAATTTCCTTTCCTTCCTCTTGATTCTCTCTCTAATCGTTTCTCTCTCTCTCTAAATGGTTCTGTACGTGATTTTCTGATTTGCAGTACAAGAATACAGTAGAAGCTACTGAAATCTGTATTTTATTTACCTTATTTTCACAATATTCCCTTCATCTTTACTAATGTAACAGTTTCTACCCTCTAACATCATTTTCTTCACATGTCTAGTCTACTAACTATGTCTAACACATAACAATTATTTCACATAATATATTATTATATACATATAATTAAATAACTAGATGCATATAATATAATTTAAACTTAGAAAATTTGGGGTGTTACAGAAAGAGTAATCGAAGAGTGTAGATGAATAAAACGATGATTCTATCAAACAACAACACCGATTTGATGATTAATTGGAAGATTTCAAGAGCTAGGGTTTTGAAAACTAATGTGCAGATGGAGATAGTGAACGGGAGAGAAAAGGTTGGATGTGTGTGTGTGTTTTTTGAAATAAAGTGAAAAAAGAATTAATTAATTAATTGGTTAAATTACCATTATGCCCTTCCGCCCAAAATCTGATTTAAATTTATTTTTTAAATTAAATAAAGGGGAATTAATATAAGCCCTTGATTTGCTAGATCCAATGGCCTAGATTTGTTCCCTCATTCTTACAAGAAATAAGTGGACTCATTTGAACTTTCTCACTCACCCGGGTCTAAAACTAATTTTTTTTTATTTTTCTATTGTAATTTTTAGTACTATTAATTAAATAAATACAAAGTATAAAAATGAGTTTTTGAAAACTCTGTAATAAAGATGAATGAAAGTCACTTGTGCAACGAGTTAAATTTGGAGATAAAAAGATCGATTTCGATTATAGTTTCGGGTATTAATATGTGATTATATTATCACCTCCCATTGTTAAATTAACCAATGGTGCTATGATAATTATCGTATCTACTACTTGATAATAGTTGATTTGGCAGTGATTTGTGACTTTTATCATAATAATAAAATAATAATAAAGCAATAGATTAACATAACGAAGTGAATGCATGATATTTAATAGTTTGATGTCAATCAATATAATATATAAATTTCGCATACAACGATTCGTGTGAATACACGGGGTTGAAAGCAAGTATATAATATACTTTGAAACTTAAAACCTTATATAATGTTGCTGCCCGTAGAATTCAAAAATACTATTTTTTTTTTTTTAGTGACATGCTATATTTAAAGCATGTGCGATCGTTGTGGGTAGGGGTGAGCATGGGGTGGTTAGGTGCGGATAGAGATGAAAACCGCCCCCATAACCAAAACTTTGGTTAATCAAAAAATTTGACCGTTCGGTTCGGTTAATAAACGGATTGGTTATTTCGGTTAATTTGGTTAACGTCTATATTGAAAGCGGTTAATTCAGTTAACCATTTGCGACAAAAAAAAGTTTTTTCAATGCAATACATTTGAATGTAAGAGTAGGTTTTATTCTCAAATTTCTATATCAAAATAAAAGTGGATCAATGAAGTTTTATAACCTCAGAGGTTGGCAAATTAGTGCATTTTTGAAACCAAAAGTTAGAAATTAAATATAAATATAATATTTTTAGTGTGAAAAAGTTAGTGTGGGGCGGTGCGGTTAAAACCGATGCGGTTATCTTCTATTTTCATAACCGAACCACATATTTTGGTTAATCAAAAAATGTTAACCACACCTGCGGTTATATGTTCGGTTTGGTTAATTCGGTTCGATTTTGACGGTTAATACGGTTTTTTGCTCGGCCCTAGTTGTGGGGTTAACTTGAAATTAGGTGCCATGTGCACGGAGTTGGACTGAGCATCATCATGCGATTGGGACCAAATAATGAAAATTTCATCTAAATGTCGAAACGTTCTTTCATTCTCTGTCTCTTTGGTGCACAAGATTTCAAGCACCATTGAGATGAAAAAAAAAAATTAAACTAGTAAATAGAAAAAAAAGGTTTCAAAGGGGTGTCATTCGGCTGAAAATGAGGTTATAACTTATAAGTGGTTGAAATTATAACAAGTTACTGAAAGGCTAATGTGGCTAAAATATATGAAGTATGATCGAAAGAGGTTCATCTTATCATTGTAGATATTCTTGCGCATTAATATTTAATCCATATACATTTATTTTATTTTAATTTTAAGCTTTTATTTTAAGTTGTAAGAGTAAATGTGTATAAACACGTTATTAATTAGGAGCTCTAGAAACCAACAATTAATTGCAGGGGCGGAGTTAGGAAATCTAGATGGAGAGGGCAAAAATAATTTATTTTTTTCTTCTTTATAGATTTGAGGGGGCAAAAATCTAAAATTATCATTAATACCTTAAAAAAATTCATTTTTTTTACGTAATTTTAAAATTCTTGTGGGGGCAATTGCCCCCATTACCTCATTTTAGCTCCTCCCCTGATTAATTGGTTTAAAGAATGAATTGTTACATTTGGAATATATATATATATATATATATATATATATATATATATATATATATATATATATATATATAGTAGTGATCAAGAGGGAAATGTCTTTTTGGGAGGAAGGGGGAAGGGGGAAGCGTTAGTACGCATCAGGAAGCATATTACAATTATCAATCAAAACGTCAACAAAAAATTATTTTTATCGGTAAATAGTAATCAAAATCGATGCTATAAAGAATATTTTAACGAATGGATTTCATTTTTAAGTCATAACATTAATTGATGAATATTTATTTAATTAATTGTTAAGATGCAGTGTGATGCATATTAACTAAGATGCATCGCGATGCATCATAAAACTTCACATTATTTGAAAAATATTTTTATTGTTAAGATGCATCACAATGCAGATTAACTAATATGCACCGCGATGCATCTTAACGGATTTGGATCAAATATTCATAAATCGATACTATAACTTGAAGAAAAAATTTATCAAGGAAGCTTAACATTTATAACATCGATTCTGATTAACATTTACTAAATTTCAGTTTGCTTTTTTCAAGATTAGTATAGGTGAAGGTAATATGCTTCCTGATGCGTACTAACGCTTCCCACTTATAATTTAATATTTTTTTTATGCTTATATACATATAGGATTAGGATCAAGGGAGAAGGAAATTTAGGTGGAGAAGAGGGAGAAGCAATATGATTCAGTATTTTTATTACTATGATTCATTTTTTTATTATTATATTATAATAATAAAAAAATGAATCATAGTAATAAAAATACTGAATCATATTGCTTCTCCCTCTTCTCCACCTAATTTTTCTTCTTTTTTGATCCCGTTACTATACATATATATGTATGTAATATATATATTATAATAATTTATAGGTTTTTTTATATATATTTAAAATTAAAATACATATGGTTAACGTTTACTATTTTCCTAATTTCGTTTATTCATTTTTGAGTCCCAAAATAAGGAAAAAATTAAATAGAATGATTGATATTGTTGGGCCTTACAGGCTTACAGCCTAAACCCTTCTTGACACCAATATTATTCATTCGTAAACACTGATATGTCGTCATTTACCCTTCTCTGTGCTTTTCTTCTTTCTTTTCCTACTGAAACCTAGCCGCTTTCTTCTTTTTCCTTGTTATTCCATGTTCTCTTAAGAAAACTAACTACACACAGGGTGCAGTAGCGCATGGTGGTCGATAACGGTATAAATAAAACAAGGATGTTGTTGACAAATAGCTAAACGGAGATATGTTTTATACATGTTCCTCGTGTTTTTTCCTATCATTTTCGTGCTGTTTTTTGATTCCATAAAAACCGATGGTTAACCGCTTAACCGAACCGAACACAACATGAAAACCGATTAACCGACCCACTATTAACCGAAACCGATCGGTTTCTAAAATGCATTAACCGAAATTTCGGTTTTGGGTTCGATTTTGGTGCATAACCGACCCAAACCGACCCATACTCACCCCTACATTTGAGGGGGGTTAAGTTAACGTAGAATCGGATGTTAGCGTAGTAACGAAAGGAACGAATCTGGACCGTACAAATAAGCTGATAGAGCCGATGGCACTTTTTTAATATAGTGGAACTTTGATAGCAAAGACGAATTTCGTCTTCGTACTCCTGCTAGTATATCTCACGCGCGCGCGTCTTTCCACACAACTCCACTAATTATAAAAACCATTTAATATAATTTACTTAATTTACTCCAAATATATCTTAACAATAAATAATTTTTTAATTCAAACATTGAACAACATCGAATAAAAATGGCGGTTTCTATATTTTTACATTTATTTCTATTTAGCAATGCATTTTCAGCATTTTACTTAATCACTAATAATAAGATACACAAACTTATTTTGTGATACACATCTAAGTAGTTACGATGTTGTGCATATTAATGCAAAATAACTTTGTAATAAGATACACTGACTTATTTTCGTGATACACATCTAACTAGTTACAATGTTGTAAACATATTAATGCATAATAACTTAATAATAAGATACACAAACTTATTTTCGTGATACATGCAATTAATACGTAATTAAACATATTAACGCATGATTTGTTATAATAACTTAATAATAAGATACGCAATTAATACGGTAATTAATAATAAGTATACAAAAATTATTAAACACATTAACGCATGAATATAGTAAAAAGATATATAAACTTATCTTATCTTAACTATATATAATGCATGTCTATGTTTGTCTTAAAATTTTACTCAACATTGTCTAATGACTAAATTGCCCTCTAAGATTACACATACTTATTTTGACTTTGTTAACTATGGTAATACTTTAATGCACGCCATTAATATCTCTCAATTTTCCTTTTAATTAACACGTTTTATTAACTCTGGATTAATTATTTGAAAAGAAATTATCGTAATTGTACTAAACATATATGCAAAACTTTATAATACATTCACCTAGAAATAGTTAGGATTCTGCACAAAAAAATGTATTTTAAATAATTTCATAATCTTCGTTGAAAGGCAACAACTTTGTTTTTAAAATATAAAAGTTGCACAAAATTAATTTTATTCTCGATTTCGCTGCATAGCGCGAGTATTTTTTTTGTAAGATACACAAACGCATAATACGATAATAAGATACCCAAACTTAGTACAAAATATCTTAAATATATTAACGCTCAACTTGATAATAAGATACACACAAAATTAGACATAGATACATAATTAAAAACAAAAATTAATAACATTATTATTAGTCATACATGTATTTTCTCCGAACAGGCGAACACAACCATTAATTCTAGATTTTGTATATATTTCAAATCATCAAATTTTTGCGAGAAGTTTTCAATTTTAAACAAATCACAAAATAAAATATTCATAAGTCCACCTATGCATTTCAACCACCAGCCACCTGCAATTGTCAACCGATCTTTCTAATTTTCTGTTCTCTCACTCTCTCTGTATACAAATCTTATCACTTTACCAATCTACAAGAAAATAAAACCATCACCTACAATAAATTAAACATAATAAAGAACACACAAATATTAGATTCAATATGCTGCAAATCGAGAGAATCACAAATCGGAGTTGGAACCACCAGTTTCTGCTGCTGCTAATCTTCGAACCACTGTTCTCCATCGATGCTGTTTTCTGACCATCACAACCTGCAATTGTGGCCCGCACCTCCCAACGATCGTCGATCACCGTACCCAACTACATATACGTCTATCTCGAGATCTCGTCATAAACCTTTCTTTCGATTGGTGTTGGTTGTGTAACGATCATGCGGTCTGCCGGAGATTGTGACGGCGTATAGATCCGGCGAACAACGGAAATATCATCGGAAATCATAGGCTCCAGATTGGAATCGAAATCTGTAATATTTGCCGGAAGACGTCGCCGGTACATGGTGCCTGATGTCGTTCGTTAGTGGATGTGGTGGCCTAGCAGTTTCTTCAGTGAGCGGTGATTTTGATGGTGGTTGGTAGTAATAACCGTGCAGAGGAGGAAGTAAAAGATAATTGTGAAGTGTGTGTTTAATCTCGGATGATAAAAGAGTAAAAGACAGGTGTTCAATTTTTATTGGTTCTTACCATTACTACGATAAGGATTAATCATACTTAACCTCTCCCTACATTTTTATTTTCTACTTTTTATTTTATGTTTAAGAGTAAATGTGTACAAAAACGTTACTCTCTCCGTTCCAATTTTATTGTCCACAGACAAAAAATACGCAGTTTAAGAAAAGGGTACTAGTTGTACTCTACAACCAATAAGATTTAATCTCTCACTACATTCAAATGTTTTGATTGGTTGAAAAGTACAAGTGGACTATAAATTTGGAACATCCCAAAATGGAAAGGTGGACCATAAATTTGGGACGGAGGGAGTATTAATTAGGATAAGCTCTAGAAAGCCACAATTAACTAATTAAAAGAATATAATATTGTTACACATGGAATAAAACCAGTTTTAAGACCCGTGAAAACACGGGTTTGATGAAAAAATCAAAATTATAAATTTTTTTTATAAGTATGCAAATAAGTTTTATGTATTAATATAACACCCCTCTCATTTTACAATCAATTAAATATAATATGTCGGAAGCGCAAGTCCAATTTAAACATTAATAATTCACATGATTTAATGAACACAAAAATCCAACTTATTTAAAACATAATTTATCAATACGGGTGTTATATAAAACAAGAATAACACTGATTTATAAACATCAGATATCAGAGTAACACTTGGTAGTCAAACATTCTTCAGTTCATTTCTTGCCCAGCCCACATCATCTCAAGACCTGTAAAGGATAAATAGTGGGATTAGCACAAAGCTAAGTGAGTCAACCTGTCACTATCAGTACAACTCAGCATAAGAATACTGATTATCACAAATATCACATAGACACTGACACAACATCACCAAGAGGATCGGTGGTCCTTGTGACTAGAGGTGCACAGATGGGCTTTAGCTCGAGCCTGGGCCTAGAAAAAGCCCGAAATTGCCCGAAAAAGTCCGGCCTGAAAAAGCCTGGCCGAAAGCCCGGCCTGGCCCGAAAGTCCTAAAGGGGCCTAAAATTATTCCTTAAAGCCCGGTCCGGCCCGGGCCAGGCCGGGCTAAGCCCAAAGCCCGAATCCCGAAAGCCCGGGCTTTTTCATGAAAAAATCCCGATCATATATGATTTGATATGTTTTTAATATGTATATTTGAGTTTTTACTTATATAATATGTATGTAACATATATCTTGTTTTTACAAAAATTATCTTTCATATAATGTAACTTATACCTTTTGAATATGCAAAGTTTTCAATTCATTAAGTACGTATACGAGTATATATTTATTTTATCGATAGATTCTTAAACTACTACGATAATATCTTATATACATTATAATTGTATATTATAAAATACAATGTACAATAACTCATTTTACCCCAATAGATACAAAATTAGTAGTTATATAGTACTAAAAATGTAATAAATAATTAGTAATATACAAAATTAAAATTTAAAAAAAAGCCCGAAAAAGCCCGGTCCGGGCTTTTAAAAGCCCGGGCTAAGCCCGTTTAGCCCGTTCGGGCCTTAGTAGGCCTAGTTTTTTTGTTAAGGCCCGGACTTAGCCCGGCCCGGGCTTTTTTAGGCCCGGGCTTTTTTAAATCGAAAAAGCCCGGGCTTTTTTAGGCCCGGTCTAAGCCCGACCCGGCCCGGGCTTTGTGCATCTCTACTTGTGACACCGCTCAGACCCGGGAGGTGCACCAAGCGACACTTACAACCAACTGCAGGCCAATACAGTGGTATTACCGATGACTGTTTGCTACCTTTAACCAACATAAGCTCCATTCACAACACATGTTCACAATTCCTATGTTGGCTAACCTGTAGCAACTCAGTCCAACAATCGTTGACCTCCGAATCACAGAATGCCCGAAGGCGACACATCACTTATTACACGTGTATTTCACCAGTCACCAATCACAATCAACAATCACAATAACACTATATTCACTTGTTGTAACCAATTATGTTACAACCAAATCACACTGAGAGAACGAGTCCACTCACCGAATACCTCAGTCATCCACTACTCAGTAGTCTAATGTCACTGAGTTCTCTTTCAATCTGAGAATCACAACAAAATACACAAGTCAGTAATTCATCAATCAACAATGAACTTATGTTATAATTATATAACATATCAAGATATCTCAATACACCATATCAAAATACAAATCAAAACCAGATTGCAAGTAAAATCGTATTACTTTACAACTAATGGTTTTAACCAAGTTATAACAAGTCAACTTATCATAATCATTTACTCAATTATCTAGTTCCAAATCATCATTATAACATATTCACTTAAGCAAGTAATCCCTGAGGTCTAAGAAAACAAAAGTCCAATTCGGAATGAAATCAGAAAGTCCTTAAATGAAGTCCAAAAACCGAAAAATGCCATTTTCGGCCCCTAAACGACCCCGAATGGCCTAAAACCACCTAGGCTCTTAAAATAGAGCTTTGATTGTTGGGCCGTTTCCGAGTGACCATGCGAATTTCAGCACAATCCGAGTTAATAAATTTTGTCACTTATCCGCTACCCTGAAAACACTTGCACGTTTTCAAAATTTGCAGAACAAAAGTTTAGAATCGCATCGCGTTTAACATGGAATCGCGCCGCGAACTAACCCAAATCGCGTCGCCATTTTATCTCATAATCGGGTCTCTATTACCCTATGATCGCGTCGCGAAATAGTGTGAATCGCGTCGCGATTCCCTTCGTTTCCAGACCCTCACCTGAGTTTCCTGCTACTGCTCGATTTTCATTCAAATAATCAAGAACTCGCTTTCTGTTGTAACTAGTAGCTAAATTAACATCATTCAAACATCATATAACAGTCACAACATGTTTTCTAACATCAATCTCACACCTAATCCCTTAATCATCAAATTCAATGAATATTCCAATTTATAGTTGAAATTAAACAAGAACCCTTACCAATTAGAAAGGAATTAAGAGGATTGCTTGTTCCTTAATGAATCATGGTAAGCACAGGGACGATTTTCTGTTTTTTGTTTTAGTTTTTTTTTAAGTTTGTATTGCATCAGGAAGTAAGGAAATGAAGCGAGGAAAGAAATAAAAAGAAAGAAAGTCAGCTCCTCAAACCGACCTTCAATTTTACGGGTATAATTTAATACCCCTTCTCAACCTATTGTCTGGAACCCGAAAACCATTTGCGGGTCCAAACATTTTATTGTTCCGTCAACTATATTAATTCACTTAATATTTCACTAACCACAATAAGTCCTAAAACTTATTTCTTAGTTATTTTCAAATAATTCAAACAATATTATTCCCAAACACATTAAGTATTATTTTAAAATAAGGAAATAATATAAACAACTAGGTCCGATTTACGGATGTTACAATTAAATTTTCATATTAGTTCTTTTATATAATATTCATATAATAATAATGGTAGCAAGATTTGTAGATTCAAAAATTTATAAGTCTATATAAATAAACGTAAATCAAGAGCACACAATAATATAACGCTGAAAGCTCTTGTTCAATTGTGATATAATACAAATGCATAAAATGGTAAACTATTGATGAACGCCAAAATGTGCTATTTTATAGTGCTAATTACCCCCTAGTTTGACTAGTTTCTTATGCATTTTATTTGAATTCGATACTCATTTCGTTTATATTTGCATTTAGGAATTATCTGGAGCTTGAATCAGAATAGAAGCTGAAAATGAGCTAGCATTGAAGAAAAGTTGAGAAAAGTTCAAAAAATGAATGTTGGAGGTCGATGGTGAAAAAGTTGGAAAAAGTGATCCATACGGCGTATGGAATCCATACGGCGTATGGATGATGTGAACCGGGCCGCCAGTTTACGCGGGTTGAGACCCATGGGCTTTTCAATCCATACGGCGTATGGATTGAGTCGACAGAAACTCTAAATAATTCATTTTGCTCTCATTTTGAAAAGGAGACACCACTTTTTCTTCCAGTCGATTTTCTCTCATTCCAAGCCCTATTTCCAGAGAGTTTTGAAGGCAAAAAGGAAGAAGATTCAAAGGCTTTCGTTCATTCAATCAATATTTCGGTTTTTCGGTTCGAATACATTACTTATTTTCATCTGATTATGATTATGACTTTGATTTCGATTCTGAGTTTCTGTTATAATATGTTTGGCTAAGCTTTTAATACAATTGTTTAGATGATAATATTCAGATGATGGTTTGATTATTGAATTGCGGATTTATATCGGTTTTTATGAATGTTTATATGTTTACTTGAAGATCCATGTTTAATTATTGATTGTTGATGATAACTTAGCTTGATGATCTGTTGATTTATGATTGAGTTCTCTATTGATTGGTCATTATTGATGATTGTTGATTTTAATTGATAATTATCACTAAATAGATTGAGTTTGATAGGCTAGGGTTTCTTATTGTTAATGATTGGTAATGAACATGATAACTACTTGTTAGTTATAACTTTGTTGATTCAAGTTGCAAAAGTAAATCATATAAACGGTGTAGTTTTAATCTATAATACAATTCGGTGGATAACGTTAAATTGAACTGTTAACGGGTTGAAAACAACTTTATATCTTTCTTGATTGTGTTTAATCAATTAATCTTGTAAGGATAATTGGTATATTTGTCATGTCACAATAAGATCCATATATCTGCAATTCAATAAAGTGATAATCAGAATCTGAGGAAAATAGTCTAAACAATTGTACTTCTTTTATCATTTGAATTAAATCTTTTATTTAATTAAGTCATTTTATCATTTATTTATTTTATTATTAATTTTATTTAATAAATCATTTCTTATAATTGTTTATCAATTGTTCGATCGGAACTAAAACGACTCTATTTATTACTGCTTTAATTAATTGTAGCAATTTTTAATTTGTTGAGATTGACATCCGTTCCCTGTGTTCGACTCGGACTTACTGAGCTATACTATATTCTGACCAGGTATTCTTGCCTGTGTTGTGTGTAGTAAGTTAGGTAATTTTCATTTTAAAACTAAAACCCCCGTTTACACGACATCAACTATAATATAAATAGCTCTCAAATAATAAAAACGTAAAGTAAGTCGTCGAATAGCTAGCAAATTAGGCTCACTTACACCTTAATTTTTGACCTAAAAAGTATAATGATGGACATGACTATTATAAGCCTTTTGCTATAACATTTTACCACAAAGCTTCCTATAATCTGAATAATTGCAGTTTGACTTTTGATAGTATATTGAGCTCCAAAATCTGACTTCAATATATCTTTGGAGCTTCCATCTAAACTCGTAATCTCAAATTGCTTCATCGTCTCTCTCCAAACCATCTAAGCTGCTTCCAAAATATCATGATCCACACAATAATCTTGAAAATACTACATGGTTTCCTGCACACTTTGACATTTAAATAGTCAAACTACAAATAACAGCTATTTTGATGCAAATGATCCATCAAAACAAAATGCAACCTCTATCACTGTGAAGTTTAGTGGAAGATCTGAATGCAAATTTAAGTAAGTTGCAACTTACGGCTGCTACATGTCGTGGTCTTGCAAATATGTCACAAATTCAACACAAAATCAATAAACCAATTTCAAAAAATAATGATAACATGTGCACATTATATATAAAGCCCCCCATTAAACAATAGTACAATCAAAAATATAAAAACACTCCACAAAAATGAGTCTTACCTGTTCAATGTCATCTCAGCCAAATAATTGGAAATGTTCCAAATAGCACCTACAATGTTAAGCTGACATTGTAACTTACCCATATCCTAAATCCAGTTTCAAATTCAAACATTATAACAATTGCCTTTTATAGTGAAACAATAAATTAAACACTCATGGAACATACATATAAAATAGATGATTATATACAATCAACATAAATGGAAAGGAACATAAATACTTCACAAATTCAAAAGAGGCATTCAACATTAATGGATTGGATCAAGCTTTAAATTCACTAACTAGTATCAACCCGCTAACAAATTACTTGATTAAGAACTTATCTTGGTGTTGTAAAATGTTTGTAAAAGAGGGTCTTCCAAAGCTTTTAAGACATCTTTCAGTGCTTCTTTATTGATGGAATCATTTCCTAAATCGAAAGGATATTTGTATATATTTGTACTGCCAAAACGAAAGAAATGTTATTTAATTTCCTTTATTACTTCAATTCTAAGAAAGGATATTTGTATTTCTTTTTAAATGGCTAAAAAACACCAAACCTGAAAATAATAAAGCTCATATGCAATTTCTGATAAAGAAGTGGAAGCAAAGAAGCATGTAATAAAGTCATAGCAAAACAGTCATTGAACAAACGAATCACAAAGATCGAAAGAAGTCATTTAGATAAAGAAAGCGTGATAATGGCCGGCGATATATTTGATTGTGTAAGAAGATCGATGAAAAGATGAAGTGAAGAATGGAAGAATTGGAATGAAGAAAGAAGTTGAATGTGATTGATGAACTGAGCTCTTCAATTTTAATTTGGGTGGTTGCAACCGCATAGAATTTAAGATAGGCGTGATAATGGCCGGCAAAATAAACCAATATAATTTAAGCATTTTAAATTAGGTTAAAGTCTCAAAAAAAAAAAAAAAGCGGACTTTTTAAAAAATACCTTCTATCAATTTATTTAACTTTATAAGTATAATATTTTTCAGCACATTTTAACACTCATTATTACTTATTTATGACATTAGCAGTTTAACCTCAATGCGACACATTATCGTAATTAGTTGCTTAATAAGGGGCCAAATCAGTTTCATGATGTTAGCGAAACCCCCCTTTAGTAGATAGAATAGACTTATGTAATACTACAATGGACAATGGAATACGTGATGAACCGTTATAATTAAGCCAGTGGTGAAAAAGGTTATTTGAAATATAGATAATAGCAACCATTACTTAATTAGTAATTGTGATTTCCATTAATTGAAATAGTAATGTTTAGACATTTCCTTTAATTTCATTGTTCAATCATTTAGTATCTTGATTAATTATGAGTGTATTTGAGTTGAAGTTGAACATACTTTGCTGCTCGTTTGATAAATGAAATTGGATTTATTATATCGAGCTCCAATAGACTCGCGAACATAATCAAACTTACTAGTCAGATGCTAATACAATGGTGAAAACATAATATAAAAAATACACAAGAAAAAATATTATATACGTACAATGTATTTTAAATAATAATAATAAGAAAATAAAACCATCGATATTATTAATATTACATAAAAACAAAACAATATAATTATATTATATATAAATAATAAAATAATTTGATACATAATAAACGTAATATATGATTTGAGCTTAAGCTGGGTTCAAGCTTATAAAATGTCTGACGAACTGAGCTGAAGCTTCACATATTAAACCTCGAGCTTAGAACTTGGCTCAACTTGACTCGTTTGTCGCATCGGAACATCATCAATGTGTCGATTTTATCACTTCAGGACACAAGTTGATTATTGGTAACCTTAACGAACATATATTATTCTTTTTTACCGTTAAAATAATAATATATGAATCACATTTATTTATCTTGATGTACTTTGATATAATCATATAATGGTCACTAATTAAGTAAAATAAAGAGTCAGTTTTCAATCGTGTAGTTCAATCGATCGTTAATTTATATATAATAACAAAATATCAAATGTTTAACATTCTTTGGCTTACTATTTTTAAGTGTGATTTGTGTACCGATCAACCAATTGAGGGGATATGTATCGCTGAAATATGGTATATGGTCAAGGATACCCTCTAAACTATCTTTTTATGAGCACTGATCAATATTACTGATTATCAAGATTTTATGAAGATAAATAATGGGTCCTACTATTCCTACCATTGTCTTTCACTTTTTTATTTTTTTTCATAGAAAATTGTGCCTTTAAAAACATTTTGTCTTTTGATAAGCATCAAATAGATAGTATATTTTATAGTAATTTATCCTTATATTTTTATACATTTTATTGCATTTATATGATTTTAGATACTTATTTTGTTAATAATTGCAGAAATGTATTTTAATTAAAGAATGAAGAAAAAGGAACAAGAACGAGACCAGAACTGAAGATTTAAAGCACTTAAAGAAATTAAGATTAAAGACCTTGAAGAAATGAAGACTAAAAGAGTTAAAATAAAGAATTGGGCCAAGACGACAGAGAAGTCCGGTTATGAAGATTGAGAGTCCGAAAGTTAAGCCCAAGCCCGAAAATGGAATATTCTGGAAAATAGATTCAACCGGCGGTTGGATTAACCAACCGGCGGTTGAGCTTTAGGGTTTAAGGCGGTGTGGACACGTGGAGTTGGACCCGGAAACAAATTACTTCAACCGGCGGTTGGAGTATCCAACCGGCGGTTGGAAGGTCGGCCAGAAAAAGTATAAATAGAGGTTCAATTTAGCTTAAACGATATACGATTCAAGAATACTAAACCGAAAGTTAGGGTTTTAGGATGACTTTAAGGTGCGATTTTGGAGGCAAAGGAGCCAGGGTTTGAAGGTTTTTAACCCTAGAAAAAGCCGGTTTGCTAATTGGTTCGGTTTCTTTATCCTTGTAACTTTATTAATCTTTTGGGTTATTTTGGATATTGTTTATTTGGATTAATTGCTTATTAGGTTTTCATTATGAATGTTTAAATGTATGTTTATTAGAATTATTATATGAATTATATGTTTATATTGGAACTATATTATTGAATGCTTATTATACAAGAATTGTCTGTGTTATATTACTATTGATAAAAGTTAACTGATTTATATAGATAACTTTACGAAGCTAGTGAGTTTTATAAGTTAATTAATGATTATCAATTATTAATGTTAAGTAACACTGTAATTCAACCGAAGCTAGGAATTGTATTAATAAACTGCTGATAGATCTTAATAAATAGTAATATTGTACTTAATCTTTGGCAATGTTGCTATATGAAAATTATCTTAATCTTTGTGATTTTCTACATTAGTAATTCACCAATAATAATAGCCAACAAAGCAAATAGACATAAGTTGATATAATAAGTTTAATAAATAATTGTTTAAATAATTATAATCTTCTATCCAATTGAGTATACTTAAGTTGTTTCCTAGAACTTATCTATTAGAATCTGTATCAAAAATATAAATATAAATATGTTCGTTCAGAACTAAAACGTCCCCCTTATCTTGTAGATTATTGTAAATTGGATCCTTGTATTTAATTGTATTATAATTGTAAATATTTGTAATTAGAATAAATAGATAATTGGTTATAAATAAGAATAACGTTTCTTGTGTTCCTTGTGTTCGAATTTGGAATTACTTATTAAGCTATATTACATGAACAGGTCAATCTTGCCTGAATTGTGTGATAGTATTATTTAGTATTTCCTTAATTAAACTTGTTATTATAATTGCATATACTTAGCACACATCAAGTTTTTGGCGCCGCTGCCGGGGAACACTTAACCGGTTGAACTTTTGTTTTACCGGGGGAGCGGTGTATTTTATTTTAAACTAATTATTTTACTTGTATAATCTGTATTTATGATACTTTGTAAAATCAATAAGAAATATCGGCTCACCCATTGAGAATACTGACAAAAACAAAGGTATAAGGAGAGTAAAGCCCTACCTCATTGATTTATCATATAAGAGGTAAGGTGCTTCTCGAAAGAAATAGGTTTTTAATAAGCTTTGCGCTGACCTGTTTCTCCGCTTTTGTGTACTATCAATGGAGCTACCGAGATCTTTTTGACTAGCAATGTAAAGGAAATAAAATTAAAAATTGTATATTAAGTTATTTAGATTAAAATAGGACTAGATAAGTAATCTGAACTATGTGCTATTCTTTGTGCACAGAAAAATTAGCTGTTATTAGAATGGAGTCGATGCAAATGGACTTTGGAAATGAGAAAATGGATTTCAAAGATATAGAGATAGATGACCAGTCTTTTGAACCAAACAAAAAGATCAAGCTATCTAATGAAGAAGAAGACTATGAATCACCACCTGTAGTTTCAAATAAGGAAGATATGTTTCACTATTTAGAGTATCATGAGGATGAGCTTAGGTTTATTATGGAACTTATACACAAATCCACTTTAGAGTATACTGATTATCATAAAGAGTTGATTAGGAAAATGGAAGAAGAATTCAATGCTTGGGTTATATCTAATGAGACTAGAGATACAGATGATTTCATAAACTATGTAGATGAGCTGAAGTATGATATTGTGAATGAGCATGAGATGGTAGATCCAACGTTTTGTGAAGAGCAGTTGTTGAAGTATACATATGTGCATGAAACATTTGAGAAGTCTTTGTTTCCTTATTCTGATAAACAAAGAGAAATGTTAAGAGAGCTTAAGGAGATAATAGAGCATGCCATTGGGAACTTGAGTAACATGGCTGATATATGTTTACTTGAAAACTTTCAAGATTTCTTCAATTCGATAAAGGCTAGAGAGCATATTGGTTCTGGGAAATTTTTCATTGATTGTACGGTTGACTTTTATGTTCAAGAAATTGTTGATGAATTTTACTATGGAGAATGTGACGAAAGAACGCGTATAATTCCTGAGTACTTTTCTGACGAACCAATGGCAAACTTGGTCACATATGCTAAAATGGAGTTACACCTAGCTTACAATGGAGTTCATTATAATCAAAGAAATAACCTTTTTCATTTAGGGTTATCTGAAGTTTACTATCAGTTGGTAGATACTTTTAGGTATTCTGGGATTACAACAGAGCATCAAGAAGGATACTATAGGAGAATTTTAAGAGACATAGGAAAGGCAGTGAGAACTCATAACACATATGATTATCATGATATACATTTAGGTTTCTATGGGTTAATGGATTCATTGAGACATAATCATGTGGAACGAGAGACAAAGGTTGAAAATAATTACATGGTTACTGATGAAGAAGGAAGGATAGCTAAGAAGGTTAAAAGGGTAGCTGACAGACTTATAGAAGTAGAAAATGCTAAAAGGATTCATCATGAAAGTTTTTCTGAATATGCTTCACCGATACCCGAGATAACTAATAAGATCTATTTGCACTTTCGAAGAATTTATCCTGAGAACTTTGGAAGACCTGTTAATGGGAATTAGGCTTAAACCTCATTTCTGAAGATCATTTGCAACCTATTCATTTTTAATAATTAGTTAAATTTTTTCTAATTCTTGTTTTAGTTTTATAATTGTTTAGGAATTGAATATTATTTGGATATTTAAAGTTTAATAGTGTTATGGTTGATTAATATGAATTTTATTGTTTTCAGAATTATATGATTATCTCATCTTGATTTGTATTAGCTACACAAATGATAGGAATTTTAAGTATTTAGAGATGAATTTTTACACGAGTTGCAATAGTGATAAAAATTATTCATAAAATACTTAGAAGAGATTATAATAATAAGTTCTGGAATTATGCTTAACATTGTTTACAAGATTGTAAATATACAAAATATAATATTTTTTGGTGACAAAAAGATTGAAACAATATTTGGAATTCGATAAAGTCGACAATTGAATTTCCAAAAGGTGGATGAGTCGACACAATCACCGATTGAAAAATCTATGTATACCAAGGTAAGATTTATTATATCTGTTATTTGTCACAACTAACAGCATTACAGGAATTTGTATTAAAAGCATATAGCCAAAATAATATTTTATTATTTATCCATTTATTATTTAAAATTTTAAAATATATTATTTTTCTAAAATAATACACAAATTTTATACACATAGATTATGATTTGTAAATATTTTGTAAATGTACTAACAATTGTTGTATTACGCAAATTAAAAAATTTAAAATATTAAAAATATTAGCTAAAAGAATCGATGGGCTAAAGCCCAAAAGAATATTAATTGGGCCGAAAAAGGCCTGGCCAGATTTTAAGCCAACCGGCGGTTGGACACTTTTGCAATAAAAAACCAGAAAACCATCGGGCTTTCGCCATTCACACACAAACACACACATTCAAACGCATATACACGATCGGACGAACGGATTTCGACCGGGGATCATTGCATTTTCATCTATACATTGCATTTTTGTGATTTACATCACCAAAGGTATTATCTAAACTCGTTTTTGCGTTTTTCCGAATTTTAATATATATTGATTGTTTGAGGTTTATGGATTGATTGTACATCTTTTGCTAGTTTAAATGATTAAGAATGCGTAGAAATTAGTTTAGGTTAGTTAGGCATTGATTTTGTTGATCGAGGTTTGGTTGCGGATTGTTGCGGATTGAATCGAGTAGCGTTTCGACTTTTATTTTTATATTAGTTAACCCACACTTATAAAAATGTTACATTTTAAATATAAACGATACATTTTTGATTCAATAAAATTTTGAAATAAAATTCATCTTCATATTTGAATTTGAATTATATGAGACGAAACAAAAATATTATTTGTAATTATAACATTTTACAAACTTTTTAAAAATAATTTTATAAAAAATGTTATATAAAATTTTTTGTTAAAATTCGATATCATGAAACTATGTTAAAAATGACATTGACATAGTTTTTCAGAATTTATGAATTTTATATTTTCAAAACAAATTCTTTTCATAAATTTTTAAACAAAGTGAAAATTTTTGAACATATTAGGGTATAAATGATAAATGATTTAATATAACATATAATTATAATCAAAATAATTTTTGAAATATGTCGTTATAAAATTCGATAGTTAAACTATATTAAATATTTATTACTACAATCTATACACCTTGTTGGATTCGATAGTATTTCGAGATAATAAATATTGTAGAATTCATTTTGATTCGATATATTATTCTGTTTAGTTTTTAAATTAAGAAATTAAACAGGTGGCTATCAAAAATTAAGCAGAAATGCTGCCCAAATTTCTTTTGAATTATAAAATCTAACACAGTTATTTAAAGTTGTTTACAGTTATGGCTACCAGGAGACAGGTAGGACGTGCATTATTAGACAGGGAGGATTTCCAGCTACATCCTTACCTACGTTTTGAGCATGAGTCGATTACACCTGAGAGGAGAGCTGAGTATGCTGATGGATTACTGGAGCATATTGCTCAGCCGGTAGAGACACCGGATGTTTTAGATTGGACAGTGATGGAGAGAGTTATAGATCCACGCAGAGAGGGCGAGACTGGGGATGCTACTCTGAGGAGGTTGATGACTCAGAGTTATCTATTACCGTCAGGTGATGTTGGTTTTGTTTCTTTGGCTTGGATTATATTATTTCAGATTCGGGAGATTATTTATAGGGAGCTAGTGATTGAGTTTTATACTACCCTTAGGTTTGATAGTGCTTCTAGACAGTTTGACCAGCCTTCGATTTTCTTTTATTTGGGAGGTCAGCCTACGACCATGAGTTTGATTGAGTTTGGGGTAGCTGTAGGGCTCTATACACTAGATGAGCTCCACAACCATTCTTTTGGGGATCATTTGATTGCAGGTATGGTTGATCAGTATTCATCTGTTGAGATTGCTGCATATTGGAGAGATTTGGCTATTGTTGATTATGGAGAGAGGGCACATTCAGATATACATATGAGGAGTCCAGTTCATAGACTTTTGCATAGATTGTTAGCATATTCTATTTGTGGTAGGCACACTGGACCTGAGAAGGTCTATCAGCCCGATTTCTTTTATTTGCATACTATGATTCAGGGGACGCTGATCAATGTTCCCTGGAGATTAGTTCATTGGATGACCACTGGGGCGACAGGACATAGGAGGACCAGTAGTTTATGTGGAGGACAGTATGTTACTAGGTTAGCTCATTATTATCAGATGGGAGCTGCGGATTTTTTGACTTGTACACCAGTTACACCTAGGATGTCCTTGCTAGGCGAGGACAAGTTGATTGAGTTAGGTATTATTCAGGAGGGTGTACAGGAGGGAGTTTTGTTGTGGACACCGGAGGTTGCACCTGGACAGCAGCCTATGTAGAGAGCGAGATTGAGAGGACCCCCTGTTCCACCAGCAGCAGTTATACCACCACCAGTACCGGAGATACCAGAGATTGATTTGCCAGTAGGTAGAGGCAGAGGACGTGGTAGAGGTCGTGGTCGAGGTGATATGTATGATGAGGTTCAGCAGAGACTGGAGAGGATTGAGATAGGGCATGGTAGGAGATTTGATACGATTGATAGGAGGTTTGCCAGGATGGAGCAGAGGTTTGATAGATTTGAGAGAGAGAGTTTTCGTAGATCTGATTATCAGTTTGGATTGTTACAGCAGCTGTTGAGAGATAGGTCTATAGAGTTTCAGCCTTATATTCCTTTTGTTGATGATGGAGCTGGACCTTCGAGACAGCCAGGGCAGGAGGATTCTGATGATGATTAGATTCTGTTGGATACATTTGATACATTTATATTTGGGATGACTGTACTTCTTATTGTGATTACTTTTCACGTTTATTATATTTATTATGCTAATATGGTTGTTTATTTGTTATAGCATTAGACTGGCAGTAAGTTCAGCACTTTATTTATAAAGTTCTTACTTATTTATTTAATATGAACTTTGTGGGTATGTTCACTGGAAACCCTCACGAGACTATAACTCGTCCACTTGGGATACCTAGGGGTTTAAAGGCTTATTGCATATGCTAAATGCAATCGTGATTAACTACGAAAGTGTGGATGTTGTATATTATTTTTCAAGAGATGAAGGAATCAACCAAGAAGATTTTTTTTAGCCGATGATGAAATTTATAATTTCAGTCAGGGGAGTTTTTCTGTTCTATTTTTCTTTCCCTTACTCACTTTTTGTTTATCATTTTTATACAATGAGGGCATTGTATAATTTAAGTGTGGGGATAGGGTTCGTAAGAAAAAGAATTTCTTTAATTAAACATTTAAGTTTCTATTGTTCTAAAATTTTTGAAAATTAAAAATTTTAAGTGAATAACTAAGTATTTATTAGTTAGAATACTTTTGTTAAAAGTTTTGTTTTGTACTTAAAAGTTTAGACTTTAATGTGGATTAACTGTTTTGTATAAATAACGTAAGCTACTTAAATAAGGAAGTGATATATAGTTATATGATATGATGTACTAATAGGCAATCTATATGAAGATTTCTGAATTTTAAAATAAAAAATTAATAATATAACTTGTTTATTATTTTATGATACATAATATGATGTATGACATAAAAAGTCTTAATTTTTAAATTTGTTATGCACTAATTTGATATCTTTTTACTTATGTGAGTACATTTGGGGGGTATATATTAATGGTTTCCTCTGTTATACGAAAGTATAGACCTGGTCTCTATTAATATATACTTAAAAATTAAGCAAACACAAATCAAAAGTACTTGAAAAGTCTTAAAAATAAAAGATACTTAATGAGGTCGCCAAAATGGTTTGACCAAGTCTGGTTTTGCTTAAACCTGAATCAAGTTATGTCGCTCTGTTGCATGAAAATGCAGACCTGTCACCAATGTCTTGATTCTTAAAAATGTATTTCATATATTTAATTGGAATATAAAAGTAAATTGTATAATTAAATTTAAAGGTATATCATATATGGAAATCATAAGTAATATACATACTAACAATAAAGGTGTATTCAGAAGTATGAATATAGATTGTTTAAAGTGGACAAATATATTAGTAATCATTCATAAGTTATATATTACACAAATAATAATAATTTTATTTATACATTATAGTTATCCATGTTAATTAAATTGTTTAAATTTTATTTTATGAAACAGATTTTTAGTATTGGTATTCTGATTCTTAAATATTAGTTTGATGCTTATTTTTAAATTTTATTCAGTTTTCTACTTGAGGACAAGCAGAACTTAAGTGTGGGGATATTTGATAAGCATCAAATAGATAGTATATTTTATAGTAATTTATCCATATATATTTATACATTTTATTGCATTTATATGATTTTAGATATTTATTTTGTTAATAATTGCAGAAATATATTTTAATTAAAGAATGAAGAAAAAGGAACAAGAACGAGACCAGAACTGAAGATTTAAAGCACTTAAAGAAATTAAGATTAAAGACCTTGAAGAAATGAAGACTAAAAGAGTTAAAATAAAGAATTGGGCCAAGAAAACAGAGAAGTCCGGTTATGAAGATTGAGAGTCCGAAAGTTAAGCCCAAGCCCGAAAATGGAATATTCTGGAAAATAGATTCAACCGGCGGTTGGATTAACCAACCGACGGTTGAGCTTTAGGGTTTAAGGCGGTGCAGACACGTGGAGTTGGACCCGAAAACAAATTACTTCAACCGGCGGTTGGAAGGTCGGCCAGAAAAAGTATAAATAGAGGCTCAATTTAGCTTAAACGATATACGATTCAAGAATACTAAACCGAAAGTTAGGGTTTTAGGACGACTTTAAGGTGCGATTTTGGAGGCAAAGGAGCTAGGGTTTGAAGGTTTTTAACCCTAGGAAAAGCTGGTTTGCTAATTGGTTCGGTTTCTTTATCCTTGTAACTTTATTAATCTTTTGGGTTATTTTGAATATTGTTTATTTGGATTAATTGCCTATTAGGTTTTCATTATGAATGTTTAAATGTATGTTTATTAGAATTATTATATGAATTATATGTTTATGTTGGAACTATATTATTGAATGCTTATTATACAAGAATTGTCTGTGTTATATTAATATTGATAAAAGTTAACTGATTTATATAGATAACTTTACGAAGCTAGTGAGTTTTATAAGTTAATTAATGATTATCAATTATTAATGTTAAGTAGCACTGTAATTCAACCGAAGCTAGGAATTGTATTAATAAACTGCTGATAGATCTTAATAAATAGTAATATTATACTTAATCTTTGGCAATGTTGCTATATGAAAATTATCTTAATCTTTGTGATTTTCTACATTAGTAATTCACCAATAATAATAGCCAACAAAGCAAATAGACATAAGTTGATATAATAAGTTTAATAAATAATTGTTTAAATAATTATAATCTTCTATCCAATTGAGTATACTTAAGTTGTTTCCTAGAACTTATCTATTAGAATCTGTATCAAAAATATAAATATAAATATGTTCGTTCGGAACTAAAACGTCCCCCTTATCTTGTAGATTATTGTAAATTGGATCCTTGTATTTAATTGTATTATAATTGTAAATATTTGTAATTAGAATAAATAGATAATTAGTTATAAATAAGAATAACGTTTCTTGTGTTCCTTGTGTTCGAATTTGGACTTACTTATTAAGCTATATTACATGAACAAGTCAATCTTGCCTGAATTGTGTGATAGTATTATTTAGTATTTCCTTAATTAAACTTGTTATTATAATTGCATATACTTAGCACACATCATCTTTATATATATTTATATCTATATGTATATTATTGTTTTGATTTTCATTCTTAAGTGAAGTAAAACATGATGAAAGTCATTATTTAATACAAATGCTTAATTTAAAATTGATTATTAGTCATTTCTTATCCTATTTTGTCATTTTATATTTTTTTATTATATTACATTAAAAGTGTGTCTGATTTCTGACTCGTAAGAGTCGCCCAAGACTCGTAAGAGTCATAGTTATTTAAGAGTCGGGGTCCGAGTCGCCTCGTTTTTTGAATTTCTGAGTCGACTCGTAAGAGTCGACTCGTGAATCGTAAGAGTTTAACAACTATGGTAGAAAGTACACAAGACTGTTCATGATTATATTTTTCTGGGAGCTAATTACAGTATTCTGGGAAGAATGTTGTTGAGAATTTTGTGGTGTAGTGGACAGTGTTCTGGAAAATGTTTTGGATAGCGTTCTGGATAGTGTTCTGGAATTTTTAATGATAAATTATAGGATGAGTAATTTTTAATGGTATAGAAAGCCTTTCCCTAAATAATCCTCTAACCTTTCTAAAAGTGTGATAAAAAAAATAGCATAAAAAACATGGTCAAAAAGTAAAGTCTTGAAGTCATGCATGTCTTTTAACCATTTTAAGGTCATTCTGATCGCCAATACATGAAAAAGTGAAATGATGTCTAAACACACCTTACATGCCAATACATATATTTCTAACCAATTACATAGCTTTTAGTGCACTCGCAGATATTAAGGAATATTGTATATCAGTTATTATCTTCTTAAAATGTGATATATCATGTGGTCTGATTAAAGCCAACAACTTAACAAATTAAACCTTGTTATACATTTCTCTCAATTACAACATTTCTTTGTTTTGGTTTCAATTTATCCTGCAAAAAAAACATACACAACGCTCCACATTTGCTTTGCTCCATAAAAGGTAACATTTCAGATTTTTCTTATAGATTTTAATTTTAGCTTCAATTAATGTCATGTTTGAATTAAAGTAAACATTACCAAAAATAAATTTAACCACATAAATAATGAATGTTGCGCACCTATCAACATAGGGCTCAGCTCTAGCGCGCGCACACATACATATTTCTGTATAATTACATAAAAAGAAAACGCAAGCAAAGTAATTGCAAGTGTTCAAGTTCTTGATCCGTCCAGTTTGGGTAAATCTCTCTATTCTGATTTGTCTTTATAGTTTCCTTGTTCGTCTTTATGATTTTATTCTCGATTTTGTTGTCTAATCATCTATGTTTGCTGTTGTTCATCTAGGGATGCCACATTCAAAGCTTTGTTGACAATAGAAGTGAGTTTGTAACAACGATATATAGATCCACACTTTGGATCTCAACTACTATTCATGATACATTGTTTTCGAAAACTGTCGCAACTATAATAAAAAAAATTGGGATGATCTGTACATATTTTTTTAGTTTTTTACAATAACAAATATAGAGTTTATTTTACTATTAATTTATTATTTATCATTTACATCAATTAAATCTGATTTATTTCACTCTAGTTTGTAATTAATTATATATATTTGTGTGAATTATACTTTCTTTATTAATCATTTTTTGATTTGATTTTGTGAGTTCTTTGAGGTTTAAAGAATCTTTTTACAAGACAAAACATAGTTCTTTAATCACATGTTGTTTGCTAACTCATATAAACTTGTGATTAATTGTTGTACATAAAAGTTTGATAAAATTAATAACATTATGTCTTTTTCTATAATAATGATAATAATAATAATAAAAAAAAATTATGTGACAATAGATCAATGTAATACGCATTATAAAATTTAAAAAGTAATATTCAGCTAGCTTAGAACACTATTACATTACATTATATAGCTAGTGTATAATCCTCGATTAATGATCTTTTATCTTTCATTATCCATACATATTTAACTATTATTATAATAAAAAAAATCTCAATTAAAGTTAAGACATACATACAGTCACAAATATAAGAAGGCCAATAAAATTGCTTTAATTTCGAATATAAGTACGTGTTTAATTTATCTATTTTCCTTTGTGTATTTTTGGAGCAATTCATGCACCTATCAGTGATATTACATGATTTGTACTTCATAATTTATTTGTGTATGACTGTATGTGATACATGTTCCAGCAAACCATTAACAAAATAACTTACGCTAGTTTAAGTAATTAACAAGTGTTATTTAACTTTACTAATTCTCAAAACTTTTAGCGACATCAGCTAATGTTTGGAACATACTAATTAGCCAGTATCCAGAATAAGGATTAGCTTTTGGCGGCGAAACCTGCAACATATCCTATAACAAGAATTTGGTGATATTGAATCTTTAGGTGAAGATCAAGAAATGGACTCGATTCCAACGCTGAACAGTTGTCCAACGTCGAGTAGAATTGACTGGACCCCGGAACTCCATAGGAGGTTTGTGAAAGCAATTGAAACGCTTGGACGTGACAGTAAGTTTCTAAATGAGTCACTTGCTAATTTATTTGATTAATAATTCTATCGTACGTGTATTTCAGTCCTGTAATTACTATTTCAATAACTTCTAATGTGTTTGTATCTCCAGAAGCTGGTCCAAAGCAAATTGTACGGTTGATGAAGGTGAAGGGACTGACTAGAAGTCATGTAGCCAGTCATTTGCAGAAGTACCGCGATGTTAAAAAGAGACTATCGCGTGCCAAGCACAAGCTTGGAACTTCTTCACAACCAATCTTGATAGATAGCTCGCCAATGACAAATGAAGCCCCTCATAATCAATCTTCGTCGATGCTTGATGAAACCCAAAACAATTGGGCGTCTTATAATCATGGAGTGCGTAGGACTAATCTTCCTATTTTAGACACCTCGAGGTCCCATTTTCTTCTACCCGAACCTTTATCACATCAAGCTCGTTCGGGTGGATTACCACATGAAGGTATTTCTAGCTAGTTAATACTAGTTACACGAAAGATATAATCTTGAAAATGGTATTTTAATGTCATCAACTTTAATTTCCAGGTTACTCCATGCAAGTGATGGCCCACAGTCATACCGAACAGAGTAACATATTTGATAATGCTTCCGGTTTGGGTGTTGGGAACTCGGAGAATTCTACTTATCCTGGGTTTGTAGAGAATCATGATGGCTTCGTCAATGATCATGCACTTTATTCAACTG